>CAMPET010000005.1:731603-746389 GCA_946803715.1 Beroe ovata | reverse complement strand
GTGTAAGGCTCTATTCACCATTGTCTTATCTCTGGAGCTCCCTCAGCTGGAGTTACGATGCAGTGTGATCCACCTATAGAAAATGTAACGCGTTAGTGTGAGACAGCCTGTAAACTTGGACAGGACAGTGCGTGACATGTGACTGATAGTCACGTGGTACGTCATCACGTGGAACATATTTATACCGGTCATGGCTTCGTTCACTTTAATGGTAACTTCATCTATAGTCTGCGGTTTCAGAAGTATTGTTTACGCACTTGTGGAGAGAATTCTTCCCCGCGAACGCTTGGTATGTGAAAGACCAATACATTTTTATATTCATCGAGTGATATAATTATACTGAGATTTGGTGAGCCTGAAGTCGAGCTTCGGTAACTGATGCTACTGCTAGTGACGTTTAATATTTGACATTGCAACCATGGCGACATAATTTCAGAGGATGGATATTTCCAACCCTACCATGATTGAAGCTGTGAAGGATGTGATACGAATATTACTGAGCGGTGACATGCCCAAGACACCTGTAACTGACAGCCAAGTACTCAATGGGGGAGGTGAGTTATAAATATACAGTTGTCATAGTTAAATTCAGATTCCTGTGGAGTTCAAACAAGAATCCCCATCTGGAAAGATAACAGCAGTATTGTAGCGACGTCACGGTTTCACTTTCAGCACTTTCCCACCGAATTCTCTCAATCACACTCAAGAGCAAAACACGCCTACAGGCTGAACCAAACCCAAATAATAATGTATGGCAGTTGACCCACATTGAATGGTAACATAGCATACCTACCCACGTAACCCTACAGACAAAGACCGACACACCCACGTCCCACAGGCACACACAGACACAGACACACAGAGAGACCCACAAACATAGACACAAAGAGACACAGACACAATTACAGACACACCCGACCACACACACAGTACACACTCAAAGACAGACACACACATAGACTCATATACACACAGATACGAACACACAGGTCACATACACACATCATACACAGCTAACACACAGAGACCCAAAATTACAAACACAGGCACAAACTGAAAGTGAAACATACAGACACACAGTACACATACTGATACAGTACACACACAGTTCACACACAGTTCACACACAGTTCACACTCACAGACACGCACAGTTCACAAACACACAGACACACACATTCATACACCGTGTTGTTGCAAGCATAAGCACATGATTGACAAAGCTGAACCCACCCAGCTGCTACATAACAGCATATGTGTTTCGACAGTGATCGTATGAAACTCCTCAATCATTATCATCGCATTTACTCTAAACAGAAGTGATCTTGCTTGTTTTTCCCATACCCATCGTTAAGAGCCTGTTTAAGGAAGTGCACGTTGTACTTAACATATCTTTCTGAAGAACATTGGTCACGTGAGCGTGGAGTAAAATACGTGCGTTGTTGTCAATCATTGCACTGTGTGTGTGTGACGGTCCATTATATGGATCGTGTAAAGTACGCGATGCCGGGAAAACTTCATCACGTGGCATGAGCACGTTAAACGATGTTCATGTATCTGGTGAGAATATTGAGGATATGAAATTAATCAAACAAGTGTCACGTGAATTGTTGCTGTCATAGACTTTAGGTTGTTTTACTTTACCATTTACACAAAAGTAAAGTCCGGTCATCAACTAGAAATTCATTTCTGAAACGGCTGCCCCGTCCACAACGTGTACGTGTTCGTGTGTTTGTAATTTGCATGTGTATACCTTTTACGTGCGAAATCATGGGATGTCACTCCTTCAGGCGTATGTTAGCGTGAAACCACATTTTAGATTACATTTTGAGTCCACGTTTTATATGCAATTACAAAATGAAATGTTGAACCACCGCACTGCTTTTACCAATTCTATCATACACCTACTAGTACTAAAATAATCACGTGCTCTTTTTGGTTATTTACAGGGCTACAAGTATATTGATTCAGATATCTTGACTCAAGGTCCGGTTTAAAGTCCAGACCATGAGATTATATATTCACCTTAATATACCTCGCTATCAGTATCAGATCAGCATCAGTATCAGCATCATCTGATCCCGATTTCACGGCCCCGCGCGTTCCTGACGTAAATGCGATGATTCAATCACATGACACTGGCACATTGTTCACCACAAATTTAATTTCAATCTCGAAATTATAAAACCTCAGTTCAGAACAATGTCTACCTGCTGCACACTGTACCTACGTTGTCAGTGCAATGAGAGAGTGAGAGAAGGGGAGAGGGGGAGAGAGAGAGAAAGAGAGAGAGGAGCAAATGAGTAAAATATAGCACCTCCTACCGAGGGAGTGTTTGACGTAGTGCAGCAGCTGACTTCATTCAATCGGGATCATAGATAATAGCACTATGATTGTAATATTACACGCTCTCTCGCACTAGTATTATCGGCTCCCATTCATAAGCTTAGCGAGCCCGTGACCCACCACCACCCCCTTAGAAAGAAAAAATAACTTCTTCAAGTTCAATATCCAGTGATTGAAATTATAGTCACACGCACCGAGCCTCAGGGTATAAGACATTCTATATGTCTTGTCCTTTTTGTCTGGAGATTGATGCCAGGACACACGTGTGAACTGCAATCAGACAGCAGCAGCTTGACACCATTATATGATCACTATTATATATCTTGAGTGGAATGATACAGCGTTTATGAAACGTACAGAAAACTGCAGATTTGAAAATTTGAGGGGTTTTCACTTGAATCTCGTTCTACTTCAAGATTGAGGGAAATAGGGACATTACGCAAGGTCATGCAAGTATCGTTCAATGTACACTGTGCAGTGTACAACTGTAAGTGTACAGTATAAATTGACCACTCCCTTGATTAACTCCACTGTGTATGGGCATATAATGAATGTAATTCAGTGTTTAGATCATAGCTCTGTGAAAAGTAACATAGACAAGACTTGAAATCAGCCTCTCTCTGCGGAGTGGGGGGTATATTGTATAATAACATCAGATTNAAAAGCCATGGGTAAACTAATTGGCCGTCTACTATAACCAATAAAATCCCGCCAGCAAGGGTAGGGTGAAATCCTACAATGCAATATCGATGATAGCCCCTGTCAAATAAAATCTGAAAAGCATCGCCAGGATATAGAGAAGCAAATTTTCCAAACAATGTCCATGTAAATGAACATGAACTTGAAGTGCCCTGATGTAGTGCCCTGAAGGCTGAACGCCCTTTAACTTAAAGTTTAAGTTTAACTTTAACCGAAACGCAGTGCCCAGAGTTAAAGTACGTGACAAAGTTGTCATTTTGTCAATGTCTCTATCAGTATCACTATCAGTGACTGTGTGTTATATCTTAACTCTGATAAAATAGATTTACTGTTTCATCAGACATATTTACTTTGACCCTTAATTCAACCCAATGGTCGGTTACGTTGTAGGAGACTAGGATAACTCCCCACCCTCGCTGACGGGATTTTATCGGGCAGAATCAATATTGCGGTTTCACGAGGCAGGGTAGATCACTTGTGATTGTGAATGTCAATGTGAACAATTGTAGGATTTCACCCTACCCTTGCTGGCGGGATTTTATCGCGCGCACCGACGGTAGGGTAAAATCCTACAATGTGAACAAAGGACCAACCTTTGTAACAGTCCGGTGTAAGGCTCTATTCACCATTGTCTTATCTCTGGAGCTCCCTCAGCTGGAGTTACGATGCAGTGTGATCCACCTATAGAAAATGTAACGCGTTAGTGTGAGACAGCCTGTAAACTTGGACAGGACAGTGCGTGACATGTGACTGATAGTCACGTGGTACGTCATCACGTGGAACATATTTATACCGGTCATGGCTTCGTTCACTTTAATGGTAACTTCATCTATAGTCTGCGGTTTCAGAAGTATTGTTTACGCACTTGTGGAGCGAATTCTTCGCCGCGAACGCTTGGTATGTGAAAGACCAATACATTTTTATCACAATCACATGATATAAATATACTGAGATTTGGTGAGATTTGGTGAGCCTGAAGTCGAGCTTTGGTAACTGATGCTACTGCTAGTGACGTTTGATATTTGACATTGTAACCATGGCGACATAATTTCAGAAGATGGATATTTCCAACCCTACCATGATTGAAGCTGTGAAGGATGTGATACGAATATTACTGAGCGGTGACATGCCCAAGACACCTGTAACTGACAGCCAAGTACTCAATGGGGGAGGTGAGTTATGAATATACAGTTGTCATAGTTCAGATTCCCGTGGAGTACAAACAAGAATCCCCATCTGCAAAGATTAAGATAACAGCAGTATTGTAGCGACGTCACGGTGTCACTTTCAGCACTTTCCCACCGAATTCTCTCAATCACACTCAAGAGCAATACACGCCTACAGGCTGAACCAAACCCAAATAATAATGTATGGCAGTTGATACACATTGAATGGTTACATAGCATACCTACCCACGTAACCCCACAGACAAAGACCGACACACCCACGTCCCACAGACACACACAGACACAGACACACAGAGAGACCCACAAACATAGACACAAAATCAAACAGACACAATTACAGACACAAAGGCCGACACACCCACAGGCACATACAGACACAGACATAGACAGACAGAGACCCACAAACATAGACACAAACAGGCACAGACACAAGCGACACACCCGACCACACACACAGTACACACTCAAAGACAGACACACACATAGACTCATATACACACAGATACGAACACACAGGTCACATACACACATCATACACAGCTAACACACAGAGACCCAAAATTACAAACACAGGCACAAACTGAAAGTGAAACATACAGACACACAGTACACATACATTACACACACAGACACACACAGTTCACACACACAGACAAGCACAGTTCACACACACACACACATTCATACACCGTGTTGTTGCAAGCACATGATTGACAAAGCTGAACCCACCCAGCTGCTACATAACAGCATATGTGTTAAGTGTTTCGACAGTGATCGTATGAAACTCCTCAATCATTATCATCGCATTTACTCTAAACAGAAGTGATCTTGCTTGTTTTTCCCATACCCATCGTTAAGAGCCTGTTTAAGGAAGTGCACGTTGTACTTAACATATCTTTCTGAAGAGCATTGGTCACGTGATCGTGGAGTAAAATACGTGCGTTGTTGTCAATCATTGCACTGTGTGTGTGTGTGACGGTTCATTACATGGATCGTGTAAAGTACGCGATGCCGGGAAAACATCATCACGTGGCATAAGCACGTTAAACGATGTTCATGTATCTGGTGAGAATATTGAGGATATGAAATTAATCAAACAAGTGTGACGTGACTTGTTGCTGTCATAGACTTTAGGTTGCTTTACTTCACCATTTACACAAAAGTAAAATCCGGTCATCAACTAGAAATTCATTTCTGAAACGGCTGCCCGGTCCATAAAAGACACAATGTGTAAGTGTTCGTGTGTTTGTAATTTGTATGTGTCAGTGTGCACCTTTTACGTGCAAAATCATGGGGCGTCACTTCTTCAGGCGTATGTTAGCGTGAAACCACATTTTAGATTACATTTTGAGTCCACGTTTTATATGCAATTACAAAATGAAATGTTGAACCACCGCACTGCTTTTACCAATTCCATCATACGGCTACTTAAAAATAATCACGTGCTCTTTTTGGTTATTTACAGGGCTACAACTACAAGTGCATTGATTCAGATATTTTGACTCAAGCTGGTCCGGTTTAGTCCAGACCATGAGATTATATATTCACCTTATTATACCTCACTATCAGTATCAGCATCAACATCAGTATCAGCATCATCTGATCCCGATCTCACGGCCCCGCGCGTTCCTGACGTAAATGCGATGATTCAATCACATGACACTGGCACATTGTTCACCACAAATTTAATTTCAATCTCGAAATTATAAAACCTCAGTTCAGAACAATGTCTACCTGCTGCACACTGTACGTTGTCAGTGCAATGAGAGAGAGAGAGAGAGAGAGNGGAGAGAAAGAGAGAGAGAAAGAGAGAGAGGAGCAAATGAGTAAAATATAGCACCTCCTACCGAGAGAGTGTTTGACGTAGTGCAGCAGCTGACTTCATTCAATCGGGATCATAGATAATAGCACTATGATTGTAATATTACACGCTCTCTCGCACTAGTATTATCGGCTCCCATTCATAAGCTTAGTGAGCCCGTGACCCACCACCACCCCCCTTAGAAAGAAAAATAACTTCTTCAAGTTCAATATCCAATGATTGAAATTATAGTCACATCGAACCGAGCCTCAGGGTATTAGACATTCTATATGTCTTGCCCTTTTTGTCTGGAGATTGATGCCAGGACACACGTGTGAACTGCTATCAGACAGGCAGCAGCTTGACACCATTATATGATCACTATTATACCTTGACATGAACATATCATGAGTGGAATGATACAGAACTGCAGATTTGAAAATTTGAGGGGTTTTCACTTGAATTTCGTTCTATCTTAAGCAGCTTGAGGGACAATAGGGACATTACGCATGGTCATGCAAGTATCGTTCAATGTACACTGTGCAGTGTACAACTGTACACTTACAGTATACATTGACCACTCCCTTGATTAACTCCACTGTGTCCGGGCATAATGAATGTAATTCAGTGTTTAGATCATAGCTCTGTGAAAAGTAACATAGACATTAGACAAGACTATTAATTATTTGAACTTGAAATCAGCTTCTCTCTGCGAAGTGGGGGGTATATTGTATAATAACATCAGATTCAAACCAATTAAGGCTACATTATGTAGATTGTAGCCTTATTTAGTTTGAATCTGATGTTCAACATGTTGCAAACAGCAAATGAAATATGAAAATCCCATTTCCAGGAAATAATACTCTCCGCAGGTGGTACGACACTCGAGTTGCCAGGCTGCACCACTCTGACCCATGGTACAACATTCCCTGACGAGGTCGCCCCGTGTCGCTCAACGATACCCGGATTTGAAATTGGGGTCCAAAGCAGGACCACAATTGCATGTGGTAAGTGTGAGGGTTGAAGCCAACTCTCGCTTTGTAGATCCAGTCGGCACGCCCCCCCACCGTTTATGTTATCGAGTTTGGAGATTGCGCTCAGTCATTGATAAAGTGACGATGACACCCATAGTAGCTACCCCCAGCAATATCGATATGGCATGAAGCGGCTTCAAGAATGCCGCAACAGTGGTGGCAATTGACACTCCAAAATAGCCACATGCAATGGATATACCACTTCCGAACTCCAAGCCTGACCTCCCAAAGTATTCATAATCGTATGTTAAGAGTGACATTTCCACCGCTTGTATGGAATACACAAACTTCGACACCCCTAGGAGTAACACAGAGAGTAGGAGAGAGTCTGTGACAAGGAGAAGAGCAAAACAGACGACCATTGAAGTGAAAAGTGTTGATTGCAGGACTGAGAAGCGTAATCGTGTACACATAACGTAACCAATGGGTCGCCCGACAATATTTGCAACACCATTTACCACTGCCACTATGAGGAAGTCATACCCATACAGCTTGAACTCACACTTGGGAACAAGTCCGTCATCCGATTCAAGATGAGTGGCGGTGTTCAAACTTCTCATCAACCAAGGCAGGAGAATGATTGTGCTGTATCCGATGAAAAAATTACACCATGAGAACATACATACTTTAATCACCCTCGCACAATAGTCGGTAACCTGGGTTTCAGCCTCCAATTCACCCTCAGTAACAGCTTGTCTCATTACCACAAGATTTGTATTTTCTGTGTGGTTGAGCGGTTCCCTCTCCTGGCGATTCGGGTCTGAATTCTTATTCACGACACCGCGCTGCTCCTCTTTCTTAGCGAATAAGTTGCTATGAAGTAGTATTAGGGGAGGAATGAAGAGGGGAAGTGATGTCAGCAGTATGAAAACCCTCCAGCCCACCGGTTCCAATAGCAACCACCCGAGGAGAGCCACGTATGTTCCGCCAACTGGGACAGCCAACCCATCCGATATGAATATACTCTTTAGAAAAGTGTCCCTCCTAGGGATTTGTCTGGCAAGGAACACACCAATTGTCGAATTGTTCAGTCCGATGCACAGACCGAGCAGAGTCCGTGACATGACAAGAGTCCAGTAGTTGGGGACAGCAGCACACACCACTGCCGAGAGAATGGACAGGTAGAGGGACAAGAGGAGTGTCCTCTTCTCCCTCACTCGCTGCATCACGGGTATCGCCACTGAGACAGACAGGGCGATGGTGAAAAAGAGGACCACCGCCAGGATGCCCTCATAGGTGTCGGAGAGTCCTAGTTCGCAGGACAACTCCTGGGTGATAACCCCAGGGAGGTATATCTCAACTCCATCCCCCATCTTGATCAGGACAGCTAGGGCTGTGAGGAGGAGGCTTCTCCTGTCCCATATCAGGGGCAGATCTACAGCAGCAGTGGGATCCATGCTAGGATTCGAGCCAGAATCGAGCAGGGGAGCCATTCTAGGTGCTTACAATATCAGCCTCGATAGTCGATATGTGAGACTTCGTGCCTTGCGGAGGAGAATATCATACGTTGTTAAGTTATGAAAAGTTTAAACTCGTACTTCATACTCAAGTAATCAAATATATGCTATCACTTGTTCATGACAGTAACATTGAAAGTTGAAACACACAAATTGTATCGAGGATAAAGAATGTGTAGGCATTTGTTATGTGGTTTTCAACTCTCTGTATCAATTTTGTTGCAAGATTAAATGGGAGATACAATTACACCTGAGTTCATTTCCTGCAGGAATGTGGGTGGGTCCATACGATGGTAAAGTTGTGAGCTTGAGGAATATCAAGGAGATCAGAGACACAAGCCTGGCTTGGGAGGTAACTGCTCACTGCGCGATGCACGTGCGGACACATTGGGGCGGGGTCAACATACATTTTTGTTTTTTTTTCAAAAATCTACTTCTACCTTAACAAAAAAAACAAAGAAAAATTACCGCCATTTATGAGGAATGGAATGATGTTAATGGTCGTGATAGCTTCAATGAACCTTCATATCATTTGAAATTTTTTTTGTCAAACTGATGATTTTGAATTTGCGTAATCACGATAGGTTGATGGAAAAAACTCGCCATTCTGCGATGATCACCATATTGGATTCAAATGTTGAAGTCCGTAGATTTTCCAAGCCCGTCCGTACTCCCAGGTATACGATTCCAAAGGTGCTATATCTCACTATGTGGATGGTGGGAGCGTGGGACAGGCTAACTGGATGAGGTTTATCAGATGTGCTCGCACCGAAAAGGAACAGAACATGGTAGTATTCCAAAACCTCGGGAAGATCTACTACAGGTTTGAATACAGTGCATATTTACACAATGTGGAGATAACATGTTATTCGTCAGTTAGTGCTGTTAGCTGGATCTCTGACCATTGGCCTATACTATCGACTGATAGCACTATATGAACTGATACGACTGTCCATTTGACAGGGCTTGCCGTACAATTGAGCCGGGAGAGGAGCTGCTTGTTTGGTATAGCAGTGACAATAAACGACCACTCATAGGACTCCACCCAGATTCAGGTAATGTTCGTCGTTATATAATACTAGTTCATAAATATCATAATGTTTGTATAGAACTAGAAGCCACACTGTAATGGTGATCAGACTTTGAACTGTAATTTCTAGCCATCGTCTTGGCTATATAACATGACAGCGTCACTGGAAGTCTAGACGTGATTTGATAAATTGCATGTGCAGTATGCTATGTGCAACACACAATGTTATGTTTGAACTGACGTTCATATTCAACAGACAAAACCACCCCGATTTTTTTCTACCGACCATGAAAATGTGGCAACAAATGTGCTTTGATAGCTGGAAGTCCCAACCACACCCTCTGTTTGAACATGAGACAAACTTCAGTGTTCGCACCAAGTTAGATATCACAATAAACTGGTGCTGTCTGAACTCTAAACCGACAACAAGTCATTTAGCCCTGAGCATGACGTGTTATTATGATTGCCCATGATAAAAGGGAGTCTGTCATGTGTAACATTGTTTAATAAGATGCATGCCATGGATACATATGCGAGGAGGAAGTCGTCAAACCATGAATTGTTATTGACCACGAGATTTGATCCCGCGCCTCGATTGAACTGTGGAATTCATATATGAGGGGGACAAAATGGGTACTCTTGGTTCTCGACAAAATATTGAACATCATTAAGTTATAGCTATATTCAGAGGCAGCATGATGAATATTTGATATCTGAAAATGCATGATTTTTTAGGGAAAGAAGATCATACAAATCCATGATGAGCGAGCAGCAACATGAACACAAAAACAAGATTGTCTGAGACTTTTGTGTTTGTGAGCTCGAACTAACTGGGAAAGGTAGCTAACTTTGTTTCATGGAAGTCTTGCTGAATAAAAACCAGCGTAGCAAATTGGGACTTCCTACCATGGACTTTCCTAGATCGAACGAGCTTGGAAATCGATCACTAAATAGTTCGAACTTGCAGAACACAGGTCTCTTTTTGTTTCGGAGCGATAAAGCAACTCAGCCAGCGATACTATAATTAGATTGCTGAAATTGAAAAGATCATGGCTTCATGAAACATGAGGGTCATTATCATACTACGGTGTGCAATCCTTTCTCAACAATATGGGAATGACATACAACACACCGCGAGAGCTGATTATGGAGACACGTATCCTAGAATGTAACGTAAGAGCGGCTCCGTTCAGCAGTTTCAGCATCATAGTTAACTCAGTATGGGAAAGTGTGCGGTTATTACAACAGCTTCCATTTTCATCACAGTGTCCACACACTCTAACTAAGAGGTGTATAATCATACACACGGCAGCCGTTGCAAATTTCCAGTGTTCAACTTTACCCTCCATTCAGTGAATAAACTTAGCATTGTCCACTCTCGGTAAGTGTCCACTGTCCAGTGATCTCAACCACCCACCCAGTATAGCTGTACTCGTACACTCTCAACTATACTGCCCCATCTCACTGTCCAGTGTCCACTCACCACCTGCTCACCACTGTAATGTTTGAAACAGGGACTACTTTCATAAATGTCTACTTTTGCTATCCAAAATACTCACACTCAAAAAGACTCCATTGTCAAACAATGGCAACTGTCCAGTGTCCACTTTGAGTGCCCGCATTGCATGAAAAACGGTCCACTTTCAATTCCCACTGTCCATTCTCAAGCAATTTCCACTCTATTAGTGTCCACTCTCTCCCCTGCACGTTCGCCAATCAAACAGTGTCAATGCGGGCAGCATGATTACCATTGCTCTGACCAGCATGATTATTCATCTCAATGGCCCGTGATCTGCGTGCATTGGACGCCCCTGAGCCCCAGTAGTTATCACCAGGGTGCATGACAGAGCGGGAAAAGTGGTTCCTGGCCTTCTCTACTCCCTCCCTGAAGAATGTCCTCATTTGGTGCATCGTGAGCAGGTAGATAAGGGGGTTGAGACACGCGTTGAGGGCCACGCAGTGCACCTCCTGGAAGTTCATGAAGTAGTAGAAGGTATCCCAGTGCATGATAGTGTCGTCCACCAGCATGATGATGGCGGTCAGGCTGGGCGGCAGGTTGAATATCACGTACACTATCGTGAGAATTAGGATGGTGACCGTTGCCCGACGCTTGTGCTTCCCCCGGTTCTTGCTGGGTAGCGGCCCGTTCTGGGAATTCGGAGCGGAGGGCGACTTCACGGCAAAGAACATGGCCCGGATAGAGATGATGCAGGACATGGTGACAGGGAATATGGGTATCAGGATGGGAATGATGACCAGGAGCGCGTGGAGAAGATGGGATATCGTGCCCGAGGAGGATACATCGAATATAAACCAGGTGCACCGAATATGGTGTCGCTCGTATGTGTACGCCACATCAGCCATGTAGGGTATCGCCGCCTGAACCACCTGCAGTGGGGTTTGAGGTGATGGCCGATTGGGGGATCAGCGGGACTTATGGTGATCTTAACCTTTATCATTGCGAGAAATTCACCCCCCCGTAATATATGTTCTAATTAAAACGTTGGTTTGACGAATATTAAACATGAAATAACTTGATGTTATAACCGTCGAGAGATGTTATTAAACAGACGGGTAAATAAATACATGCATCCTCTTATATCGAAAAGATCATAATATGTTAAGATCATAACTTGTCCCCACAATTTAAACGACTTTGAGATACCTTATATAAGACACCTTGATATTACTATCAGAGCAATCATATATCAGAACACCGCAATTTTATTGATTCCGCAATTTACACACAAATGGGCGTGGCATCAACTGCCCCTCGTACACCATTCAGAAACCGCGGAGAGCCATGTCCATTTCTCTACCAACAGATTCATATTTCCACGTACAACGTACACGTGATCAACATAAATCTACTCGGTTATTGAATCTTATTTCACCGGATCATCTCGAGGGGTAGAACAGCTCTGGATATAATGCTATAATGCTCCATTCACTAGACATATTGCCCATTACACGTGTCAAGCTGACACAAAACATCCCGTCTATGGTGCTCTCGTGGTGGTATTATTATAGGTAACCATAGCAACCTGCGTAATCACGTGCAATTTCCGGCCTTGTTCAATCCTCTCTCTCTCTGTGGTCCCTCTCTCTCCACACACGTGTGTATGACGTGATAAGATCACGTGACAAGGGAGAGCGCCACTTTAAGTCGCTAAAACGACCCGATCCCATGGGAGAGGAAAGTAGCTCCAACTGTTTCACATTTACTACGTGCATTATATTATCAATATTAGTGCGAATAATACGGCTGATAAATAAGTCGTCTGTCGTGGTACTGAAGGCGGCGTATCCTCATACAAACTCTAAAATACTATATTCAACCCCCCCCCAGAGGTTTATAAGACGCTCAACTCACGTGTTCTGAAACACACCCACATTGACGACGATTGCATTTACTAAGTGCTCTCCCTTTTAAACTCACCTCGGTTCTATGCCGCTAACTTTGCGTATAATTATGTGGAAAGAAATAAACCGGATGTAAGTTGTGACCACTAACCTGGATGATGCAGTAGACGAAGATGGAGACAAGGACTGCTTTGGTGCTGACTTTCTTGAAGGGCATGGTGAGGAATGCTGTCCGGGTGATACTCAGTACCATGACGAGGAATATGGACAGCCGGCTCGTTATGTTCCACAGGAAACCGTGGATGTTACAGAACACACTGTCCGCGAAGAAGAGCGGCTTCCTGAACGTAAGGGTGGACGCCGCGATCGGAAGCATCAGGCCACACGTCAGTAGATCTGAGGAGGAATAGTTGTAAATTATTTCGGAGTCTTTAACAAGCACTACAATAGTTGCAAGCAACGGCATATATCATATAAAACACACGCACACATACATGCACACACACACACACATACATACACATACACACTCACCGATGGTAGCGATGTACGTGTATAGGATCTGTGTAACCCGGAAGAGGTTACCCTTGCTCTGGAGGAAATAGACCAGGGAGACGATATTACCAATGCTACCGAATAGGAAGCAAAACAGGGCCAGGAACCCAAAGAAATTGTCACACAGAGCATCGTTCATTGCCTGACATAAGGGGGAGAGAAGGGAGTCATATACTTCAAAAAATCATTCGTCCTGATATCATAAAACACTAATATCAATAATATAGTACTGGCCGACGCATCATTCGTCCTACACTAATATCAACTGATATCATAAAACACTAATATTGATAATATAGTACTGGTCGACGCCCGTGTCATTCATATGGGACTCCGAGAATTGTTTCATATTTTAGAAAAATTTATTTTCCCAGACATCGCAAGAGCCAGCGGGCAAAATGGTCCAACAATAAAGAATATGCCCTCAGACAACATAACCAGCGTCCAACTGAATATTCTGCCTGCTGTATAATACCAGCAATCCCAGACAATATAACTACAGCCCAAGAAAAAATGTCTATATGGCAATGTGTTCCCTATTTTAATGCGTTGATGCTTCGTCTGACTGGCCCGATCGAATATAGATACAGCTTGACCAAATGATCTAAAAAGTGATTTTAATATATTGGTAGAATAAACGATCGATTCTTTGAAAAACCATAAGGCGCAGTAAGCAACAGCATTAAACCATACTCAGAATGGACTGAGATTGCTAGAAATCTGGTGCTATAATATAGCGCGTGACTAATAACGCAACACAAAACTTTCAGTGAGCTGACGTTGCAGTGCACCGCATTCTTATCATGAGCAGCATCAATATCAATATTTATTAATTGTTCAGGAGTCTAAATTAAAAGGACATGAGATTGGGACGATGGCAGATGTGATTCTCATTAAAGATATCCTCCATAAAATTGACTGAACAAATTTTGCATGGATCACGTGGTTTTTATTGCACCTTTCCATATTTATCATAAACTTGAATAATGCTATGAAATTAAGACCAAGCGCCAAAAGAAGGACATATTGAGCTTTCAATTTCGAACCAGCACATATATTTATAGAGTGCGAGAGATTCTGACTAATCAATTGAGGGTTAAGTGATGACCGCGCCAGTGCAATGACTGCATTTATCTGGTCGAAATGTGTGAGAATATCCAGATGATAAGTCGCCTAGATCGTTATGATGAGATGACAGCACTTACCACAGCAGTACTTACCACAGTTGCACTTACCACAGTTGCACTTACCACAGTTGCAGTACTTACCACAGTTGCACTTACCACAGCAGCACCAAACCACAGCAGCACTAAAC
>CAMPET010000005.1:681173-725701 GCA_946803715.1 Beroe ovata | reverse complement strand
TGTTTGTATCATATGGGGGGGGGGAGAATTCAGTTAATTTGTAATGATATGATAAATCAGATAAATGCCTCTGGGAGCATCGTTGCTCTTCTAGTTCCATATTTTCCGAAAAATTTAATATGAAATTGAGATAAAATGCTGCTGTTGCCTTATATCAAAACGGGCATATACACAAACTGTGATATTGATGGATTATAATATAATCCATCAATATCACAGTTCATTATATGTTCGTTGAGTGGTATATTACGCGCAATGATCCTTTAAGAGCTCCTTCTCGATTATTTAATAAATAGATGATGGGGTTCAATTTCATAATCAGTTTCACCTGGGGTCACTTGTCTCTCACAAGGAAACATTTCCTGTAAACGAGACTAACAACATCGACTTTGGTCAAGACAGAGTGGTTATGTGCCTAGCCTGGCGAACACGGTGGAGATCCTTGCTGTACGGCATGTTAAACAAGGAATCGAAACCGTGGGGTTCCGTACAGACCACTCTGTCACAGAAGTTGATAGCCTAATCACATTGGTGCACACATAGTATATTTGATCAGGATAATTGGACCGATTAGAACTGGAAGTAACTATGTAAAACGCTTATAAAAGTTAACTAGGTAACTAGGTAAAACGCTTTTATCAAAGTTTCCAACGGTCGAATATGCCGAAAACAGCAGTAGCTGTGCTTGTCTATACAGGATTCTAGGTTGTATAACGGAACACCACAACTGCTGTGACGGTTTATCCTAACTCCTCATCCTCCCATAGGGGCAACAACACTGAACAACCACATCCGGACACACACGGGAGAGAAACCTCACAAGTGCAACGCTTGCTTCAAAGCTTTCACTCAGGTAATCATACGATAATGATCTCTTATTACAAGAGAATTACCTCAAGGGGAAAAACCACATACATAGGATCTCGGTATCAGTTATTGGAATTTCAGTATTTCAGAATGGTTAGCTGCTTATTTCATGCCTATAAAGTAAATATTGAAAGGGTAGAGAGTCAAGAATTGTTACCATGTAAAACTATCGTGAACAGCGATTATATTTACTCGCAGGCAACTCAACTGAACAGACATATGAGATGCTGTCCAATGCGATCTCGTCATGGTACTGTTAACGAAGTACAGCAAGATCCCACGACAGATGCAACATTCCAGCAGTCTAATAACAACCTATCCAGGCCAGCAACGTAGCAACTAACAACATCAGCTGTGTGAATAACAACCACCAAACTAACTAACCTCGGACATTACAACAGCTGTTAGAAGACAAATGAGATGTAGTAAGAAATTTATGCTGTCCTAAAAATTTTTCATCCTTCATTAAATCTCAGATCAAGGCGATGAATTCAATTTCAATCAATTGACTTTAATGGACTTCATTCGTCTACCCACCCTATCTGATATAACCATGAAACGTAATCCAAATATTATGCCAAGAAAGGGAGATATATCGCATTGGTATACACACCAACACACAAGAGAAATACGGGAATTTTACACAACTTAAATACAATCATCTGATCCCATATCGGTGGTGACGTGCGAACAGCAGCGAGAGCACTTTATGAATCGCAAATGTCGATCCATCAAACAGGTCAAATTGGTTTTGTTGAGTGCGTAAACCTCTCTATATATTATGGAGAGAGAGATCATTCCAAAAGATCCCGGGACTTCCTCAGCAGCAAATGTTTGGTTATTATAACGGGAACAACGATTTTCCGCGTTATGGAGGGTTAAAATTCAATTTCGGTGGTTAACCAAGTATGATATAATACATCATTATTATATTGGTAATTTATTCATTAATTAAAGTTCAGGTAAATTCATATAAATTGGCATAGACACTAAAGAGGTAATAGATGATTAGACAGCTCTATCGCTCTGTCGTTATGCCATTGCCAATGGGTATATATACGTGACGTTTCGCTATTGGAAAATTCGCTACTGTCAATTTGTCAATATTGTAAAGTGATTGGACATATATATTTATTTGATTAATGACAGAAGAACGTTAATTGTAATTAAGAGCAAATTGTTGACCATGAACTGTCACAAAAATCTTTGAACTCTGACGTTAACCAACTTTGACTCACCACATTAATGGATATTGGAAAGTAAAAGAGTGAGGGAGTGCAAGTGGTTGCGGCATATTTTATTGAGGATACACAGTCCGTGAGCTTTGAGGGGAGGGGTGAAACGGAGTGATACTATTGTAAAACGTGGAGGTTTAACCCACTTACCACAATCATGTGGAGCAGAATTATACACGCCCGATGTTTATCCAGAAATTACCCAATTTGGTGATTCAGTGTTTCTTCCGTACAACAAAGATAAACTAGGCGTGTATCAGTGGCGAATGTCGAGGTGAAATAGGTTAACTTGACAGATAGGAAACACCAATTTCAAAAAAAAACTTCCCTGATGATTGTTTCGTCATGAAACACGTGTCGGGCCACACTCATTAAAACTTGTCAACTGTTATCTTACAGCTCCCTCTTATTCTAAGAAGTTGAGCACTGTTCAGTAAAAACAAACTTCGAATTTAATCATCTTGATCTAGAATCGCTTCGGTATCCACAGATTATACTTCATTCGTTGTCCTTGCACATAATATTTCGAAAAACTGTCTCAGAATTACCATTGGTAGTATACAGCGAATGGGAGATGCAGCAATAAAACGAAATCAGATTACAGTTCGGTTTTCCCTGAAGATTAATCGCCACGACATCAGAAATATGAGAGTAAATGAGAGATAATCAGGAACATCAGGATGGTACAGTCATAGTGTCATGAGGTTCAATCACCCTTGACAAGAATAACTGACAAACTCGTCAGAGCATGAAGCTTACGACCGACAACATGGATACCCATACAAACAGAAAAATACGCACATGGTCTGAGGATTGTCCATGATACTGAACTGATGAAACCCTAACGATATGGCTATACCACACTGTACGGTTCATCTTACCAGTTAAAGTGCACCACCCAGGTACCACCCAGTACTTCTAACAAATCACCGTGAGGTGGTCTCACAGTCACCTCTCATCATCCTGCTTGACTGAATTACCACCTGAGACAACACGGAATTAATTATGATTGCCTATATTACGATTGGGACAGTTTTTAGGTCACGTGTTCTCTGATTATTGCGAGCTTTGTATTGTATTGGATCGGTCCGCATTATTATGCCGTATATGAAGCAGGGACAACTTTGCGATTATTATCCGTAAATAAGTTGCCGACAAAAGTGCCTGGTATTAGACAGAGTGCCATCCTATATTGCATTGGAGCACTACTTTTTGGGTTATATGATCGACTCACAATGCAATACTTGCGACCGAATATCACGTGGTGTGAAATGTTTCTGAGGAATTTTGGCGAAAAAGTGAGAGTTTTCCTCGCAGCAAGATATACGTAGGAAAAACCGTGTTATGGGAAAAATTCAATCAATGAAACCCATCGACGTCGCCAGAGTAAGACTGGAATAACGTTTGTTGAATAATGTGAACAGTTTGTCAACCTGCTTGTTAACAGTCTTAATTTAAGTCTTGATTTAAGCTTGCTTACCATCTCCTAATTCGTCCAGATGGCAGGTTTTATCCTCAGAAACTTTGACTTTGTTGCAATTAGCGTTCTGGTAAATATTATCGCTAAACTCAAAGCTGTTCGAGAAATAGCTAAACTGTGAGTTCACCTGCACCTGTGAGCGGAATAAAATCAATGAAATATAACTTTGAATTGAGAAAAACTTTGAAGTCTAACCTCGAGGAAGTTCTTCAGCTTAATAACATTTAAAGGTTCATTGATTGAGCTCTGAGTCAAAACGATGCATTTCAATTCGCTTATAATAACCTGGAAAAATAAATACCTGGAAAAATAAATACCTGGAATAATGTATACCTGGAATAATGTATACCTGGAATAATGTATACCTGGAAATCAAGACTGTAATGGATGAGACAACAATAAGTCCAAATGTCATCGGAGCCTGTGTCCCTGTTAAATTCCAGAGTTATAGTGTAGTTGAGCGAACTGTCGCCCCTAGCGGGTATTGTAGGAGCTGCAGTCAGGTTACCGTATAGTGTACTGTTCTTACCGACTTCTTTCTGTTGGTACTGGGGGAGGGGGATGGATATCAATACTGGGTCGTGGGGTAGTGATGGGTGAAAGAGATTGTAAGGGAAGGTTGATGATTGTGAAAAGGCGACAGACATGGTAAATTTCATTCTGAGATGGAAGACATCGTCAAAGGTTTATACCTGAACAGTTATGTTAAGTGCATCCAAGGTCGATGCAAAATAGTTAGAATTCCTAAGGTTAATTGTGTCTTTCAGAATTATCTTGGTTGTATTTCGTTGTATGTCAGCGAATACAATCTCCAGTTGTGATGACTTGGCACTGACCTGACAAGATAACCTTGAATTTCAGATGAGCAAGCGCGAGAATTTGAATCTGAGTTCAGAATTTGTATCTGAGTATAACAAGACGATCGATCGATCAAGTCGATCAATGCTGAATAGTAGTGTGGCGCGCAAATTTATATATTTTAGTGCAAGTTAAGTGTTGATCACATGAGCGCGCGCGCGTAAAATCATCACTGAGTACAGAGCGTGGTCGCCGCGCGTTACAAACTATACCGTTCTAGGGTAGAAGAGGATGACAAGTGTGCCAGTGAGTCCCAAGAACAGAATGACAGCTATGATCATGTAGATGGCTGTTCGAGACGGTGCGAGACGTTCATCTCCGTACGATATGACAGCTATCCCCTGAACGTTCGGGAGAATGAATGCTGCGCAGTATTTGGAGTAAAAACTTAAAAAAGAACTTGTATAAATTTTGGGATCGAGAGAAGACAGCAGTGTTTTTCAACAATCCGCCATACCTCCTTGTCTTTTCGCGTGATCTTCCCCGATCCTTTGCACGTTCTACATGGCTCTGCAGGTTCAGTAGCGCCGTAGCCCTTACCAGATAGTGTCTTCGGCATATCTTCAATTACAGGGCGTCATAGCAATGACTTCGTCACATTTCGCCATTCTACCTTAAAAATAGAGGTGAGTAGCCTGTATTACAACAAGAAAATAGAGGGGAGAAGGTATTGCAACAAGATGCATGTATATCGCAACATTGTTACCAGAGCGAAGCCTGTACGGAGTCCTAGTTACAGACTCAGAGATGAGAATATAATCTGTGCGAAAAGAATTTAGCGAAAAGAACAAAGAAAAATATCATGTTACCACATTCTGCTCAGGCGGCTGAGAAGAGGAACGTGGTATTGACATCTCTGTACATGGAACATACAGACACGCAAACAAACAGTCATTTCGACACACAAACACATACACAAACATAGCCTCATAGTCACATAGCATCTTACGCAGTACTTGGGCTCAATCATGCTTCCCAAAACCAATACTGTGATCCTTGATCTACTATGATACTATACTTGTCGAGTGTCTACGCCCATTAGTTCAAATGAGTTCGAACACTACGTATTTACTACGAACAACTGCTTCAATTAACTAAAGCATTTGTGCCCCTATTTGACTGCTTAGATTATGAATTGCGTACATTGTGCAGGGTGTACAGTGTACACTGTACAGTGTACTTACGCGCAACTGTCCTACATAACTGCGAAATGTACACATTGAAATGGATGTTAGCGCTTTAAATCTTGTGTGAAATGAATGTAATATATCATGGTATATACAATAGAATGGTATGCATTGTATACTATACATACCATGTATACTATACATTATCCAGGCGACTGTGTTCATGGTAACAGGTGCAAACATAGACCCATCTTAACAGTGTAAGGGTTCATTGAGAAACGACCTGAACTATTCACATTTCCCTGAAAGTTCATCTAATGGTGCGCACTGCAATATTTCAGATAAGAAGTGAAAAGTGCATCAAATTACTCCCGTGGACATGAAATACGAGTATAATTACCGCAAACGTGGGGTCTCGCTGGGGTATAAGTAGTGTATGAAACCGTGGTCACTGGTCATGCGATAAGATCCAATATTCACGTACACGTACGTCGTACACAACCACATACACAAGAACAACCACATACACAAGAACAACTACAAACACAAAAACGACCACATACACAAGACAACCACATACACAGAAATCACATACGAATATCGTTGCCGCAAGGATCGAACCCCCTTCGCACAGACGAACCGTCATTGAACATTGTACAGGATTCTATACTCACATCATACACAGTACTCCCCTTCATTTGACATCTTACCACACTTACTATAACAGCTGTTTTACATACATTTTTCCAACAGACTTGAGACATAATAGAAAGGTTTGACGATCGATGCTGAAGATAAACGTGTACACACACATCCGTTGGATGAACAATAGCCCAACTATAACACTGTTGTTGTGTATGATGAGTACATGACTACACTCTCCATAACATAATAGAAGATGATCAAATGTGGGAGGAGGGGGTTGTAATCAAAATGTTATAGTCTGTACATCATCATTTATCTCAAATTCAATCCCTCAGTTAAAATTAAACCAGAACTCAAATTTCTGGAAGTATGCACATTGCAAAGGTTGTGAGAATATAAATCTATCTACATTAGTATTGTTTTGAACTTTAACGGAGTTTGAGCTTTTTCAACTCTATAGTCAGCAGTTTTGAAAAACATTTCAAGAGCCATTTTAAGAGGCAGACTGAAATAACAGTAACTTCAAACTGTTTTTGCATGAGTCTTTCATCACCAGAACTATAACACTCCAAAACAGGCAAACTATCAGCATTTTATACTCTATAATAGTTTGGAAGAATCTGAACTGCGATGTTGCTGAATAAATATACCCATTACTCATCAACATCGCCATTATGATGAAAATCAGACATCAAGAGATGACTGATATCACCATAATACGAAGTGATCACATGTTCCCTAGCAACGCGCTCTCTATGGTGATGTTTCCTCATAATGACAGGTAATGTTAGCGTTCTGACTGTAGTCACACGCTACCGGAAGTACTCTCTCGTGGGAGCTGGAGAAGTAGTAGTTACCGACAAACGCCAGTCGGTACCGTGCGTTAATCGTCACCCTGTACCAGATGTAGTGGCCGGCGAACACGTAACAACACGTGCGGAACATCCGGTCAACAGGGTAGTTGGTCGTGTTTATTGGGTAGGAGATGGTAAGGGAGTTCTTGTGTGCGGGAATCTCGATACGACGCACTTCCAGTATTCCCACCTGAGAGGGAGAGAGAGGAATGAGGAATGAGGAGAGGAATGAGAGAGAGTCGAGCAATGAGAGAGGGATGAGGAATGAGGAGGTGGGAGTTGATGAGTGTCTCTGAGTTCAGGAAGTTATTTGGATTCAAGTTATTTACTTATATTGCAAGAGACGTCGTGAAGAAAGTTTCAATATAACTAAACTCCATCTTATCTACCTTGCCATAGCATGTCCATATGGGATGTACGCTTGGAATTTGGGGATTGGTTGGTTTGGGGATTGATTTGGGGATTGCTTGGTTTGGGGATTGATTTGGGGATTGGTTATTTTCACATGGCTCACCTCAGCAGCAACACCGCCAGTCCACGAGATGGACACTGATATGTTGAGCGTGTCAATGACGATGGGGAAGTAGTTGTTGTTGGTAATCGTCACGTTATCTTGTAGGATGAGGAGAGTGGGGTATTTGTCTGTGCTGTACACGTCACCCGACAATACCACCATGTCTGGGGGAGAAGGGGTTATCGTGGGGTTTTCACGGGTCTAGTGGGATTGTGGTAGGAGGTGTGTGAAGGCCGTGGTAAGTGGCAACTAGTGTAGAGTGGTAAGTGGTAACTGGTGTAGGCCGTGGTAAGTGGTAACTGGTGTAGAGTGGTAACTGGTGTAGAGTGGTAACTGGTGTTGTGGTGTCGGCCGTGGACTGTCAGAGAACATTGATAAAAGGAGCAACTCCCTGGAGTTGGAGAGAAATGTGAAAATGTGTGGTGATGTAAGCTGCTGTTGGTTTATTAACGTATTTACTGGGAAAAGTTGTTATTCGTTATCATAAACATTAAACATTTGGGTGGACCCGTTCTACAAGTTCCACTTATAACCACAGTCTGCAGCTCATATTTCCTATTCTCAACATAACTCATATGTATAAGGTGTCTTGAGTCAGTAAATGAAGGTTTTAATGGGAACTATTATGAACTTATGAAGTGTGGTAATGTGGTATAAGCCTTACAAATTTTTATTCTAAGTCATAAAGTCCTAAGTGTTCTTGGCTTTTTGTTCGAAAAAGACATAAAAATATATAAATAGGAGGATGTACACTGTATTGTGCAATGTAAAGTGCACATTGTACATTGTTTAATAATGGATTGTACACCCTGCTATAGTTGTACACAGTACGACAGTTTTGCTATTCAACCTCTCAGTGCCCACATGAGGGCAGGAACAGGTTTATCTCCCTCATATCAAATTACCACACTCGATATTGGGGTAAGCTCAGTGCAGGGATAATAGTTCCATGTGGCATTTTCATAGTAGACGACGTGTGATCAGTACATATCATTTCTGCATTTAATCCATGAAGTCACATAAAATGCATGATATCCTCACACTAAAACTATATAAAGGCTAGGTCATCAGTTTGTTTTGATCCAATTCTATAAAGCAAGGTGAGCACTCCCCAATCTCGCAGCCACGCCCACTATTTCGCAGCCACGCCCACTTTTTCACAGCCACGCCCACCATTCCACACACTAACCGGTAGATTCAGCGCCAGCGTGTCGCGGGAAGAAGACAAAGAAGAGACACCCGATAATGATAGCCGTGATGGCGAGAGCAATCGATATTTTCAGTGTCGTACGCCGAGGTTGTAGACGCTCGTCCGAGTACGGGATCAGAGCAACCTGAGTACGAGAGAAAACTTGTCAAATGTTGACTATGAAGGGGTACCGATTCTCGTGAAAAATAGTTCTTGTTGAAGGAGCAAAAGTATGAAATAAATTTAGCGAAGGATTAGATGAACAGTTTCTCACAAGTTCGGTAGTGTTTTCCTTAACCCCTGTCCCTTTGCACACTGGACAGGTAACAAGTGGGTTATCATTCTTCCGAAACCACGAGCTGGTAGGAGCTTGTGTAACACCTGGAACCACCCGATGTGTTAGTTTATCCTTTACAGAATACTGTGGTAGATAAAGACACTTGGTATTGTGATGACATTCTTTGATGAATCAGAATTGATTCGTGATGGTCAAAAGAGTGCTTAATTTCTAAAAAAATTATCTTCCAAATATCAATCATACATTCCTATGTCTTTCATACACACGCCATTGTATCATTACAAAGTATTACATACATGATACATCAGTTATAGCCATACATCAGGTGAAACATACACAAGTGTATAATAATTCTCAAATCTCAATACCTCAATGTACATTGTACAGTGCACACGAAAATTGACTCAGAACAACAAATTGTGAATCTCAATATTCAAGAATAATGGGGCCGGATCGGATCGTTCTTTTTGCCTTTACAACGTATTGTATACAACACACATTACAATATTTACATGGTCACATAAAATGTAATCAATCTGTATGAGTTTCAGAGTAATCAGGAGAACAAAGCATTCTTAATCGAACTTCATACACATTTTACCACTTTCTCTTTTGAGAGCCGGTACCTCTGGGAAATTTATAATTCCGTGAAGTTAAACTAAGCTGTTATTCAAAGTGCTTTTACCTAGGCTAGGAGGTAACTTAATCCCAAGAAAACAATAGAAACAACAGTGGTTACCATAGTTACCAGTCTTTACCTCTGCCAGAAGAAGTGCTCGGAGGAGGGGTTGAAGTTAGGATCTTGTGGAAGTCATTCTCCTCCTTGGCACTGCTCATCTATCAGATGAGACCCCAGCAACACTGGAGTCAGAAATGATTGTAAAATCTCGCACTGTCTTTAATACTCGAATCAGAATGTGCCTCAGGGCAGAAATCTAATATCCTTCAAGACATGATTGCTATAAGATTTTTTGTGAAAGTTCTCTCTCTAGACTTGGGGATGGTATGGTCAGAGTTCTTGGTTTATATTTTGATAATGATGCTGTCAGCTGAAACAATAAATCAAGTAATAAGAACGAAGTAGATCTTATTCACACTCAACAATTTATCAGTACATCAATTTATCAGTACATCAATTTATCAGTACATCAATTTATCAGTACATCACATAAAAAGTAAAAAATCAAAATTTAATGAAAATTAGAAAAGATTGTTTAAAAATCGTGAAATCAATGCATACACACATACCTATTGCATAAACAAAGCCATCATTCAATAATGAAGACCATCATTTAATAATGAAGAGAATCATCTTTTAATAATGCAAAGAATTCTGAAAAGAATTCTGAAAAATGGATTTCTGAAAAATGATTCTTGAGAGGTCATTCCTATTTAAACTGAGCAGGTATCGGCTGTCACCTTCGGTTGTGATAATGCTGATATAGGGACAACTGCTTATTGTTTAAATGACTGACACAAGAGTTATATGTTTCGCAAGCTATATCTTTCGTCTCAATATTATCAAAATAGTTACAATTTCCTTCAAACAAAGTCTCCTGACTGGAAATGAAGGAAGAAAAATAGTCAAACCCAACTATTCTAAGAGAATAATGCAAAGTGGCAGAAGATAATATGAAAACTTCATGCAACCCTCCATACTGTTGGCAACAGCGACAGTTTAAGACTGCTTCACTGTAGTTAGCTGTCTTTCTGTCATGATTGGGTGTTTTCAAGAAGAATGTTCGAGTGAGCTCACTGTTGGCTCCAACAGTTATGTTACCATAAGTTTCATTGCCAACCATTGCATGTTCCCATGCCTGAAAGTGGATCAGCATATGTAGAATATGAGACAAAAATTTGACACTTTTTCAAGGTCCAAGTATTGTTCAATCTATCTGTACTCACATCAATTCTGAAGAAAACATCCAATCTATCAACAAATATTTTCAAAACTCTGTTCTTGTTATGAATGGTGATGTTGACCTTCCAATAAATGTAGGACTTTCCAGTATTGAAATTAGGTTTTTTCCAATCAATGACATGGATACTGGCATTGAAAATTTCAGCATTTTTTGATATAACTGAGACAGGACCAGGATAGAAGATAAAAGTCAGGGTCCCTATAATTAGACCACATATCAGGAGAGCACAAAATATTTTTGATTTTGTTTGACGTGGTTTAAGCCTTTCATCAGTGAAGGGAATGAGAGCTACCTGAAAAGGAGACTCATTAATATCACAAATAGATCATCAACTCATCAACTTTGGTCAAATAGAAAAATTAGCATTATATTTTCTTACCAGCTCACTTGAGTACTCTTTGATGCCACTTCCTCTGCAAGTAGGGCATGTTATAAGCTGGTCTTCATCTGATTGAGGGGAACTGAATCCTACAGACTGAAACCATGACTGTTGTCTATGAGTGCCTGTACCAGGGATAGCAGAGAATTTATTTCCATCTCAAGATAGCTCTGAAAGTCATGACCATTTGATAAGTCTATAATACCTCTAGGTAATGTCTCAGGGTCTGTTGTCAGAATCTTTTTGAATGCATTATCGTCATCAGTTGCTGTCATTTGTTAACAGCACTGGAAATTAATTGTAACTATGGCTGGATTTAGTACATTCACATAAATAAATATGGTAATTGGTACATCAAAATCCAATTATTTCATAAGAACAATCAAAGGGAAATATCGAATATGAGAGTAGGTCTGAGAATAAGTTTGGGGCATGCAAAATTCTCAGCAAGTTCTATTATCGATTGACACAATATTGCCATTTCTCCCAATGAGACATAATCGATTAGTATATACCATAATCGATATTTAGATACAGATACCAGCAATTTGGCAATCCTATTTCAAACATCAAAGGGACTATGAATTATGGATCTATGGAATCATGAAGTGGAATTTCACACATGTAACAATTTTATGGAATTTTATGCAAATTTTTTTAAATTCCTCTCTAACTCACTGGGATTTTATCTCCAGCGCGGCTTATGTGGGATCTTTCCCTATCGTCGGCGCCGCGCGCCGCGCAATAGTAATTCAATTCCGCTTCCGACAAGCTGGAACTGTTTCGGCCTTCGATGAAGGTACGCGCGCGCGCGAGAAACAGAGGTCAGATAAAATCTGACAACTGCGATATAATATTGCTTAAACATATTAATAATTGAAATCGGGCAGTTTATTTACCCTACGAAACCTGTGCACTCAGCTGTGCGANCAATTACCTCATGGCGTTTTGTTATCTCTTCATCAGTGTTCAGGGCTTGGCCATTCGGGTCTGAAATGGTAGCATCAGTAGATGGGTGAAGTTGAATGACAACAGGGTGGGTTCTTTGTTGAGTGGCAGAATGAGCGTGAGATGGAGTGCTTGATGTGGTGGAAAGGCTTTGATTGATTGAATCCATGGTTCCAATGAAGCAGCCCCAACAATTCAACAGATACGAAACGGATACGAAACGAAATGTCTCTTGAGAATCTTGAGAATTATAAGTTGTTACTACTTATAAGTTGTTACACTGTATAGTTGGTTCTGATTTTCTGATTTTCTGATTTTCTGATTTTCTGATTTCTTGAATTGTGTTAGCACTACTCACTCTCCCAATCAATTTAAGGTCATCAGCAAAAAGTTTGACCATATTATATATGTTGTCAGGCAAATCGTTAATATACAAAGTAAATAGGAGGGGCCCTAGGTCAGATAAAATCTGACAACTGCGATATAATATTACTTTAACATATTAATTATTGAAATCGGACCGTTTATTTAATTTCTTGGCCATGTTTTTGAATTGCGCGCGGCGCGCTCAACTGCGGCACGCACTTTCATTGAAGGCTTTCATCTGTTTCGGCCCTTGATGACATGCAAGGCGCGCGCGCCGCGTGCAAGAAACAGTGGACAGATAACATCCGGCAATATCAACTAGCACCTGCTGGACGGGACTGCATATCCGTTGTGGAACTAATTTTATACATTCTATGTTAGGGTGTGCAATTGAATATAATTCAGTGATCATGCTTTCATACTTAGTTATATCTTCAGTCAATACCAAGTCATAAAAGTTGATTAAGCTCGGTGCTGTCAATTTCCTCTTTAGGTCATTTCCTCTTTAGGTCATTCGTCATGTCAAAGATAAAGGACTTTGTGACCATTGGAACAAAAATTATCTGTGTTGGGCGAAATTATGCAAATCATGCGAAAGAGTTGGGAAACAGTCTTCCAACAACTCCCATCATCTTCTCAAAACCAACAACTTCATATGTAAAGAATGGTGGTAACATATTATATCCTAGTATTACAAAAATGCTTCATCATGAGGTTGAACTTGGAGTTGTTATAGGAGATATAACATCTAAAGTCAGTGCTGAAATGGCTATGAAAAGTATTGCAGGATACTCTATTTGCATTGATGTTACATGTAGAGATATTCAAGAGGAATGCAAAGAAAAGGGTATTCCATGGACTATGGCGAAAAGTTTAGATTCATTCTGTCCCGTGGGGCCATTCATTGAACCTGGATTGATTAATCCATTAGACACAGAGATAACACTATCAGTGAACAATGTTCTGAAGCAGAAGGGTAATACTAAAGATATGATTTTCAGCATCCCCTATTTAATTGAATATATTTCTGCTTTCATAACTTTGCTGCCTGGGGATTTGATATTAACTGGAACTCCAGAGGGTGTTGGACCAATTCAAATTGGTGATGAAGTGAAAGTTGCCATTCCAGGAATTTCTGAAGCATTTTTCAATGTAAAATGAACAGTGATGATCAAGATAGAAAAGCAGAAGAGATTTTTTGATTTGGTTCCCAAGCTCTCTCTTGGAACATGAACTCTTATTAACGATTATAAGTTTTAATAGTAATGATAGCTCATCTTTGTAGATAATAATAGCTCATCTTTGTAGATATTTGTATCTACCACTTATTCTGTTCTGTGGTTGTTAAACTTAACCATTTACCTTTCCAGCTTGGAATTCAATGATGAAGGATTTTGTTAAACAGTGTACAAAGATTATATGCATTGGAAGGAACTATGCTAAACATGCAGCAGAACTTGGGAATGAAATACCTGCTGAACCATTCTATTTCATCAAGCCAACTACATGCCTTGTAGAGGATGGAGGTGAAATTATCTACCCAGACATAAGCAACAACATCCATCATGAGCTGGAGCTGGGTGTTGTTATTGGGAAGAAAATGTCCAAGGTGTCTAAAGATAATGCAATGTCTTATGTTGCTGGATATTCTGTGACCATAGATGTTACCTGCAGAGATTGGCAAGAAAAGTGCAAAGCAGAGAGAAAGCCCTGGTCTATTTCCAAATGTCTTGACACATTTTGTGCTGTTGGCCCCTTTATACCTGCTGATAAGCTGGCTCATGATAATGTTGAAATGATTCTCAAGGTTAATAAAGAGACAAGACAACATGTGAACACAAAGGACATGCTCTTTGATGTTCCGACTCTTCTCGAATATGTCAACCAACACATCACCCTTCTTCCTGGTGACATTGTCCAAACTGGAACCCCTGATGGTGTTGGTCCTATGGTGAGGGGTGACACTGTCTTTGTGTCCATTCCAGGAGTTTCTGAAGCTTCCTTCAAAGTAGTGTAAAGAATTGAAGACAAACTGTTATTTTTAATCTTTTGTTCATGATTATGAGTGAGATTTCTTGATTTGTTCAAGATTTTATTGATTTCCTCAGATGCTTTTTAGCTTTGTCTTTTTTTATTTTAGTCATCATTCTTACGTTTCATAGTTTTAATTGATCTATTTGAGTATCGTTTACTCATTTTCACGCAATTTTTTATGAATTTTTAATCATGTTGGAATCAGATCGAATCATTTTTGATTATTTATGTTGAGATCGTGTTTGGATTGTTTTCTACTTTCATGCAGATTGACAAGAGTCTCTAGGAAAAACAATAGTCTCTAATCCCTATTAGTGGTTTAAACCATCTTTAATGCTGATGTAACATTGAACCAATGGACCATGCTTTCCAAAACAGACCGTAGCTATGACAACGCTTATTGACCAAATGATCAGTTCGACTACGGAATCCAACATCTCTATGCGACATCAGATCAAACAACAACACTTGTCATTGAAGAAGTTGGAGGCAAAGTTGAGAGACCGAAATCAGGCACAACTGAAAAAAACAGCCCAGCTAAAAATACCAGCTGGTAAAATGGTGTGTATAGTAAGGTATCATACGCAACATTGCTCGAATGAGGAATTGTTTGATTTTGTACTCCTTTACCTTTATTTTTATTCAGGTGATAAAGCCCAAAAGCATGGTTATGCGGGTTCGAAATGACAAGGCAATACTCGAAGAGCTTGGCCAAACAAAACACAGAGCTGACAGTGATTCAGATGACAATTCAACGCTGGCAAAAACTCCGAAATTTGACCCGAAATCAGTCCCCAATCTGATAATCCAGAGTGAGGTGTCCTGTACCCCGGCGTCGTCAATGCCTAACAACGGTGCGTTGCTCCCAAATCCCACTTCTGTGCCCTATACAGCCCCTCCTGCTCCAGTGTACAGCTACAACACTCCGCCTAACGCCCACTACCCCCCGATGATGTACCCACCTGTGCCATACGTCAACGAGTATTTACAGTGAGTTATAATAATAAATTGAAGTTTAAAAACACTGCTTTTAAGACTAGCTTATACTCAGCAGTGTTGAGCCAGGAAGAAAACCTTAAAGAAAGATAATAACATTCGAGTCTAACAAAACTCTGGTGCCTTTCATAAAACCTAATTGGTCAACAATCCTACGAAACTAGTGACCATTTCAAAAAGAAAAATTGAATCTAGTGCGTCATGAAAGCCCTATGGCTGAGAATTTANCGCCAGAGCGGAGCCCCCAGTCATCATATACGAGCACGAGCGATCGCCTCCACCCTCAGTCCACTACCACAGACCAAGGCCAGCTGAGTACCGACCGTACCGGGAGGATAGGTATTCAGGAGGTGAGAGATGGGGGTACGATCCCGACTCCCCACCGAAACACAGATCGAAACACAGCCCTCCCTCGTATGAGCATGAGGAGAGGTATGAGCGAAGGGGAGAGCATTACGCGGCGTCTTATCCTCCTACCCACCACATGGATGTTAGTACAAGAATTTTAGTGGGGGTTCTTTTCCATAATTCAGATAGTGAATCTCGCTACTACTCAATGTTTGATCACAGGGAATTAGGAAACATACTGCACCGCGATCATCGAGTGGGGTTATCAAGCACGATATTCGTCGTCATGGTGATGATAATCGACCCCACCCATCTAATATCCGGCAATCGGGCACCCATTTCCGGGTCATGGTCTCCAATCTTCATCCGTCTGTGACGATTCATGATATAGAGGTGAGTGCAGTCCTTTAGAGTGACATCGCACATCTATTTGAGTTGATGTTCGGCTTTCTATTGTAGAATCACGTTATATCTCGTTTTATCGAAGAGTGTAGCACGCTCTACCCATGACAACGCCATGTTGTATTCCTAACAACTTCAGGAACTGTTCAGTGCTATAGACCGGGTGGAGCACATTCAGATGAAATATCCGGGCGTTGCCGAGGTCACCTATCTCAGGGAAGAGAGTGCCATACGCTCCATAGACAACTATCACAACAGAGATCTTGATGGGCAACCCATGCAAGTCACCTACTCCATCACGCAGTCTCCCAGGTTATTTTTACATGATAGTAGTTATGATCTCGATTTCGATTGTTGTTAATTTTCGGAACAACTTTTACATAGCTTATCGTAGGAAAGCGGGAGTTAAAACAAAGCAGCCACTCCTCACTACGGCCCCAAACACGCAACGGTGGACTAAGAAACCGAGAACAGCTGGTGAGGGTAAGATGGGGGAGACGAGAAGGCGTGCTGCGCGGCCACCCAGCCCCCAACAGTACTCTGACCAGGAGAGTTTACACTCGTTTACTGTTACTGTATGACAGTGTCGAGTACTTGATGCGAGTGACAGAAAACTGTTACTGTACCCCTGTGTAAGACAGTGAACTCCGTGTCTGCGAAGTAGAGATGCAAACTTCAAGTATAGATGCATGCAAAATCGACAAGAATTTTTTACTGTAGTGATTTCATTTACTCCTGAACTTTTCATATTAGTTATTTTTGGCTACTGATCTGTATACAATGCGGTATTTCAAGTTTCTATAAATTTAAATTGTACGGAGATATTTACATTATATCACAAATATTATGAACACTTTCTAAACTGCCCGTTCTTTCTTCATGCGTCTCCTCTGATTCTGGAACCAGTACATGACCGTTTTCTCTGGCAGACCAGTCTGGGTACTGACGACACTTCTCTCCTCCCACGTCAGATACGCGTTCTGCGCATACCAATGCCTCAGAATCGTCAGTTGATGCTCTGATATCTCGTTGCGAGCTGCCCGGTGACGCCTCCGTTGGCTAAGAGTGGTGTCAGGAGAATTGGTGTCAGGGGAAGAGTAGGGAGAAGTTGATGTTTTCTTCCGTAATGTAGGGGATATTTTCCTCGTGTAGGCGGTGTCGGTGGGAGATGTATCAGATTGTTGACACCCGGTTTGAATGATTTCATCAAGTAGTTGCGAGGCGGGGACCCGGTTTTCACGGGGTATAGTTGAGAGAACTGATTCGTGCGTGGTGAAAGGAGAAGTGGTGATTTTCTTCTCATCTTTAGATGTGGTCATTGGTGGTCTTATTAGGGGAGCCAGTCTTGGGGTAGGTTTCACTGGTTGATGTGATGGGGTTGTAGGATCAGGTTTGAGGAGAGATGAGGACGAGTCAGGGAAGAGAGTGATCTTGAGGTCTGACTTGAGAAGGAGGATGGGTTTGGGATCATCGCAGAATAGGGTCATTCTAGTCATGTAGAGAGGGTCAATGAGTGGAGGATTGCAAGGTTCAAAGTTCATGTTGATAGATTGATGTGTAGGAAATCAGAAAAGGATGGATTGGAAAAGAAAGAAGGGGCTTATATACAGCCCAGGTTCACATGGAGGGAGGGTTAACAAGGGTTGTCCGATGACACCGACCTAGTCATGTGACCTAATCACGTGACCCAATCACGCAATTCGGTTGCGTATCAGACCATAACGAGGCATGTATAACGAGATCTGGTTCGTAGGGTGGTGCTCACCTGATCACATGACAGGGAGTTCACTGCTAGTCAGTGTGCGGGTCATGTGACCCCTGCAGTTGAATCAGTGTCATGTGACCACGAGTTGGGGAGTGGAATAAGTGATGCTCCCACGATCAATTATGACGATTCTTCTCAGATAACCGGGCTCATGGAGAATTCTCAGGATTAACTGTTACCTTGTTTCGCATCAATAACCACATATCTGTTAGTGAATGCCCTGTACTGATCTCCAATTCTCATAGCCATGGCTGGAAGAATCGCCGGTATTATCCGATGCAACTCTCGCTCCCTCTCGAGTGCGGCTTCCGAGTTTATCCGGGGTCCGGTGCAGGTATTCGGCATTGAGGGCCGATACGCCCACGCTCTGTACTCTGCTTCCACTAAACAAGGGAGTGTAGAAGTGGTGGAGCAGCAGCTCAACTCTATTCAGGTAATCGTGTGGACAGTCATTTTGTTATGTGGTCGTCATTCTTTTAGTGTTCTGGAATGTGTATAACTGGAAAACAATCATAGCGAGTGTTTAAACACACCGAAAGTCCTTGTGTGTAGCTAATCAAACACGTTACACTGAACAGTCAACTCTGGAAATGTGTTATTGGATCTTGTTGTTTTTACAACCTAATATGTAAACACTTAGCCATGTTTTGACAGTGATTTCACGGCCGCTAATATGAACCTCATTACACACACAGGCAGCGATTGATTCAGTTAGCGGATTGAAGGAATACCTATCTCTGCCAGTATGCAGTAAGGAAGAAAAGAAGGCAACTCTCGAAGGTAATAACCCTCTTCTGATTCATTTCACTGTCACGAATCATGCGGAACTTGTTAGCGCAGAGCGTTTTCCGCGGAACTTTCGTCTGACCGATAATCGGACTGATAAAACATGTGTTCAGTCATCAAGTGACATCCGAACCCAATAGATAACTGCGTTGACTCATATCGTACACAGTGCATGTACACATCACGCACAAGTTTGCAATGGAAATTCTGTCCTGAAATTTGATAGTGTGACTCCTTCATCCTCTGCGTCGTATAATATGGGTGTGCTTATCTCTCCTGAAAATGGCTGCGTTCTACAGAAATATATTGAAGATTCACGAATTTAATGAAACCAACCAATTCTTTTTTCGCTACATCAGCTTCTCACGATCATGTCCCACACCAATTATTCCTTATATGGCGATATTTACAGGAGCATTTGGTGAAGCAAACGTGGATCCACTCATTGGCAATATGATCAATACAATGATCGATAACAAGAGATCTGGTCATATCAGTGGTGTTGTGGGAGCGTTCAACACCATCATGGCTGCCCAGAGAGGAGAGGTTGGTTTTGGGTCGGCAATATGGGGGACTCCGTCTGTGGTTGTGTGCTTGGGGTTGTGCTTCACATAAAATAACGCGTTTCGTGAATAAGTCGATTTCTCATCTTGGGAGCTAGTTTCTCAATGAGTTTCTTCAATAAATCAAGCAGACGCTCAAAAATAATTGTATCATGCTGTAGAGAGAAGTTTTGCTCGTTTCACATCATGCTTGACAACTCCTGAACAATATATATGCTCACTCTGTTTTTCAATAACAGAATCAACATTAATGCCGCCCGTTTCATCAAACACACCCCCTTCCCCCCACTCTAATCTGGGTTTGGCATTCTAGTTATGAGTCATCAGACTGGTTAGTAAGGAACCTCACGATTTCGATTCCCCTTGTTTAACATGCCGTACAGCAAGGATCTCCACCGTGTTTGCCAGGCTAGGCACATAATCAGTCTCAAGACACTCTTATCCAATGCCCCACTCTGGCCCCATTCTACTCCACTCGCACTCTACTCGCACTCTACTCCACTCTACTTGTACTCCACTCGTACTCCACTCGTACTCCACTCGCACTCCACTCCACTCGTATTCTACTCCCATTCCACTCTACTCCAAACCCTGCAGGTACCGTGTCGTGTTACATCAGCTAAACCTCTATCTGACGAGCATGTGGAGAGCTTGAAGGAGGCACTTGCCAAATTCTTGAAGGGAAATGAGAAGTTGCTTCTTGATACGGCCGTAAGTTATTTAATTGACGGGGAATCATCTTGTATATTATGATCTGTAGTTCAGCGTTCCGACATTCCAAATCTCAATAATTACAACATTTCAGACGGATGAAAGTCTAATCGGTGGGATGGTTGTCGAAATTGGAGATAAAAGGGTTGACATGTCTACCGCGTCCAAGATTAAGAAGCTGAAAGCTTCACTGTCACTTCCGCTATAAACTCTAGAATTTCATATATATGAGGCTCTTTGAGCTATAAATTATTGAATTGTCCAGTCGGCGCCCGAATTATTTCGTTTGTATGTAGTCGATCTCAAGATGAGTAAAATGTTCGGATGGCTTTAAAGTAGAAACCACACTGATAAACATGTGTATGGTTGCATTGTCAGGAAATGGATTTGCTTGCTTTTCGCAGAAAATTCGGAAATTTTTTGTGTACTACGTGACGCGCGGTGCAGATATACCGTAACAAGAACTGTAAAGTAACGCCTTCCGCACTGCGCGCGCGTGATCTGATAAATATATTCGTATGTGCGCGCGACAGATTATAGTCGACTGACATTAAAGCGAGCTGCAGATTACATCTATAGAATGTTTGTCTGGCGATGCTAGACCGCTGATGCAAGCCGCGANGGATGGCTTTAAAGTAGAAACCACACTGATAAACATATGGATGGTTGCATTGTCAGGAAATGGATTTGCCTGCTTTTCGCAGAAAATTCGGAAATTTTTTGTGTTCTACGTGACGCGCGGTGCAGATATACCGTAACAAGAACTGTAAAGTAACGCATTCCGCACTGCGCGCGCAATAAATATATTCGTACGTGCGCGCGACAGATAATAGTCGACTGAGATTACAGCGAGCTGCAGATTCAAGATTACATCTATAGAATGTTAGCGATTTGACTGATAACTATTTGCTCGGCCCTATAATGCGAACGGGACTACTATCGACAATTGCGTTATTTCAATTAAAGTCTAAGATGAGACTCAACATGACATGCCACTTCGCCTCATATATCTCCACACGTCAGTTTTAGTTCATTTCAGTAAGATTAGATGAGAATTTATGGTATGAAGCCATCACGCATTTCAAAAAAAATTTATTTGAATTTGATTCAATCTCAGCCACTGAAATCAGTCACCTCCATTTGAAAATATACTCCCAGACTCCCTATCTTTGATCTTCGCAGGCGGGATTTCATTCCTTGCAAGGTATCAATATTACGCGGCGCCGACGGTAGGGCCCGTACAATGAATATACCTTACGAGAGAAGTTAATATAGGTTTCATTCCATTGAAAAAAGCTTGAGTTATCATGCGGACGATTCCTAATTGAATTGGACGCGCCAAAAACAGACAAAATTTGGGAAGCTGCGTCATTGGCACATCAAAATACTTTGCGCGCGTTCCGTATTAGTACGAAAAACACTGAATTTTGCCACTTTGTAACTTTTGTCGCACGGTGGAATTCAATCGTAGAGAACACTTTCCAGGTACGAAGGGAGAGTTATTTTTACAAAGAAATGACACACACGTACCACAAAGCAAGTTATGTCAATATATAGCACTTATGAATTGCAGTTAAACAAAGATATTCTCGGCCCAATCGCATGATTCATTGTTTTGTGGCAGATTGTCAATAGTGGCAGCCGAATATAGCTCTGTAGAAACCATCGGCACTACTATATTCTAACACTACAACTACTGTAATCTTATTAAAAACGACGGTATCCAATCTCAATTAATATCTCAAATCTGGACCCAATATCCGAAGATCGTTCCCGATAAATGGCGAATTTATTCTTCAATGAGAATTCATCATATTTGTTTTAAGACGCATTTATCAGGAAACAATCTCAGAATAAACTTTAGGGAGACGATCACTGAGATAATCATCTTAGGGTCAAGGGTTTAAACTGTTATTTCAGTTCATGATAGGAAGATTTATCTATTTAAATCGATAATAGCAAATTTAATTCCAATATTGCATGCGTGGAATTGTGTACTGGACACTGATGAATCTGATTAATTGTGATTAGAAATATCTGAATAGATTTGTAGAAGAAGAAATAAAGGATTAAACAAGCACGATGCGTAAATAGTGTTATATCATAAGGTGGAAATTGTAGTGCGCAATGTACAATGTACAAAACTTGGGATTATTATGCGAGGTGAGTTAGCAAGCGAATCGGTAGCTCTATATTAGAAACGGCTCAACAATATAAGATAAGTGATCAAAATCACGTGATATACTTAGGACAATAATTGATGATGCATCGAATCATGTAATAGATGATACGAAAGAGTCCATAACCATTGCTTTTCCTAAAAAACGTATGGCCTCATCTCAACTTGTTTCCATGTTAAATAAAATACCGTCCACCAATTTGCAACCCTCACATCCGATCCCTCGCTGAACATTAGGACAGCCTCTCACGTGTAACAAAGATTCTATTATTGGTATCTACTCCGTGCCGAAAGCAGTATTTCAATCATCTCTCGAGTCAGATACTTGGACTGCCTACAGCTACAGAAATCTATTTTAGAGTGTTTATAAATAAATATCATATAAAGATCGATCGGCAATCATGAGTGAAGTATGATTTGTGTCGTTAGAAAATATCTCTGATATTGCAACGCAATTCTAAATATTTGACTGAATGAAGAAAAGAGCTAAATCGTTTGAGATCGAACTTTTAAAATACAAAACGAGTTAAACGTACAAAGGTTACACATACTCGCATTGAAAAGTAAAAAGAGGAAATGACAGGAAATATTGTGAATTTTATTACGAAAAAGCGCGTGATAGAATAACACACTATATGCGTGTGTACATGACGTGAAGATGTGAAGAAATGTGTTAAAATCAAGGTACGGCGCGCACGGCGTACGCACGTGCACACAGGCTATATCTGTGTGTACTCTCTGGGGTAATGGGGGGAAGCGGATGCGGGGGAATGACGATATTGGTCCAGTTCTGCTTTGAGACGCTTGATAACCACATTCCGTTCCTTCAGGTTACGCTCCAGGATCTTTATCTTTGCGTCCTGGTGAAGTGAAGAAAATGGAGTGTTTGAAGTCAGCTGACTAAGACATGCTAACAAAGACGACTCCTGGGGACTTGGTTAGAATTGAACTGCGATCTATGTTAGTATTTAAATTATAACGAAAAACTGTTTTTGGCATTTTGTGATATCTGCATGTATCACAGGTTTGGAATCTTGATATGGACTTGGATATGGACTTGGATTCACGAAAACTCCTGAATGAATTTTGAGATATCTCGTTTATCTGAGGCGTAATAAAAAAGAGCAAACTAACATCCACGACACCACACATCTTAGTATGAATGGGCACAAAGACATACATGATACATCGGTCTTCACATTAGGGACACAGTATGTCTACCTAGGTGGTTCCCTGACTTCCTACTGAACCTATGTAAACCTATGTATTGGGTAGGTGTATCCTAATATCCCATGTACCTGCTTGAGAGCGTTGGTCTCCAGCTCGAGAACCTTCTCCCGTACAGACATGCCGTCCACTCTGTCCAGTGAACAAAGACTGCTGTACTCTGAGGTGCTACTCGCGTCTTGCTTGTATCCGAGGGGCGCGGGGTCTGAGGGGACGAAGGGGACGGAAGTACTGACGAGCGATATGTTGGACAGGGAAATTCCTCCGGACGAGGCGGACAGTCGATCAGACCTGCATGAGGTAATGGGGTAACAATGTTACGCGTCTTGTTACACGTAACGAGATAATGATGAAAAATGTAGACGTTCCGTACCTATCACTTTCTCTTTCCGATAATTTGTGGCAAAATTCCTCCAAATTTCGTAACCTCTGATCCACTTCTCGTGAAACGTCAATGTTCGGGAGATTCAGCAATGATCGGAGTCTTTCATTTTCCTTAGTTAAAGTGCATAAATTCATTTGATGAATTAATTACTAGACTCCTTTAACAACATTATTCGGTAATGCAATACATGCCAGAGATCCAAGAATGCAGTCAACGTACACTATCGCTGGAGAATTATTTCGAACAGGATTATGCAAGCCCGGAAGTTGGCCGTATGCCAATTTCCTATGACAGCGTTTACTCAAAGTATGTGTTACCTACCTCTTTGAGGCAAATATTCTGCTGGGCGTTTTGATTGCTGGTGTGTTGTACATTACTAAGATGCACGGATAACTGTCCTAACTTGCTGTGAAGTGACTCGTTTGTCCTTTGGCATTGTTCCAATTCTGAGGTAAGAAGATGTGCAAGTAAAGAAATGGGGAAATAGAAATGGGAAACAGGTTGTTGTATGTAAAATACAATGATTCGTGTAGTACTGTAAACTGTAGTTGATAAGTTGATACGACAAGTGTCAAGTATTTCCTGAATGTCAAACATAAAATTTAAAAAAAACGTCCAATGTGCCCGGTGAGTATCAGGATAATATACAAACTCACGGTTAGTGAGGTTGCTGTAAGCCACCTGCACCGATACCACATTTCCATGGTCAGGGGCGGGGTTTGCTGCTGGCGGCGGCAGCGCCACCCCGCCACCAGCGCCAGTACACGCGGGCGGCTCTATGTACGGCGGCTGTACACTGTACCGTCTCTCACTCGGTCCATTCATACTAGCTCATCTTGGTATAAGAGTGACAGAGTTTCACATTCCTATACAGAGCGGAGAGTGAGCTGCAGTGTGTGAGGAGGGAGTTAGGGAAGAGGAGGGAGTGGTATAATAAGGGGGAGTGAGCAATGTGTGAGGAGGGGGTTAGGGAAAGGGGGGAGTGGTATAATAAGGGGGAGTGAGCTATGTGTGAACAGGGGGGAGTGTGGTAAGTGGGAGGTACAGGGCAAGGAGTAAACATCTAGGTATCATGACAGTTCTATATTTATGAGATACGACAATAAGTATTCCTTTGTAATGCGATCCACATTCTTGAACAAATTATCCGACTGGAGATAAATACATCGTGTAAAGGTGTAAAACCCTAATTCTCATGAAATCTTGGGAAGATATAACATCCAAAAACGTGTCAAAACAATTAGGTTATCAATCTCCAAATCATGAAAACCATTACCAACAACAGAATCAAACACAGAATAAAAACAGTGATATGGGAGCATCAGGGGATGCACAAACTTTCTCCAAATAATTGCATAATTCCTACTGAGATCTACTCAAGTGGGGCAAAAGAATGTGATCCATTTATAAGTGATATTGTCACATTCCTAAATAGATCACGAGAATTGTAATATCATCACAACTCACAAGACTCAGCGTACTCAAGGATATGATGTGCTCCTGTCCACGATGAAAATCCCCTAATCAACGCGCGCACACAGACGCACACATAATTCATTACCTAACAATAGTTACCTTAACCCATCTGTACTGGGTGGTTGTTGTATTCCTCACTAACAATGTCACGCTTTCACCAAGCCCTCGTAACACACTGCACACTACGAACCCCATAGCACACCCTCTACCACTGGATAGACAGTACTTGGCTGACGTCACATATCCCACAAGCAGATGGGTTGATGTGGGTGAGTGGACAGGATCAGTGGAATCAAGAACTGAAGTGGACTGGGGTGAATAGATGTGGGCTCCCGGTTTGATATTCCCACGCTTGACACACTCCAAAGAAACTTGTACAAAGTGTGTGTTATATGAAGGCGGCAATGTGTCCAGCTTATCCAGCAGTTTGCCATCTCTTATCACAGTGGTTATAGTGGACCCACTCACTGCACTCCAATCGCTGATAAAGGGACATGCTATGCCCAGTTCCTCATACCTAACTCTCTTCTGAGGTGGTCGTCTCATCTCCTTGGCCTCCGTCTCACTTCCCACCTTCTCGAGATAGCTTTTTCCTGCCGGAGTATCAGGGTAGTCGTGAGGGAAGGAAGTCATCTTACGGTCAGTAGTTAGGGAGTGACCGTCCTCCAGACCTATTAATCTGCCTCCATTGTAAATGAGAGGAATCCAGAATCTTGTCCCATAGCCTCCAGGTACAACAACAGTGATACACCCTGAGTAGGGGTCCTTAAATATACATGCAGGTACACTCGATGTTTCATTTTCTGGAGAAACAGCAGGTCCATTAGAATCTAATGGAGTCACATCACATTCCATCACATGATCTGTACCACACAATAGTGTTCTGAATAAAGTATCCCCCTGCAGGGAGTTGGATGGTGTCAATCTTGTGGATGGTTGAGAGATGAGCGAGTCTATGACCACTGATCGGAATGATATGAATTGCTTAGGAGGTACTTCTACATGACACCCCAGTACAGTTCCCTTCATGATGTCGTAATGGAAGGGGTCTTTCATGAGCTCATCCCAAATGCTACCGACAGTTGCATCCGTCTTGCTAGTTAGCTTCAGAGATTTGACAATCAATTCCATCGATTTGACTCCATCGAGGATATACTGTGAGAGCTGATTCGCATAAGATATCAGAAAAATCCCATTGAAGACTGAAGCTAAATCAGTCTCATGCGGGAGAGCAGGGTGACACCGGACAAACGCACAGGACTCCGAAACCCACAGTACGGAGACAGGGCCCAAACACACAGTCCCATGATACAGGTGACTGTGCAGGACGCGGTTCTGGAGGAATGGATTGGGTTGAAGCACTCCACTGAGCTTTGAATGCAAGTACTCAGCTTCTAGAGAGTACCAGATGAAGTAACTAGTGTCACAGATTGTAGTGCCTGTGACAGCTGCCCTGTATGCAGCTCTTGCCCCCTTTTGAGTTGTGGTCATGGCAATTCTATATCCCCATATGTCAATCATGTGACAGCGTTTAGCATGCCACACGTGTGTCTCTAGTCGTACTGCTTTGCCCTCTTGCTCCTTCTTTCTTCTCTCCTGCTTCCACTTGTACTTAGTTTTAGTCTTCTCCATTCCTTGTGGCCTCACTCGAGCAGGGACACGTTTGGGGTTATGACTAGCTGCCCTTCGTCTCATGTAAAACGGAATAGATAGCCGGTAAGAAACAGACATGTTAGTTTTCAGTGCATCCATGGCAGCTGTAATCTCAACACTACGAGCATCAACAATGTCCATGACATTGACTGCGTTAGCAGTGCCGGGCATGTTTTCATTTGCCATGAAGAACTGGAGAGAGCAATGTAATGACACTTGCGTGGTATTATAGGTACTCTGTTAACTCGTGAGGGTAAATCGTGAGAAACCACTGGATTTGATGAGAAAAAGTTACCAAATTAGAAGTAGTCAGTGAGACACCAGGAAACCGTTGGGTACCTCAAATAACGTTCATCAAGTCAGCCAGCGACTGTTAAAATAAAATACGAATCATTAAAAGAATAGGTACTTCAACCAACAATTATAAGAGCCAAGTGATTGTATTTAACCTGGAGCCAGGACTCTCGATGCCTCACACAATTTATTAAGTTTCAAACAATCAACTTAAATTCGGGGACACCAGCAGCATGTCACACTACTCTTTGCGCATAACATAACGTCACAATTCATCATCAGAGCCACCCATTGCTCTCCAGAAAGACATGGCTACCTGTTCAGCATACTTCTTCCTCTCTTCATGATCAGAAATGTTGTCAGCAGTCTCCTTCATCTTCATCATGTTCGAAAACATGTCCTGGAAATCGCCTCCTAATACATCCTCTTCCATCAAGGACGAGAAATCTAGACCTGACGCAAAATTGCCAAACTCTTCTGGCTGTTTTTCAATTTCATTTTCATTTTCCGACTGTGATCGGACATTGTTTGAGTTCACTGATTTTTCATTTTTATCTTTCATGGTCCTGTAAGGCCACATATGACACTCTAACGCAGATCTGACCCTGCCAATACCCTCACTCTGGCCCATTAGTTCCTCCTCGCTATTGGGGTCTGGCACGACGTACTTCACGAACTCGAACTCGTGCTCGACACACCACTCCAAGAAATCCGATTCTAACTCTGAGTCACTGGCATTGATCAAAAGCACTTTGACAGCAGGATCGAATTCCGATAAGAAATCTGCAAAAACACGGAGATCCCTGATGATAGGTTCAATATCGGAAGTCTGATCTTCAACTACGTATACAAATGCCTCGACAGTATCACATATTTCCTCGACAGGGACTTCAGTCTCGAAACATAGATTAACTGATGCAGAGAAGTACTTGTTATCAAATGTTATGGTGTTCTCGGAATCACATAGCAGTCCACATGAGAGATCTGGGTCAGGTATTGTCGATTTGTTGTACACCAGAATTCTACTTGTCATTCCTAAACATAATCGGTGAGGAAATAAAACAAACAGGATTGATAAACGAGAAATGAGGATTGATTTGTGTACGAATGAATATAACAATTAACTGAGTAAAAGATTTTAGAGTACTGTTGCATTGTATATCTTTCAAACAATAACAAATTCAAAGTCAGGTGGATTTACAATTGAATTTGAAGCATGTGCTAACGTCACAATAAAAAGTACACAAAAGAATGTCAATAATATGCATAGACTGCAGATCTACATTCAGGCATTCAGCAAATGCCTAGCTTGAAACAAAGGAATCAGAGACTTGAAACGAAGTAGCATCTCATTGAACCACTCTAATGATGAGAAAAAGTTTATGTCAAGGTTACTTCATCTATGAGAATTCATTTCTTCTGCTGAAAGTTAGGGTATTGAATTTCTGTCACATATTTGTGTGGTCCAGCACAGTAAATAGTGGAAGCCCATCATAATTCAACACGTCAAACCATTGCTCCAAATACAAGATGTTCTGGTATATTCTATTAGTGTCACCTCCAACAAGTATGACTTTAACAGGTACTCTTGAAAAATCCAATTTTCAAACAGAAAGTTCTTAATCAACCTACTCAAAGACATGCTGTTCAACAAAATGTGTATCATATCCGAAAGTCATCGATCTAAATAAGATGTATGGTTCAGGATGAAATTCGATATACAGTCAAAAATGGCGCATGGTTATGTTAGCACAAGTAACGAATCAAATCATATTCACATACCGTACCGTTCCACAAATATATTACATCCATCACTTGAGACGCAGACTGCAGAGTAGGGTGTGGTACGATGACTTCAATTCGACAACATTACCTTGAATCAAAAAGCTAGCACATTACCTGCCTCCTATCCAAAAATGGGTTTCATGGTTTAATGAAATGGTATAATATTTCAAATAAAACTATTACTTTAGAATTAAAAACGAAAATGTAACTTCGAAATCTGCGTTTGAAGCAAAATACGGTCTTAAACTTTATGACTTTACACCATATTTTCAAAGGCTTCATGAGAACTGTACGAGCTCAAAGACATGGATATGTTGACTTATCGAGGTTGATCGTTTCATTTTTTATCCATAAAGTGATAATGACTCTTGAGTTCTGCGTGTTTCATAGTCGTTGACATTTGCTTGAGTGCTCCCTCTATCTGCTCAATATACGGCCCTAATGGTGGGATACTGTCACAGTCCGGGATATTGAGTAGTTCATCGAACATTTTCCCAAAAAGTTCCTGATCAACCCTGCGATGGGGTTTCTTGGTCGGTCTCCATCGGCCTGAGCTATCACGCATCACTTTCATGTACTCATTGTGAATCATGAGATGTATGCATGATAGCATGCCATAGTAATCGATCTGATAAGTCCAAGGTCGACCAGTCTGCATTTCAACACACTCAAACAGATCAGTTTTACAGGACACAGTGAACAATGAACCCTTTGGAGTAAGTTTCATATCAATAGATCGGCCAAAGTCTATCAGAACAACACTCTTTGTCAGTTTCATGGACATCGATTCCATGGTATTCTGCTTGTCTCTGAGTAACAAGTTATCAGGCTTGATGTCACCATGAATAATTTGTCCTCTGTGGATTGCCTCCACACATCTCAGTATATCGAGAGTGTAGGTATATATAACAGCTGCGGGCACTGATTTCCTCTCAGAGCGATAGTGATTCATCATATCCAGTAGGCTTCCTTCATTAAACAGACTAGTCACCAACACTGACATATTCTTGAAAACGTGAATGGAGTGTGTTGGTAAAACCATGTCCATAACCTCTCGAAGTGTATCATCCTCCATCATCCTCTGTTTCAACTCCGTCAAGATGTAAAACTCCCAGGGGCAAGGTGGAGATTGGATTTTGAATGCTCTCATTTCTGATGCCCCCTCGGACTCATCAACACACATTCCAGCATAAACCTTAGCAAATGCTCCTTCACCAATCTTAGTGATATCTGTAACACTAACGCCACCTAAAACTATGTTCTGTTTTGGCACTAAAGCAACGTCATGTTGGTTGAAGTTCGTCCTGTAGAAAAGTGGTGGGTCCAGTGACATAATGAGATGTTCCAGATAATTCTGATCAAAGGGATCGGAAACCGGTTCAGTGGGTAGAAGCGAGGTTCGAGGAACTTTGATGAGAAGTGAGGTGTCAAGGTGAAGATCTCTGTGTGTTCTATCAGGCAGCAGGGGCGCCTGGACTTCCAATGAATCGCTCTGACAAAAATATAAAACACGTGACTTCGAATCATAATGAAATTGCAAGAAGGATTGAGAAAGATTTTAGGAGATTGCATTCAATGCTTAAATGTTCAAAGTAAAGTTATCAAAACAATTCGTTTTTATACTCACAGAATTAGCTATAGCCACAGTTGTAGTCGCTTCAATACTCTTCCTTGTTTTATCAGCAAAATTATGTATGAACTGAGTCTGAAAATATAGGCAAACGATGATTGATGGGGATACGGAACTTCATCTTCAAATAAGAGCGAATACCTTGTACAATAGCTGAAGTTTCAAAGGAAAAAAGCTAAAGTTAAGATGAAACTATCAAGTACCTCTTCATTCCTGGTTTTATCAAAATCGAAACTCTTTTCAGCGTATCTACCCTTCAGAATTTTCTGAGGTATAGAATTCATTTCTATAGAATATGGTTACAATAAATGTGATTGATATATATAAATGTGACAGCGACACCCTACGGGGTGATTCAATCAGTCATCAAATACAGGTCTCAAAATAGAAAGACTCACATTTTTGTGGAAGGAAACATTGCTCGTGACACCTTTTGAACTGCCCTGTTCCTCAGCATGGTCGATGTCAGACGAATCAAGATTTGATTCGACACTTGAACAATAAGACTCCCTACTCCCTTCAAGGATGGGTGTCAGCTGTTGTTTGTTTTCTTCTACAACCCCTTCACAAAATGTTTCAGTGACAATGTGGTCTGAGTTTGCATTGCTATACAACTTCTCAGCAGAGTCACTACAATTGTCAGCAAAAATTTCAAACTTGTTGGCAAGCATGGCTTTTGAGGGTAAATCTGTTTCCAGCTCAAATGAATCATTGTTTTCATCATTCACAACGGATGAGATATGTCCTTTTGATGGATCCAAGTCTGATTCCTCTGCTTCAGTAATCTTGGAACATTCATTTAAAATGTTGAGAGCTTCTTTGTTTATTAGCTGAGTATCCGCACCTCTAGGGTGACTAGACATTTTTTCTACTGTACATGGAACATACTCTGATGTGTTATCTGCATGATAAGATGGCGTCATTGCCACCTTTTTCAGAGAATAAGATTCTTCAATAGATTTTTCCGGCGTTTTCTTGAATATATTGAATGCATCTGACGGCCTGCCATCAACATCTCCAACACTAAAACTGTCACCAAATAAACAGGTCTTTTCTTTCACAGGGCTCCTGCTATGTACATCAGAAAAGATTTCAAATCCCGATTCTTGGGACCCCTCTGAAGGGACGTTGACATCAAGTTTTTTCGGCGATTCAAGAACGAGTTTTTTCTTTGAGAACGCACCTCTGATGATTTCCGGTTCTTTTGGAGGATTGGGGGCAACATTGTTGGGGTCGTCACAGAAAATTTCAAAGTTAGTTGTACCTGCAGGAAGCCCTATACTTTTTTCGAGACCTTTTAACGTGAAATTGTCTGGAGTTTCAGTGTTACCCAATCCGTTTGAATTTGCAAGCAATGAATCAGATGCATCGTCAATTCTAGCCGAGGATTGTGAGCCTCTGATTTCATCACACCTTACTGACAGGTTGAGTGAAATGGATGACGAATCTTTATTTCTCTTAAGTGCATCTGCGAAATTAGGTGTCATAATGGAATATGAGCACTTCTCGGCTGATATTTTCTTAGTTGAAGACATTATGGTATTTTCTATATCAAATGCTGTGATATTAGAATACTTAGATGTTTCCGACAAACAGGACTTCAATGGTCTGTTAGTGGACAATAGGCTTATATCATTCTGTATGTCACTTGAGTAGCACTGTTTCTTTTCAGATATCTCATCTTCATTAGAAGAACCACTCCCATCTCTAGATCTCTTCGAAGAATTTGACGAGTCAAGAGTCTCATTATTTCTCCTGGCTTTGAACCTTCTCATTGCTTCAATTTCTTCAAATGACCATTCTTCACCATTCATGGGATAAACTTTGCTTTTATGATAAGAAACGGTTGAAATCACATTACTAATTGGTTTCAAGGCTGATAGAGCAGGATCAGAAGTTGCTTCAGAAAGTATCACTTTCTTTGTTTTCAATGCAGAGGAACTTTTCTCATACTTGTGATCCTCACTAAGCGAAACTGCATGTCCTTCTTCAAAAACCGAGAACGGTTTGTTTGAACTAGGCTGAACCGAATCTGAATCAAGAACTACATTCTTCCACCTTTGCCGTTTAGGCTGAGGATTTTCCTTATTCCTGTGTTTAGTTTCAAGAATATTGGTAGATATGGATGGTATAGAGGATTGGGCACATTCTTTATCTTTAAATATTGAAAACTGCTTCTTATTTTTTTCATTATCATTTCTTCCAGAAGGTCCTGCTAATTGTTTCTGTGAACTATCCATGAATAATTCACCCCCGGTTTTTCTCACACATGTTTCTTTATTTTCACTGGCAGATTCCATCAACAACAGAATTTGAGCTTTGAGATCTTTGAAAAGTGAACTCTCAAATATTTGTATAGCTTTGTCACACACTTTCATGGCTCTGTCATATTTATGTAAATATATATAGCTGTTGAGCCACTGTAACCAAAATGTTGGGAAACCAGTAACTAACTGGTGATGATAACAATAAGAAAACACGTCAGTAGCATGAACAGAACGATGTGCTAAGCTGAGAAATATCTTGAGGAGTCTACGGTCTTGCTTGTACTTCTCCTCGTCCTGAAACCTTTTTATCAATCTAAATTGTAAGACACCAACACTACTCAGATAGTCACCTTCATGATAAGCATCTTCCATATAATTGACATATCTCATCCACACTTCAAGTTCATCATCACCTTTGTAGTCTTTTATTTCCTGTTCAAACTTTGCCTGCTGTTCTTGTATTTGTGCGATTAGAGGCGTTCCTTTGGGAGTGGTGGTGATGGTTGATATATTTCGCCCCTCATGCTTGGGCTTTATATTTTCTTTACAGTGCTCCCATTCCATTCTGTAGAAAGTAAGTTTACTGATGAGAACGAAACATAGTGGAGAATCATAATTGAACAGTTACTGTGAAAACTTCGACGACTGTTTCAGCAAAATTGGATCAAGGAAATACATCGGTGACGCTAATAAATATTTGAGCATATAAGTCAAAATAACCATTAAGGACATTAAATTAAAATAGATTAAAAATAATTTAAAATGATTTCAGTCAAAAAAGAAATTGAAAAGTGTGGATCAATTATTACTGGCCAAGTAAAAACTCTATTATAAGGTCAGTAATATGATCTTATTCTTCTTGTCATGAACAAACCGGTTTGCAATGAACAACTCACTCTCATAAAATGGCGCAAGATTATTAATATTTATTTGCCTTGCTTTATCTTCAAGTTCCTCCACGGATATTTCTAGAGTCTGAATGTCATGGCCATGTCTAGATCTTGAATAAACCATTTGGTCTTTTGCAAGTTGCTTTAATATGAACAACAAAAGTTCGTTGTTGTCTTTCTTGTATGCGAGGTACTTGGAGAAAGTGTGTTTCATATTCTTCATTACTGAGAACTTCTGAGTGTCTATGAAACTCTCAAGCATGATCCTAATTGCAATGTTGATATCATCTTCCCTTACATATTCTTTCAGATGAATCTTTGCATGTGCTTCAGCTAACCTGATCATACTCTCGATGTGCCTCACAGTTATTGGAATTGAACCAGTAGCCATACTTTCTCTCCTCAATTCAGCATAAAGTGCTGCAATCTTATCTTGATCAACATAATGGAGCTTAGGTTTGATTTTTGTTCTTGCATACATTATGTACTTCTTGAGCAGTTCCTGATCAATAGAGTTAACAAGAGGTTGATCTTCACTTGAGGGGTTCATCATATTAGCTGGATGATGTCTTACATGTGAACCAGTCACAAACCTTGCCATCCTTTCATCTATAAGAGGATCAACTGTATCCCTAACAACACAAAGAACATCAAAACGGGATAAAATTGGTTCAGTCAAATCAACATTTTCAGCAAAAGTTAGGGAGGGATCGTAACGCCCACCAATTGGGTTAGCAGCAGCTATGATAGCACACCTTGCTTGCAGTGATGCAACAATTCCTGCTTTAGATATAGAAATAGTCTGCTGCTCCATTGCTTCGTGGATTGATGTCCTATCTGCATCATTCATTTTATCAAACTCATCAATCAGGCAAACTCCATTGTCAGCCAAAACGAGTGCACCTGCTTCTAAGGTCCATTCTCTAGTAACTGGATGCTTTTGGACATAGGCAGTCAATCCAACAGCACTGGCGCCTTGACCTGTAGTGAAAACTGGACGATGAGCAACTTTCGTGACATATTTCAAAAACTGGGATTTGGCTGTACCAGGATCACCACATAACAAAACATTTATATCTCCTCTAACTTTATGTTTCTGACCAGGATTCTTTGCAACACCACTGAAAAGTGACAATCCTATTGCACGTTTGATGTTCTCATGTCCATAAATTGATGGTGCAATACTTTCTAACACCCTTTCACCAATATTTTCATCCTTGCTTAAAGCTAATATTTCTTTTATATCCTCATCATTCAAGTTGTCAACAGCTTCCTTATCTTCTTTCACCACAATATAATTAGCCTCTATCACAGTACTAAACACAGGGAATCCATTCATAGTATTCAAAGATCCATCAAAGGAATTGGTATAAATTCCAGTGAGTTCTACCTCATCGCCAGGTTTGCAAATATCAACCAAGTCACCAAGAAGAATTGCATCTTTTTGCCTTGGTAGGCGACCTGCAGCTACTTTGCCAGGACTTTCTTGAATGGTTATTCTTTGGTAATTCTGATAAACAGTTTGCTCCATATTAACCTCGAATGGTCCATAAGATTGACATTCTGGACATGAAGTTGGCTTCACTTCTTTTCCTTGAGTCTGTACCAAAGGCCCGATGGAATTTCCACATTTTGTGCAATCGAATTGTACGAGATTAAGCTGTGGCAAAACCCCAGTGTGACTTGTCACAACACCAGAAGTTCGAATTAATTGGTTCAAATGTAATTGTCTCAATGACCGTATTTCTTCAAGCAGTGGAAGGTCGCATATTCTGACATGAATTTGTGTGGCAATTCTGTCATAATTAGGGAACAATGACAAAACAACTTCTTTTGCAGCTTCATCGAAAATTGCAAGCATTTCTTTTGGGGCTTCAGGAAGAAAGTAAGCAATGACTGACTGCTCGGCTGCTAATCCATTGTAATTAACAACCAAGCTCTGCTTATTTGCCTCACACATTTGCCTCATCTTTTCACGGTAAACTGAGGCTCCCTTCTCATCTACAAATGTCCTTAGGAACTGCTTAAACCGATTTTTTATCTCCAACCTGGGACCTATCATTGATACCCATTCTGAAATAGAATGACCTTTAAGATCTTCAAGATTCTCTATAGCCTCAGGCATATCATCCATAGGTTCTCCTTCTCCTGCTTGTTGAATAATCCTTCTCCTCCTCCCTGGTCTACTATCTTCATCAGCAGCATCAAAAAGGATTCCACGTCTCATCCTTCCATCACCTCGATCTGCCATTGCTCTATCACGTTCTCTCATATCTGACTCAGCAGCTGCCCTGAAGAATAGATTTCATTGATGAATACTGGAATGTTCAATTCTTGCAAAAAAAACGAAAGCCATATACAATCCATAATTACCTTGCACCAGGACTCATTGTCTCATAATCTTCTCTATCAATCAAGTCTTCTTCATATGTATCCAGTTCAGGGATAGGCTGATAGTCTCTCTCCATGTTGTCTCCAAACAAATCTTCACCCTCACCCTGACAGGAAAATTTCATTAGCAAGTATAAACAACGTGGGCTGGAGGCTGTGTTGTCAATATTCAGCTATTTAAGATATGCTAGTACAGAATTGACACCTCAATTGAATGAGATCATGACCAAGTAGTGAAGGATATAAATAGAATTACTTCACAGAATTGACACCCCTAACCTAATCACTAGGAATTAAATGCTCAAATGAACCATTATTGTACCAGTATCACATCTTGATTGAAATTGTACACACATGTCTGCTTCAGATGATTGAATGTTGTAGACAGTGAGACAAAGTCAATTGAATCACATATAAGTCTGGTTGTAATATATGTATNAATCTCTAATTATATCTAAAACTTTACCATCTATACCCAAATTTTGTAGCTTTATAATCAACCGTTTATGTGGGACTCTGTCAAAGGCCTTACTAAAATCAAAAAATAATAAGTCAACTGGGACCCCTTCATCTAAAAGATCTAAAAGATTATCATAAGTTTCTAATAAATTAGTTAAACACGATTTACCTTCCACAAATCCATGTTGATCAATACTAATTTTATCTTGTACAAAATCTATAATCGGGGATCTTAAAATTTTTTCATACACTTTACAAATGATACAAGTTAGGGAGACCGGTCTATAATTTAAAGGATCTGTCTTGGAGCCTTTCTTAAATAGTGCTGATAAATTAGCGGCTTTCCATATTTTAGGTTTAATTCATAATTTCCAATAAACCCAATAAAATATTATCATTTATTATTTACTATTAGTATTATTTCAGAAAAAATTCCATCAAGTTGAGATATATATCAGATGTAAGAGATATATATCAGATATAAGACATCCTATTCAGAGATCTAAATCAGATATAAGAAATATAAGAGATAATAATAATAATTTAATATGGTTTTATTAGAAATATGATCCCAAACTTAGGAAGGTCCTTCCTATTGAACAGAAAAGCTGTCTTTTGCTTCAAATCAGGACTCAGAACTTTATTTCTAAGAAGGCATTGGAATGTTAGCTATGGAAGTTAAGTAACTTTGGCTTAACTTAATACTTGTATATTAAATTTGCTAGGACAAGCACTGTCACAGTTCTTAGTTGAGTATTTGTTCTTCTGACACAACTGTGCAAGTTGATGTGCCCCTATTATTGTCTTAAAGTTTGATTCAATATTATTATCAATATTCCTTGTAAATTGTACCTCCACTATACTGTCAATCAAGATATTGCAATGCAATAAGATACAATAAGGTAATCCATAATCCTCAGTGAATGAGTGGAATTGAAATGATTTAAATAATATAAATAAAAGGATAATGGTATTTAACCATCTCAATTCTCTAAAACACTGAAAAGAAACATTCACAGCCATTTGAAAAACGCCACCTTCAAACTCAGGTGTCCAATGAATCCAAAAAAAGAACAATCACATTTAGAGGAAGGAGAACTGCTAACCAAAGCAACAACTATTGTCAATCAATGATAACAACAACTAGATTTCAAGGGCAATTGACAGGATGTCCAGAAGAAGGACAGTCTAGATTATTTGTTTTCCAGCTTATAGCTGCAGATTTTGGGAAGAATGACATGGACATCCTCACATCCTTGTGATTGTGCACTGATGATCGATAGACGAGAGACTCCTGAATCTGGCGCTCGTGTCAATTGGGCTGGGCTGTTCCCGCGAGCTGCGTGACCCAAATACTCCGCGCGCGCAACAAACAGTGGACAGATAACATCCGGCAAGTACACTATAGGCCAGTTTCGCGAGGTGCGGCACTNCCATCAAACCTTAAAGAATGCATGGATTGAGAAGAACTTATCTGAGAGGATATTCATGCGAAATTAACTTTTCATGGGAAATTTTCTTTCATGGGAAATCAACTATCTTGAACTGATTAAAACTACAGATAAGTTAGGATTTCAAGAATATCTAATACTTTCAAGGGAATGGAAACTTGCTCTGTTTTTACCACCTTACTTCAATCATTCCCCATTTGGATCCCCTTGATTGATTCATAATTTTCAATAAACCCAATAAAATATTATCATTTATCATTTACTATTAGTATTATTTCAGAAAAAATCCATCAAGTTGAGATATATATCAGATGTAAGAGATATATATCAGATATAAGACATCTAATTCAGAGATCTAAATTAGATATAAGAAATATAAGAGATGTGGTTTTATCAGAAATATGATCCCAAATTTAGGAAGGTCCTTCCTATTGAACAGAAAAGCTGTTTTTTGCTTCAAATCAGGACTCAGAACTTTATTTTTAAGAAGGCATTGGAATGTTAGCTATGGAAGTTAAGTAACTTTGGCTTAACTTAATACTTGTATATTAAATTTGCTAGGACAAGCACTGTCACAGTTCTTAGTTGAGTATTTGTTCTTGTGGCACAACTGTACAAGTTAATGTGCCACTATTATTGTCTAAAAGTTTGATTCAATATTATTATCAATATTCCTTGTAAATTGTACCTTCACTATACTGTCAATCAAGATATTGTGATGCAATAAGATACAATAAGGTAATCCATAATCCTCAGTGAATGAGTGGAATTGAAATGATTTCCAAAGCAACAACTATTGTCAATCAATGAAAACAACAACTAGATTTCAAGGGCAATTGACAGGATGTCCAGAGGAAGGACAGTCTTGATTATTTGTTTTCCAGCTTATAGCTGTAGATTCTGGGAAGAATGACATGGACATCCTCACATCCTTGTGATTGTGCACTGATCATGATGATCGCGATCGATAGCTAGACGAGAGACTCCTGAATCTGGCGCTCGCGTCAATTGGGCCGGGCTTTCCCGCGAGCTGCGTGACCCAAATACTCCGCGCCGCGCGCTAGACGGCCTTGTGTGCACACGTTGCGCGCCCCTATTCTACTCAGTGAACTGAAAAGTCGTAGAGACGCGCAGCGCGCGCGGAGTATTTGGGTCACGCAGCGCGGGAACAACGGCCTTGCCGGATGTTATCTGTCCACTGTTCATGTTTCGTGCGCGCGCCTTCATCGAAGCTGAAGGCCGAAACAGGCCTTCGATGAAGGCGTGCACGCCGCGTGAAGAAACAGTGGACAGATAACATCCGGCAAGCACACGTTGTGCGCCCCTATTCACTATTCTACTGATCACTCTCGACGCGATCTCAGTGAACTGTAAAGTCGTAGAGCTGAGCAGATTGGGTCGCACAACGTGGGAACAGTCATGAATATAGTTTGAATTATCCATCAATCATTGCATCATTGGTTATATTGTAGTTTGAATCATAATCATAATTCGTGCATAACTGAAATCGAATGCTTACAGTTGCTATAAGTATAAGTACAAGTACAATGCACAATGCCTAAATTCATTATTATTATTATTAACTATTACTAACTCAAATCATTGAAATTATAATTGAAACTATAATCCAATGATTCTTAATCCAATTCCATGGTAAATTTATGAATATCGCAATTGCAATGCTGTGAACTTGAAGTTCAAGTTCAACAGTAACCCGGTAGCACTAGCTCCTATTCATAATACTGATAGTTATACTAATAGTGATAGTAATAAGTCTCTGATAGTACTATCACCAGTACTTCCATAGTCCGTTAAGCGTATAGTTAGGTCTGACCATGCCAGCATGGATTCAAATTCTACAGCGCGAGCGTTAGCTACAAATTGACCGATGAACATTGAACATTTTTCCACATTGCCACATTTAAAGTAAAGCATTAAACATTATCAAAGTTAATACGTTGCAACAAATCCTCATGTGATATCGGGTGATCCAGCACCGATAAAAACTGTTAACAAACATATAAAGTTCAGTATGACTATGATTGAGGGACTTAGTTGGACTTGGAGCAATTATATTATTATTATCTGGAGTCAAAATTGAAAATACATACGACAACATACCAATACACAATAATACCATAGCTGTTGATCTAAACCGACCATGATACTAAACACAAACCATGATACTAAACACAAATTATCATTAATGAAATCTAACGAGTCATAGGCAAATTCATTTTACTACTATTTTCCATAATGTTATCAATCTACTTAATCATTTAACTGCTATTTTCCATTAAGTTATCAATCTTAACCTAGCTGATAGTGAACACTGTGGATCCCATTAATATTAAGACTATCGCCACATAACTGTGACCAGCCAATATAAAATAAGATATTCAATTAACCCAATACATCAAATAATACATGTCAATCAGTCAAATCAATAAATGTGAATCAATTATGATAAAGTGTGAGATTTTGATGAAATAGAAATTGATGAAGTGAGGATTAAAAATCTGAGAAAGAAAACTTTATTACATTAACCAATCAATAAATACAATTCAATGAAATTCAAAAATCTAAAACTAACTTGATACAGATCAATGGATTGATGTGGGTATACAATTACATTTATTGAAAACACTTCAACAAATACTCCAATATTAATCATAAACAAAGCACAGTTAACTTTCACTAGAGTGGGCTAGCGTGACAACTAAAACCTCACCTGAACCACAGTTAATGAGTCAACACAGTACAACACAGATGTAACACTAATTCACAGACATTTCTTTTACCTCGCTATTACCTCTTTAACAATAATACTGAAGCGCCCTCCTCAAACATCAAGACAGTCTTCTGACCTTGCCATTGCCATAATCTGCTGACTGGCGACTGCTCAAATATCCCTCCTACTTTTCTCCTACTTGTTTCAGTTATTAGAACCACTTATTCTGTTCCTTGGCCTTCATATGGAGGAGATGGGAGGCGGAAGCAAAGTTTTCTGCGTCCACTTTCATCTGCTCTGTTTTTTGTGACAGCTCGTTCAGTTTCTCACTGCGCTCGTTGAGTGCCTCCTTCACCCTGTTTACCTCGTTACACGCTTGCTCAACAGCGTCGTAACGTCTCAGTATCTTCTCCGCTAGGCCGGGCGATGCGGGTCCACTGTTCGTTCCGAACAGTTCTTCCCTGTCGACTGAGTTACGTCTGAGAATCATGTTCAGGAAGCCTTTTCTCGGCGCCTCAGGCGGCTCCCTCATGGTGAATACCATTGGAAGTGACTCGGGGAGGAGCATATCGTTCCTGTTCACTAGAGACATGGCTTGGAGCTCGGTCGGAGAGCAGAGGTACAGACTGTGTCCGTTGGGAGATGAGGTGAATGTCCTGAGACTGCGTGAGTCCTTAGCATCGAACCACGGCACGTTGAGGAGGGGTTTCAGCTGGGGGAGACTGTAAAACGAGAGATATCCCATGATACTGACACATGCGATACACACACCCCACCCCTCCATCACCAGAACCTGACTCTTGAGATAGTATGTGTTGTCGAACACCTTCTGCCGGGCGTAGCTGTTCTGGGAGGGCAGTTTCAGGGTGAGAATACTCTTCTCTGCTGCAACCACAAGATAATCGTTTGTCTGCAAATCACTCTCACTACTAGCTACATCCCTCTCTCTCTTCTTTAACTTCCCCTTCTTTTTTCTCGCTTCGTCCTGCCACACCGCCGACGGTGGCACGACGGCATTCCCCTCGTTATCCAGAGCACTGACGCTGATGATGGGTGATTTCAGGAAGGCAGGACTCCCTCCCACGCCGATTTGGCAGGGTATTTTAGTGCGATGTTCGCCTGGCGGAATGTTCACTGTGTGGGAGAGGAGTGCACCGCTGTAACTGCCGATCCAGAGTGTCGGATTCCGCCTTGGGGCGCTGATGTTCCCGGCAATGTCCTTGTCAGTGAAACTCTCCACGAAACACAGCCGTTGCACGAGGAAATTCTCGACATAGCCGTCCCCGCCTGCTGCATCAGAGTCACTGGCGATAGAGTTAGGAGAGTTAGGTGAGTCTATACTACCGCCACTGCCCTGCTTCCGGGCTTTCTTGTGAGAGTTGAGGCAGGCTGGGGACTCGGCCACCTTATCTCGTCTGATGATACTTAGCATCTTGCCGCGCTGCGTGCCCTTCCGTGCTCTGTCTTCCTCGGGGCCCGTGAACGAGCCTAGCTTCGTAATTTTCATTTTCTTGCTCTTGCTGTTAGAAGCTTTGAATCCGAGGGGTATTTTCATGTTTGGATAGCATACATTAAGGAGATCAGTGTTCGAGGCTGACCAGAGCAATGTTTTCTGAATGTAGTCAACTATTACTGCCCCAAGAGAGTTACCGAAAGCCACAAGACCCCAGGCAGAGGACAGTTCAACGCATGTTATCTGTCCAGGGTTCTCGTTTAAGTGAGCCACACATTGTACACCCAGCAATACCTATGTGATGGGGTGTGTACTACCATGGGTAAAACCCACACGAACTCCAAGTGAGATTGACAATGACAGCAATTGAAAATGCAATAATACCTGAAAACCAGGAGGCAGTTTTAGTTCTCCGGAAACAATTCCCAACATCGGTTCCGTTTTACCGTCCTCCGGTGATACGGAGTTCGCGTTGGTCGATACCTCGATACCAAACTTACTGAGCAGGTGTGACGCACGCTTCTGTTCTTCCGATTGTTCCGGTAGTCCTGATATGTTACAATTGTAAAATTGTTAGAATTGCGGCTGGTGTTATTGGGCACCTCCAATATTACTTATTCAATGCCCGGAGAGAAACCAAACCTGGTGTTCTAGGGCTATGTCCGGGAGAGGTGCTTTCCTCCTCCATACTATCAAACTCAAAAGCTGTGAAATCTGGTTGTGCGAGGAGCACAGGTATTACAGGGATTGTCACAGAGAGCTAGGAGAGAATTTCAATTATGACGGATAAGAATATCGGAAATTGGATTAAAACCAGGAGTTGAAAAGGAAGATACTCACCTCAGAGTTATTCCAGTTGAAGATGAGGATTTGGGCTGATGCAAGCGCCGTTACAAGGATCCTCCCCGACATACAGAAACTGACCATGGTTACACTGAGCAAACTCTCGCCGCTTTCAGTCGTGTGCGGCGGCTTGAAGTACTGACTCGTCGTAAACTTGTTTAGCTGCTGCAAAGTCACACCTGCAAATTCACACGATTTGAGTTTACCCTTTATACTACATTGTATTTCCAATTCCCACGCTCTGATTTCGCATCACGTGATTATAACCTGATACATCCCAGAACTGCAGAGTTCCATCCTCGTGCCCAGTGATGCACAGATCGGAATTGTTCTCGACGGGCCTGCCCATCTCGCCACCGTCCAGGGGCCACACCTTCATGGGTGTCACCAGGTGACACAGCTGCAGATCGTCCATCAGAGATGACGGACAGGAGGAGTAAAGAGAGAGGTGCGTAACCGGTGACACTCCAACTGTTACTCCTGGAGGTTTAGTGAGAGTTGATAACGCCGCGAGGGGGGAAATGTTATCGATAAGGAATAAATGGTGAATGAATCCTACCATAAGGGACCGGATATTTTGTGAAAGTAAGGGAGGTGAGGTCAATCGCTGCTATGTCGTCACTTAGCAGCACAATTACAACCGATGGATCTTGGATATCCTTTGCAAAGGGTGACGCGCACACAACTGTGAAGTCAACCACTGGTTTTAGCATGTCGAATGTCTCCCTCTTTCGACCGTGGAACACGGATACAAAATGAGACGAATTAGGACCTGAAGCAGGATTCATCGTTGGTAATTGATGGTTCGAAAAACAAAATCGAAAATCCATGGAGTTTGCGATCAGAGGATAAACGAACCATGTTATAACCATATCGTAAGACTAAGTCATTACTTGGGAAATCCTCTGCGAACCGCCCACCCCAATTACCTGGGAAACCCCCAGTGAAAATCATGATCGGATCGGTCTTTGTTGACAGCCACATGACCTTGTTGATCAGATTACACGGTTGGGGTGAACTCGAACTGTCGTGATACTCATGAGGTTTGAAGGTCTTGACTGGCTTCTCCTCGACTCTATTGGTGTTGTAGTTCCATATCGCGAGGGAGCCCTCTATGTGACCTGGAG
>CAMPET010000005.1:668290-680834 GCA_946803715.1 Beroe ovata | reverse complement strand
TGTGTGTGTGTGTGTGTGTGTGCAGTTCTAACCCGATAGAAATTGTTTGACATCACTCATCCAGTATGCGGAAGATAAGGGTTTATCCGACGAATAGCTTTTTGCCACTTCCTTGTTTTTCAGGTCCCAAATAACCAATCGTCCGTTCTCGTACCCTGAAATTGTTTTGTAACAAAATCGGTCCTTTTAACGAGGAAACAAACCGAACAGAAACCACCGTCAGCCTATTCAAACCTAGCAGTAATTTAGATGGGTCGACTGGGTGCTCTTCCATCACCGTCACAGGTCCTGGATGAACTTTTTGGGACTTTGGGATCGTCTGATTCCACATTATCTGATACCCAGACAGATCAAAACTCTCAAGATTCACCACAAAAACATTGCCTTTGTCGGTTCCAAGGTAAATCCATTGGGTGAACAGGGGTAGCTTGCAAACACAGATGCTGAAATTGGCCTTGATGATTCAAAATATATTGTGTTTATTTCGTAATAGGATCGTCCCGTGAAATCTACATCTATTAGATTTGACGATGCGTGCGCGTTCCCACAACATTAGTAAATTCTCTCCGCGCGTTACAGTGGAATCCCCTACCTCTTCCACATGGAACACTTTTCAACACTGCCGTTTGGCAGTGAATACCAACCTTTGAATAATCATAGAATTAAACCCGCCTCATTCATGAATAATTCATCTCTCTTGGCAGGAACTTCACTCAACACATACGGAGTGAGAGAGCCTGGTTCAATGTCACGTTCCTTATAACTGGGAATATAACTGTTTACTCACCTCTCCCTCTTGAACCGCAGACTTTGAACCACTTTGGGAGCTCTCTGACGAAGATTCCACAAGTGCATACAATCGTCAGTAGTTATACTAACCAAGGCGCCCTGAAATGGGTGAAAATGAGTATCAACTTGAGAATCATGTCACGCAATGATGCTATAAATAGTGAGGACAGAGGAATGCTTCAAATGTCAATGTATCTCACTCTATAGTATGAAGCACAGAAAGCATGCTATCAACTTGTGCTGTAAAGTAGCTGAAGCATAACCAATTTACACGATATTCAGAAGTTTTAGTGACTTATTAACAGTATTTCTAAATATTTCCATGCTACAAAATGGCCTTGCTGTCTAGTTGTCTAATACCACGTGTGTTTAATGTTTATGCTAACTCTACGCACCCAGTAGCCACACTCAAGCAATTACCGCATGACGAGAACTTTAACTTGAACCCTGAAAAGTTAATGCGAAATGGGGTTGTAAAACCGCTGATGAAAATACAGAGCATCCACCTTCAGTCTGTTATGGTTAGAGTTGTGCTAAAAATATTGAATGAGCGTGGGGCCTGTGATTTGCCTTATATGGAATAACCACCCATGAAATTAACAAAAAATGCAGCTCAATTTAAGTACATCATAACCGTAGCGAGGCAACAAGTTATAATATGTCTATTTATTCATTCGAGGCGTAGTTCTCAGTAATGACGTCTATTATGACGTGAAACAATGGTTCATATTGACACAATGACTGTATTCTATAGATATACATTGTACAGAAATTTGTGATGGAATGGCTTGAAAGCGAACCACAAAACTAATTTGCTACGGGTCTATGATATATATATGAACTCCGAGTTACACCCCACATTTATATATTATACATGATACAGGACACAGGAGAAATGTTCTTCAAATAAGGGATAATGTAGGTGGTGACTATGCAGTGTTCCACTATATAATATGAGTATGCTCCATGCAGTTTCAGTGTATAAACTGCGTTGAACTCTCTCAGCTGTTAACAGAGACCACAGCAACTGATGGGGTTATCAATGGATCATCGGGAAACGACCCACAGAGTTCAGACACAAGGAGGTCTCAGCTTTGTTGGAAGCTTGAGAATAATAGCTGACTACTGGTCAGCTTTATCAGTATCTATAATATTGTATGTTCCTGGTCATTAGTCAAATGGTGGGTTATCTGAAGAGTGACAATTCCTCCTCACCTCATTTACTGAAAATAGTAGGTGTTTGATAGCCCGTCCCTCTTCATGGCACACATACGTCTCGACGCCAGGTTTACCATATAACCGGATATCACCCGACTTGCTGCCCACAGCTGTAAGCTTCTGTATTGGGTCATACGCAAGGGTAGTTGGTTCGAAGGGGAGCCCATATCTTATTGTCTGAAACAAAAGTGCTTAAAAGCTAGCACAATGCGTGTTTTTTGGTGTCTTAGGATTGAATAAACATTTCGTGGACGTTAATTGTCCTCGAGGTATCATTACCTTCTGAACTTTGAAGAGCGAAGCAGCTTCGTTATTAGTGTTTCCTGATGGTTGGGACCCTTTCGGGCCCAACATAGAGGTCAGGTGCTTCATCCTAGCATGCTGGCGGCACGATATCGGCAATTAACTGCTATACGATTACATGCTGCATAAATAGGAGATAAATTTGAGTTTGAACTTTGAAGTTGACATACAGGTAAGAAGAGACAGTATTGAAGATCTAAATTGAAATTTGAAACCCAATAAGAAGGATTATGAACTGAATTGAATAAGAAATGTGAAATTTAAAATATAAGCCTTCCCATTTATCATTTTATTGTCATTTCTACCGGTTTCCTTGCCACAATGAACTTGCATGTGTACAAAACTTGGAGCATAGATGCATCATTACCAATATAGGGCACATTTTCTACATCTGATGACTCCTCTATGACGAAGCCAAGCTGTTCTATAATGGAGATCAAGTCTTCCCAGGGCAGTTCAAGACTAGGCTGCTCGGGGAGTCCAGCATAATGATACAGAAGAGGTCCAAGTGAGATAAGATATCCACCAGGTTTCAGAAGATTCATTATCAGCTCTAGATATTCAATTATGTTATGAGCTGTGTCCAGAAAGAAAGATGCAGCAATGACATGATACCTATTCATATTATTTGCATATACTTCTGTGAAATCCCCCGCACACATCCCGAAGTTCACTGAGTCCGGGATTTGAGTTGTATCAACATCAGGCACCTCTACCATTGCTACTCTATCCTTGTGGGACTTATTGTTGGTAGGACAAGTGGACCAAGGATAAATTTTAAACTTAAGGGATGCAGTTTTATTAAGGACAAAGTTAGATGCAATAAGCATGAATATGCTAAACTCATTCCCTTCACAATTATAGCCTCTTGTAGCAAATTCAAAGGCCAGTCGTCCAAGGCCTGCTCCAGGGACAAGAATCTCTATCTGACTAGCTTCTGGATACCTACTTACAACAGCATCTATTATAGGTTTGTAGCATTTATCACGTTCCAATTGACCTTCCTTGGACCAGTCTCTTACAAATTGTCTTATGGTTGTATACACACGATCTAGGTCACCCTGTGAGAGATCACTGTAAACAAAATTGTCACTTGAGCTTGAGTCACTTTCACAGCCACCTCCTTCGACTTCATTTTCAGTAAGGAACATCTCATGAACATCTTCAAGCATATGCAAGACAAACATATAATTGTATTCAATGCATTTACGAACTTCAGCTTGCTGAGCTACAAACTTTTCAAGCATTTTCTGATGATGCTCAGGAATGTCATGAAAATCTTTTACAGCTTTTTGGAGATTCTTGAATGCATGAGTTCGGTAAAATCTAAATGCTCTTACACATTTGTCAAAATACTTTTTTTCTTCGTCCTCTAAATCAGCTTTAGAAGGCATTGGATACTGCTCAACTGAAGTCTAACGTCTGCTTCTGAAACCAGAATAAAGCAACAGTGCTAAAAAACACTGTAGAAAGTGAGAGTGCTGAAATTAGGTGAAACAATCTGACAGCATATAATCTGACAGCATATAATCTGATAGCATATAACTTATCAATCATATTTAAATTAATACTTCAATGAGCTTAGTGAGATAAAGGCTGTAAAAACTAAAATCAGTTTTTAGTATGAGCGTAAGTGCTCATCGAGCGTAAGTGATCATGATGATGATGATGTGTAATCGAATCAATGATAATCAGTTTCAGAGTTTGCTATACAATCTTTCTCTGCTGTCGAACGTCCGCGGCGCTGCGCCACGCCGCGCAATTTTGATTGCTAGGGATATATTTGGCTGTCGATGATAGCCCCTGTCGAGAATTTCATTGCGCGCGCGCCTCCGCAAATTATTCTCAGACAGGTGGGCGCGTCAGCTGGGCTTAGCATCGCCAAGCAAGGGATATATATAAAAATTGTCATTTCAATTGTCATTTGTTTGGCGCGTGGCGCGCACTTCCTGCATTGAAAGCCGAATTCAAACTAGGCCCATGCCCAGTTGATGCAATGATGCAAATACAAAAAGCAGCAAAGCACGGCCGGCGCGGTGAGCGCTTACATAATAAAATTCCCGACAGGGGTTATCATCGGCAGCTGCCATAGTTTTTGTAAGTCGTCATTTTAAATCTTAAATACAATTGTAACTAGTTTTAATGATCCATTATAACATTCATTTAAAGCCTTCTCCTCGTCATTGACTCAATTACAAGGAGTTACATATTGTTTTCCATTAGTCAATCTAGTATTAAATGCGAATGCTAGTTTTTCAGTGTTTCAATTCAATTCAATTCAATTCAGAATCGTGATGGTTAAATACCATTATCCTTTTATTTATTTATTTATTTTATTTGTCATGATATCGTAGAATATTAGTGTATAGTGCCTGAGGCTTCAAATAGGTAAAAAGGTCGCAATCTGACCACTTTTAGTCCATGAAATATTTCTTCTCGGAAGTTTCATGGTCTTGAAGGTAGTTATCATGTTTTCTGAAAAGAAATTAAGTTTAATGCCTTATGCTGAACAGGACTATCATGGCAGAATTTTACAATTAGGAAAGAACCAGTGTTGGATCATGAAGGCAATTGATTGGTCATATTGGATTATGCAGGATTTTGCATTTTCTTACAAGATTTTATTTGCTTGATCTGTAAAGTGTGCATATGAATTTGTTCATTCCGATGAAATGAATAACCATAATGACTGATTAATGAAACATTCTGTACCCTTAAGCTCAAACAGATTTCAAGATGGCTATGCATGTACCAAAGTCCTACTTTCAAAACATGATGAAGGATGGTACTAAGGTGAATGAGTAACCTTCATGTAGATGATTGTCTCATTTTGAACTTACTCCAGCTAATGAAGAATTGGGTGATACTTATATTTATTACCATTGACATTCATTTTTCAGCATCTTACTGGAATGCATGAGGCAGTATTCTCCAACTTAGAAGCCTGTACTGAACTTTACAAAACAATTATGACATGTTATGGACCAAAAGGGGTGAACAAGATGGTTATCAACCACTTGAGCAAGCTTTTTGTGACCAATGATGCGGCAACCATCATCAAAGAGCTGGAAGTTCAGCACCCAGCTGCTAAAATGATTGTACTTGCTTCCCAACAGCAGGAGTCAGAATGTGGTGATGGGACAAACTTTGTCATGATCTTAGCAGGTATTCCTATCATATTCATTATTCAACAATCATTTGAATCTATGCTTAGTAGACATTGAATTTGTGTTAAATGCACAGATTGGATGATGATTTGGAGTAATTTCCAAATATTTGTCAGGTGCATTGCTGGAAAAGGCCATTGATCTACTAGAATGTGGCCTCTCTCCAAGTGAAGTCATCAAGGGTTATGAAATGGCATCTGAAAAGTGCCTGGAGATCCTTGAGACTCTCTGCTGTCACACAGTGAAAGACGTTAAATGTGCCGAGTCTGTTATTCCAATCATTAGGTCATCTGTCGCCAGTAAACAGGATGGTTATGAGGATTTCCTAGCTGATCTTATCTCCGATGCCTGCAGTTAGTGCTTGAAAGTTTATCTATTAGATAGTATCTAATGAATGATTTTCTTTCCCTGATAAACAGGAAACATTTATTTGCAGTCAAAATCATGCCTACTCAACGAACATTCAACGTGGATCATGTACGAACATGCAAGATCCTCGGATCGGGAGTCCTCTCCTCTACTTGCCTCCAGGGAATGGTATTCAAACGAAATGTTGAGAGTGACATCACATCCGTCAAAGACGCTAAAGTTGCAGTGTTTTCTTGTCCCTTTGACATCGGTACAACGGAAACAAAAGGCACTGTCCTGATCAACACTGCTGACGAACTGAAGAATTTCTCAGTGGATGAAGAGAAGTTGGTTGAAGGGCAGGTGAAGTCTCTGGCCGAGGCAGGGATCACTGTTGTTGTGAGTGGAGGAAAAGTAGGCGATATGATGATGCACTTTGCTAACAAGTTCAACATCATGGTGGTACGACTCATGTCTAAATGGGACTTGAGGAGGCTATGCAAGAGCATCAACGCGACAGCTCTGCCCAACCTGACTGTTCCAAGTGCCGAGGAAATGGGAGATTGTAGTGTTGTACAGCTAGAGGAGGTGGGAGATACAACAGTTGTTGTATTCAGGCAAGGTATGATCATGTTACAATCACACTTATGACAGTGGTAAGTTTCACTTGTTCATTTTCACTTCCTATCATTCTTTATTACAGAGCGGGAAGAGTCTGCCATGTCTACCATCATCATTAGAGGTAGCACAGAGAACATCATGGACGATATCGAACGGGCTATCGATGATGGTGTCAACAGTGTCAAAATTCTGACCCGTGATCAGAGGTGTCTCCCCGGGGCTGCTGCCACGGAAATTGAACTGGCTAAGCAGCTCATGACATACGGCGAACAGGTTTGTGTGAGAGCGAGGGTGTCACAATGTAATTGTGTATAGATAGTCCATGAATTTTATCAGTGATTACCGGGTTTCAAGCACTAATTCTCCAACAGACACCTGGCATGGAACAATACGCAATCAAGAAGTTTGCGGAGGCATTCGAAGTTTTCCCCAAGATCCTTGCAGAGAACACAGGCCTGAAGGGTAATGAAGTTCTGGCCAAGATGTACAACGCTCATCAAGACGGTGTGTCAGGGATCAATACAGGCATTAACCTCGAGGTGGGGCACATGTGTTGTGAGCGTGTCTGTTGAAACAGTGGGTATAACAGACGGATAGATAACTACAGGTTGCCGCCGACTTACAAGCTCTCATTTCACAGGCAGACCAAGTTGAGGTGATGGATGTTGTCGAGAGACAAGTATATGACTTGTTCTTGACCAAGCACTGGGGAATCAAATATGCGGTTAATGCAGCAACTACAGTGCTCGTCGTTGATCAGGTATTATGAATTGATAATATCGAACTATTCCAATTCCCAGATAATGATTGTGCAACAGTGAAGTAACGGATCATCATGTAATATTTTTGCCTTTCAGATCATCATGGCCAAACAAGCTGGCGGTCCAAAACCGAGGAAAGGGCAAGCTGACCCCGATGACGAATAGTTGTGTCTCATTTTTGGTGGACTTCTGATTTGTGTATAAGCGCCTCTCTATTTGTATCATATATTGAGCTCATATTTATTTTTATTTTGTATTTGATACGACGCTGAGGAATCATTACAGATCAATGTCGTTGAAGTTACTGCATCTCAGCTTTTAAGCATCCCAGATGTCAACAAGCAGGATTTTTTGCAGTGTTCTCATTTTTCACGAGCATGCTTACTTCCTGTGTAAATTTTGGAGATTTTATGGTACAATTTAAGACTGACCATTTGCAACTGTTTTAGCAATCAAGGCACCATGCAAGGAGGACAGATCGCATTTGATGAGTATGGTCAACCATTCATCATTCTGAAGGACCAAAGCACCAAGTCCCGTATGTCTGGTCTGGACGCCCAAAAGTCCCACATCATGGCTGCCAGGTCTGTTGCCCAGTGTCTCAAATCGTCTCTGGGACCGAAAGGTCTGGACAAGATCCTCGTTTCCCCTGACGGCGACATAACTGTCACCAATGACGGTGCTACTATCCTGGAGAACATGGATGTTGAGCATCAGATAGCCAAACTCATGGTGCAGCTGAGCAAATCCCAAGATGAGGAGATAGGAGATGGTACAACTGGTGTTGTGGTCCTTGCCGGAGCTCTGCTGGAGCAAGCGGAGGCCCTCCTCGAGCGTGGAATCCACCCTATAAGGATCGCTGACGGGTACGAGAATGCAGCGAGGATCGCTGTGCAGCATCTCGATACCATTGCTGATCACTTTCCCGTGGATAAAGACAACAAGGAACCCCTTGTCAAGACAGCCATGACAACACTCGGCTCCAAAATCGTGAATAGGTGTGGGCGACAGTTCGCTGAGATGGCTGTCGATGCTATCCTGTCAGTTGCTGACTTGGAGAGAAAGGATGTCTCTTTCGATCTGATCAAGATTGAGTGTAAGACGGGAGGAAAACTAGAGGATTCTCAGCTGGTGAAGGGTGTCATTATTGATAAGACCATGAGTCACAGCCAGATGCCTAAAGAACTTGAAGATGTAAAGCTAGCCATCTTGACATGTGCCTTTGAGCCTCCCAAGCCAAAGACAAAGCACAACATGAACGTTGGGTCTGTGGACGATTACAACAAACTTCATGCATACGAACAGGAACAGTTTGTGAGCATGATCAAGCAGATTAAGGATAGTGGAGCTACCTTGGCAATTTGCCAATGGGGATTTGACGATGAAGCAAACCACCTCTGTCTACAAAATGAACTGCCTGCTGTGCGATGGGTCGGAGGACCGGAAATCGAGCTGATAGCTATTGCTACCGGAGGACGCATTGTTCCTAGGTTCAGCGAGCTGACACCAGAGAAGTTGGGGAAAGCAGGTAAAGTCAGGGAGATCGGATTCGGTACAACCAAAGACAGGATGCTGGTTATTGAGGATTGTCACAATACCAGGGCAGTGACTCTCTTCCTCAGAGGCTCCAACACTATGATAGTACAGGAAGCAAAGAGGAGCATCTGGGACGCCATGTGTGTTATCCGAAACCTTGTGAAAGATAACCGAATAGTCTATGGCGGTGGCTCCAATGAAATTGCATGTGCTGTTGCTGTTAATGAAGCTGCAGATAAGGTTGCAAGCATTGAGCAATATGCCATGCGAGCGTTTGCTGATGCCCTGGAAAGCGTGCCAATGGCACTTGCTGAGAACTCCGGATTTGCACCATTCAGTACCCTGGCTGAAGTGAAGTCCAGACAGATCAAGGAGAACAACCCCCGACTCGGAATTGACTGCATGGACAAGGGACAGAACGACATGAAGGAACAACACGTAATTGAAACGCTGATTGGAAAGAAGCAACAGATCATGCTGGCTACTCAGCTTGTTAGAATGATCCTCAAAATCGATGATGTTCGAAGCCCAGGTGAAGGCGAATAAAGCGAACTTTTGATTGCAGTGTTTGTATATATTTATCTAGTCGTATTTGATAATATTTTATACCTACTCATTGCTTCCTTCTTCAGTATAACCCAAATTTCCAGTCGCCCTCCAAAATGCTATGGAGGGCCTCCATTTCATTTTGAAGTTGAGTCAGAATTTCTTGTCTTGTACGGAATGCGCGAACGCCGATTAACATTATCGTAGCCAAAGCATAATTTGTATCTATTTTAACCGTTTCTGTGCGCGCGAGTGCGCGGCTTTATCACTAGAAAATTCCACAACTTCTATTGACTTCTTGCATCTTGAGATGTAATGATTGGCCATCATACTCTCAATTTTAGGAATGGTGAAAATGAGCGATGTTCCTGTATCCAGCTTGCTGTCGGAGTATTAGTTCAACGGGTCTTCTCATCTCTGCAAGACGTCAGCCTCAGATTCAGATTAACAGAAACGGTTGTAAATCTGGGAATATAGTCACAAGACATGTGCACGGTTCCTCGAGTTCTGAAAATGAAAAGAGTCTACTTGTGAAGTATGGACAGGTTTTCTTGGTTTTCCACATGACCGTGTCCGCCTGTTCAATTGCAACACTAACTGTATTGTTGTCAAGGTAACGCACCATCTTACTCTCACTTATTTCTTGACTGACTGTTTGGTTCGGATCATTATTGCTTCATACGACTACGGATCAAATATTAACCACGGCGTATTATTGCAGGGGTTTCGATGCTGCATCGATCATCACTTTGGTGGACAGTTTTGTGAATGTTGATAGCATTCTTAGTGCCAGTGGGTACAGTAGGGAGGCGTTATTCTTATCCAAAGGAGGTATCGCTACTAGCTTTGCTCTAGCTTGTGTATTGAACAAACTAGTGCTACCTATCAGACTAGCTATCGATGCTGTTATGGTGCCTATGATTGCTGATCGCTTGAAATTGAGGGACAAGAAGCTTTGATCGCGTCTATTATTACGATATTATTACTTTTTCGAATTCGGAAGAGATGCTAGTGATTAGTTGCCTTAAGAAGCGTTTAAGTTTCGTGGATTTATAGGCAAAATCCAGAATTGTATTTAACGTGATTTTTAGTATTATAAGAAACCGTGAGGCGTCATCTCTGAAGTTGACTTCTTTTCAATGTATTGTTTAGACTCATCATTCAATTGAATCCCCCTCCAATTAATTACACTCCACGCAGGATGTCAAGGCATGAGTTGGTGTATGACTACCAGGTTCAGTTTACACTATGATGTCAGAGTAGTTCAACGTGGAACGTCTTTTTTCACCTCAGCGCAATCTTCTAGATCCAAGAATACTTGTGCTCCCTTCCATAGGACTTTTCCTGCAGAATGGAAGAAGCTGACAGCACCACTCACAAATTACTCCTCGTTAAATCTTGTAACCTCGTCATCAGGAGGTCTGCGAGTGACATCGTACTTTTCGTCAAGCCGAGCCGATATCTCTAGACCCTCTCTGTGTACACGATCACTAGTGACAGAAAGCGAGCCGAAGGATAAGAAGAAGAAGAAGTCGAAATTGAAGAAAATGCTGAAAGAATATGGACCGGTGTTTTTCTGCTTTCATCTTTTCACATCTTGTGTTACCTACACGATATTCTACACTCTAGTATCAAGGTATTGAATGTGATTACCCCTTTTCCAGATTCTCCTCCCCGATTCTTTGATTGTTTTTTTGAGATTCAGTATGGTATGTGTTAGGACAATAGTTCCCATATTTTTTCAGGGGGTTTGACACATCATCTCTCCTGGCACTGGCCGATACCTACACGGATGTTGATGCTATTCTCAGTAAAGCCGGATATTCACGTTCACTTCTCTTGGAACCACCTTCTCCTTCGTCGAGTGCCGTGATCGCACTACTCCTTTATAAACTGTCCGGTCCGATTCGCCTGTTCCTCGATTCTCTTGCTGTACCCATGTTGGTGAGACTATTCCGACAAATTGGAATTATGGAACCAGTGAACCCGGTAAACGAACATCAGGCAGAAATGGTCTTGTCTCGGATAGAAGCTCTCGACAAGAAGCTGGAAACCATCGATCTTGCTCCCGTGCAACGTGCTATCAGAAAACAGGTGCAAGGTCGACGTGATCGTAGGACAAGGCAGCTTGCTCAATATGCTGACACACAACGGAAAATAGACAAGGTTTTCAGGAAAAAGTCGACCAAAATAGACAAGGTTTTCAGGAAGAATTCAACCAAAGGCAATTCTCAAGGCAGATGATCGATCTGGAAGTGGAACTACTTAATAGGAGTCGAATTTGAAATTTGAAAGAGTGCAACTGCAAGATCACTTGCTAACCTCTAACCCTGATCTCCAATTCGAGAACCCTGGATGCGATGGACAATTCCCTATCTCAAAGTCAATCTGAATTAAATTTAATGTTGTTGTCGATTTGATTTGTTGAATGATTTTGTCTTAATATGAGGCTTCGCTTTTAACGGTTCAATTTGGTTATGAAACTGATATTCTTGTTTCTTTTTTAAATTCAATTTCAAAAAAGAATTAATCAGCACTCACAGTTATATGAGCGTTAAATCATTAATTTCAAGCGTTAGCATCTCAATATTCGACATATTGGCATACATTGACTGGACATATTTGACCCCCTTTATCCAGGAAATTGAAGCAATTATATAGTCCCACGAATTTTCCCACTGTCGGAAGATCGCGAATTGTGCACTGAGACTATCCGAATCAAGGACCGTTGTGTACGGCAGCGCGGTACATAAATATGATCGGTGAGCTTGTGAGACTAATGATAATCTATACCGCCTCATTCTGCTCAATGAAATGTAGACGATTCTTGGAATAACGATCATTTGAGAGCACAGGAGTTATTCTGTTTATTTAAACGCCTTGTATTTTATTTTGATTGCATTTCCAATGTATGTCAATGTGGGAGCGGTTCGGCGGTTCGCCTTCATCAGCATCCGCTTCTAGTTCTTCTCTCGTTCAACCATATATATGATAGTTGTACATTGACCATCGTTGAAATTGGACTAATGAATAACGCAAATTGATGATTAGAGCCGATTTGCGGTTTTGAGATAAGTTTAGTTACGGTATTGATATTCTGATTATACAAACATGGGCTTAGTTCTTCCATTGGATGATTGTCTTATTCCATGAGATTGAGCTCTTTGGTTGTGGGTTATCCTGTGTGAACGTACATACACGCACACACACATACACGCACATACATACATACACACACACACACACACACACACA
>CAMPET010000005.1:621905-657926 GCA_946803715.1 Beroe ovata | reverse complement strand
CTCACTCTCTCTCACACACACACACACACACACACACACACACACACACAGAGCCTTCATGTCATGTGATACGCGTGTCATGATACATATTTTACATTTGTATACTGATACGGAATGATGCCATGAAGAGCACCGGAGCGATATTCAATCTAAAGTTTATGATAAAACGCATTATGTAACTCATGAGGACGTCTCAGTCGTTAAAATGTTGAAATGTAGCGGTAACAGTAGCTTGCTTTCCAATCGTCACATAACATTGTTACATCACACCTATTCGGTGCGTATTGCCCAAATTTCACTCGGCTTCGCCTCGAGAAATATGGCCAAATACGCACCTCATAGGTGTGATGTAACAGTATACTATTTTATTTATCATCTTGGTACTTTAGAATATAGAAAAGATAGATGCTACGCACACCAACGATCAAATCGCATTTTTTTCGGAAAACAACATTTCAATCCCATTCTGAAATTGCTCATCACACTGTTACAGACGGTGACAATACGACCGTGCAAATGTTTGCCGACACTGCAATTATACAATTATACAATTATACAATTATACAATATACTCTCGTCAGGGAGAGGAAGCTAATGCCGATAAAACGGGCTGTACACCCTGCGAGCAGGGACAGTATAGAGACGCTGATGTTACAACCTGCCAAGATTGCGCTGCCGGGACATATTCTGACGAGGCAGGCAGCGAAACGTGCACACCTTGTAGCCCGGTATGTGCACGCCCCCGTGTTAATTAACCCTCTTCTCATGTTATTTTAGTGATTGCACGTGTTATGATAACAGTTGTAAATATGGGTCGTACGAGTGAATGTCGACGAATTGAACAACCACGACACAACCGTAGTTGTGTTGTCGGTGTGTTGCAACCAGTTTGAATGCGCTTTGTCACATGTAATAATTCTATGCAGGGTTATTTCGGAGAAAGTACTGGGATGACAGCTTGTGATGCTTGTCCTGCTGGTAAATACCGTGCAGCGCAGCAAGACGCCACCTCGTGCGTTGCCTGTCCTGATGGAACAGTTACAACCACAACCGGACAGTACATTTGCACCAACTGTCAACCGGTAATTAACGACGATTCAGCACTAATTGCATGTCCTGTGATAGGAATTGGTTTTTGTCAGTTTACGCATTTTTTCACTTCAACCAGGGTCAAGCGTCGAATGAGCTCAAAACTGTATGTGAAGACTGTGAGGTTGGAAAATACAAGAAGGCGTCTGGCCAAGGAAGCTGCAAGGATTGCCCTTTGAACACTTATGCTAATCAAGGTGGGATATGAACTGCTTCGTATTGTAGGACAAGAGGAATTCACTTTTTGGGGCACTTAGGTAACCCTGCCACTCCCAGATGCTTTCATCTGCAAANCTCACTCTCTCTCACACACACACACACACACACACACACACACACACACAGAGCCTTCATGTCATGTGATACGCGTGTCATGATACATATTTTACATTTGTATACTGATACGGAATGATGCCATGAAGAGCACCGGAGCGATATTCAATCTAAAGTTTATGATAAAACGCATTATGTAACTCATGAGGACGTCTCAGTCGTTAAAATGTTGAAATGTAGCGGTAACAGTAGCTTGCTTTCCAATCGTCACATAACATTGTTACATCACACCTATTCGGTGCGTATTGCCCAAATTTCACTCGGCTTCGCCTCGAGAAATATGGCCAAATACGCACCTCATAGGTGTGATGTAACAGTATACTATTTTATTTATCATCTTGGTACTTTAGAATATAGAAAAGATAGATGCTACGCACACCAACGATCAAATCGCATTTTTTTCGGAAAACAACATTTCAATCCCATTCTGAAATTGCTCATCACACTGTTACAGACGGTGACAATACGACCGTGCAAATGTTTGCCGACACTGCAATTATACAATTATACAATTATACAATTATACAATATACTCTCGTCAGGGAGAGGAAGCTAATGCCGATAAAACGGGCTGTACACCCTGCGAGCAGGGACAGTATAGAGACGCTGATGTTACAACCTGCCAAGATTGCGCTGCCGGGACATATTCTGACGAGGCAGGCAGCGAAACGTGCACACCTTGTAGCCCGGTATGTGCACGCCCCCGTGTTAATTAACCCTCTTCTCATGTTATTTTAGTGATTGCACGTGTTATGATAACAGTTGTAAATATGGGTCGTACGAGTGAATGTCGACGAATTGAACAACCACGACACAACCGTAGTTGTGTTGTCGGTGTGTTGCAACCAGTTTGAATGCGCTTTGTCACATGTAATAATTCTATGCAGGGTTATTTCGGAGAAAGTACTGGGATGACAGCTTGTGATGCTTGTCCTGCTGGTAAATACCGTGCAGCGCAGCAAGACGCCACCTCGTGCGTTGCCTGTCCTGATGGAACAGTTACAACCACAACCGGACAGTACATTTGCACCAACTGTCAACCGGTAATTAACGACGATTCAGCACTAATTGCATGTCCTGTGATAGGAATTGGTTTTTGTCAGTTTACGCATTTTTTCACTTCAACCAGGGTCAAGCGTCGAATGAGCTCAAAACTGTATGTGAAGACTGTGAGGTTGGAAAATACAAGAAGGCGTCTGGCCAAGGAAGCTGCAAGGATTGCCCTTTGAACACTTATGCTAATCAAGGTGGGATATGAACTGCTTCGTATTGTAGGACAAGAGGAATTCACTTTTTGGGGCACTTAGGTAACCCTGCCACTCCCAGATGCTTTCATCTGCAAATGGTTCAATAGTGGTGTTTTGATATTAAAACATGAAATTGTATACACATAAATCTCGTGGAGATATTCAGCGATAAACATTTCTTCCCTCCGAAGTTAAAACGAGGGAATGTACACCATGTGGGAAACACGAATACGCCGATGAAACTGGCTCTACAGCGTGCGAGGCCTGCCCTTCTGAGCGGACTATGGATGCAATAGAGGAACAACTGTCTGGAAACACCGTCGCAATTGAGAAGTGCAAAAGTGAGTAGAGGATTGCGCATTATTGCTGAGATAGTATACACACATACACAGTACACATACACAGTACACATACACAGTACACATACACAGTACACATACACACCGACACATACATTCCAACACATACATTCCAACACAGACACACACACAGACACACACAAACACACTAACATCAACACCCACAGGTGATTTGGGGGAGGGGTGCTTTGCTCGGGAATTGGAGACTATATACGGGACATTTGATGTTCAGTGGATGGCTGTTGGTGGGCAGCAAGAATTTGAATGCGCATACGACGACGATGGCAAGAAAGCTGTTGTACTCTGCGTTAAGGTCGAAGACACAACAGACTTGAAACAGAACTTCGAATGTATCAAGACTGAGAAGTCAGGGCAAATATCGAATCTAGCCGATGACGTAAGTCCGAACAAGACAAATCTTAGTCACTCATATCTCTTGTTCATCTTGAAGAAAATATGATAGCCCTCGGGATCCTTTCCGAAACTGGCTTAAGTCTCAAAACTGACTTAAGTCGAAATTCAATTGCACTACATTTTCGATTTCAATAAAAACTTAGACTTAAGTCAGTTTCGGAAAGGACCCGGCCAGAGGCCTCGGGTCCTGCTAGTTTATATAAGTGACAATTCTACTCGCATTTTAACTAATATCAACATCTTTTTCCAGAACAACCTAAGTCAAGAAGAAAAGGCAAATCAGCTCGAAGAACTGACGAACGTTGAGGAAACTAATGTGGAGAATGGTGTCGGGGACGTGACTGCCGTGAACGACGTTGTGAGCAGCATGACGGAGGACGGCGAGCAGATATCGGAGGCGGCGACAGCGAGTATCCTCGGTGCGGTGTCAAATGTTGTTTCATCAGAGATAGCTGTCACCGAGGATCAGGAAGAGGCTGCCGTTGAGGCACAAACAGAGTGAGTACCTAGATGCTCAAACTGAGTGCTGAGACGATACCCGACTCTCCATTCACGATCTTTTCCCACTAGCTCACAGTCGAGACTTGCTCCTATACAATCCTATTGAGACTTGCTCCTATACAATCCTATTGAGACTTGCTCCTATACAATCCTATTGAGACTTGCTCAATCCTATACAATCCTATTGAGACTTGCTCCCATTTAATATGATGCCACCTTGCCAGGATGATGAATGAGATGCTGAAGGTTGCCGACTCGACAACTGTGAAGAACGAGCCTATCACGTCACCCAGCGTGGCTGTGGTCAGCCTGGAGGATGATAAGACATCGCCCGATGACGGAGACGATGACGTGCCCTCAACCGTTTCCTTCTCCCTACCCAGTTCTTCTTCATCCGACTTACAGAACCTTGAGATGGGCGAGTCGGAGTCGGAAAATACTGTTCTGATGGTGGGTACTTCGGGTCCATTATCATCATAATGATTGCTATCGGACAGTCTATTGTGAGAGCTCCTTGTTTACAATTCTGTTAATGATTGATCCAATCATTGATTGACCTCCCCCCTCAGATCGAAACACAAGATGGAGGCAAGCAGAAGAAACTGGACATGTCCATTGTGCTGGTCACGGAGCTTACAATGACACCCGATAGAGATGTGCAGAAAACACCCACTGTCTCAGCTGGAGAGGAGTCAGAAGCTGTGAATGAAATTCTGAAGAGTGTTGAAGAAGACTTATCCAAGGATGGCGGTGGTGCCCGCAAAACTTACCTCAATTCCCTGATCACTGAAGTGAAAGTAAAGGACGCACCAGAAGATTTTAATCTGAACCTCTTCATGAGACCAACTATTGATATTGTGAGTAATGACTAATGAGTTGTCAGTAATTGTCAGTAATGACTCATGATCATCACGATAATAACACGCGATTGTTTTCTCTCTCTCGCTCCACTATGATCTCCAGACGCCTGGTGAGCAATGTTGTGTGGAAGTGTTCCTTAGCTCCCAATACTGAATTCCCTTGTTGCCAGGGAGGCACGAATGAGAGTCTCAAGACGAATGAGAAGGGGCAACGTGTTCAAATGCGGTACGAGTGCTCTGAATACAACCTGAAAACCAACAAGTGGGAGGCTTCATGCGAAACTGTGTACGATATGGACAGTCCTTCCTCTGGCGTTCTCTGCTTCTGTAACCACAACACCAGTTTTGCGGTTCTCATGGTCAGTGATGTCAGTGTTAACAAGGTGTTGTCAGTTTAATAACCTGTTGTCAGCATGTATTGTGTTGTCATGGAAACTGTCAATACCAACTAACAATGTATAACTCCCTCAGTCTGCTTATGAAATCGACAGAGGGTACGCGGAAGCGCAGAGCCATCTGACCCACGTGCTCCTCAGTCTATCCACTATCGGACTCATCTTCACTCTTGCCCTTCTCGTTCCCGCTAAAACACTGCGCTCAACTCGCTCCGCGAAGATCAACATTTGCTTCACTTTGTCTCTTCTCCTTGCTTCTCTGCTCTTCCTACTTCAGGATGCCTTCATCAGTGCTGATAACACAGGCATCATCAAACTGGTACGTACTCAGGCATTGTACGTGCTTGTTAACAGTGTACGTGCTTGTTAACAATGATAATGTACTATACCAGGTACACGTACCAGGTACACGTACCAGGTACACGTGCTATAACGTGCTATAACGTGTGATAACACATGTCTTGTTTTGCAGAGGAGTGTGGGATGTGCAGTGTACGCGATGCTGCAACACTACCTCTGGCTGGTTGTCTTCTGTTGGATGGTTATTGAGGGATTCCTCATGTACCTGTCCCTAGTGCAGGTTTTCGGTTCTCACATCTCCAAGTACATGCTCAAGTTCAACTTGGCAGCCTGGTGTAAGTTTGCTTTAGGAATGAACATGAATTCCTTTCATCAGTTCACCCGTTTATTATTCTAATTATCGCATGGACCGAAAATTCCCCCGATTTCAGGCATTCCCCTCCCATTTCCCTTCATCGGGTACTTCTGCTTCACCAAAGTTCGGACTGTAGGCAAAGTGCAGATCACAGAACACGGCTATATCGCTGATACGATGTGCTTCATCAAACCGGAGACTATACCGTTCTACACTCTCTTCCTAGCTCCTCTCTGCCTCGTCATTTTCGTTAACCTCGTGTTCTTCGTCCTAGTGGCTCGAGTCATCAAGAGCTCCAAATCATCGGGAAATATCTCCGATCAGGAACAACTGCTTGTGAGTAGTGGGAATTCGAATATATTGTTGAGTAGTTCATCTCCGATCTGTTATAAGTGCGAGTTACTAATATCCCAATGCTACAGAGACAACTGAAAGCGGCCGTGGGAGTGATGGTTCTACTGGGAACGGGTTGGTTTTTCGGTATCTTCATGTCAATACCAACTCCAGAGATGCAACTCGCTATGCAGTACATGTTCATCCTGCTCAACAGCTCACAGGTATTCCAGTCGGTGATTGATAGAATTAATTTCCTATTAATTAGTAAAATATCCATTTCGGAGCTCACCAATCATCAGAGATTCAGATGATATCTTTTCAGGGCTGCTTCGTTTTCCTCTTCTACATTGTGCTAAATGACCAAGTGAAAGCCCATTGGCTGGTGAAGCTTGGTCTCCGCGAGGAGAAGAAGACAGGCACATCATCAGCAGCTGCCACCAAGACTGTCACATTCTCCAACACGAAGCAGACAGTGGTGAGTAGCTCAGCAGGAGGGGCTGCTCACACTGATAACGTGTACGAGAATGCCTCATTAGTGACAGGGGAGGAGGACCACACCTACTCGACAGCGGAATACGCCAACAGCGATAAGAACGCTACGGCTAAGTGTGAGTTTCCTGCAAAATCGGACGATAATGCCAGGATTTGATGAATGATGATTAATTAAATATCAGTGATGTTACCGATAATTACGCTATGTAACTAAAAGCTCAAATTTATCAGAGAGTTCAAGTTTAGGATCAGAGAGGATTAGAAATAGGCCAGATTTAGAGCAAATTGATGAGAAAACAAGGTGGGTCTAGTTTTTCCTTAAAAATAAAAGATATTTCTAAGGCCTAATACAATGCGAATAGGACTGAGACATGAATTACAGCACTCGAAATGGAGCATTAAAGAATAGTACTTAAAATGAGTTTGTTAGTGATTTATAAACTCTTTTTTAAGAATTTTTAATCATTGTAAATACCAAATGATTCGCAAGAGATCATTTTGATTTTATCTATCAGCATCATCAATGAAATAGTTAAGTTAGAATTACTTCAGCTTAATGTGAGTGTTGAGAAATAGTTGAGTTCACTTTTAGTCGTGATATGTATTTTAATTCGAATAATTGTTCTTTTAAATTTACCATTGCAATCGCAATCACATGATTAGTATCAATTGTGTTCTTGTTTATGTTAATGTCAGCTATATCTGACAGAGCTGGGAGTTGCCGGATGTTATCTGTCCACTTATCTGGCGCAAGCTTATTCTGATGCAAGCTTAGCTTCGCGGCTTGCATTAGATTTAGCGCTCTACTTCTAGCATCGCCAGACAATTGACATGTGATCACATCTGCATCGCCAGGTGTATGGCGAGTACGAGTCGCAATATGATATCAAATATGTGATATTTGATAATGATATTGCGTGGCACGACACTTGTCGATCGATGATACTCAGATAGACCATAGAGTTAGACCCTGTCGAGAATTTCGTTTCGCGCGCGCGCGCGCGCGGCGCGGCGCAAACTTATTCTCAGACCGCGGCTTGCATCAGCGCGGTCTGGCATCGCCCGACAACACGACACAATCAGGGCAACCGGCAAAATTGCCGCGCCGATTGTTATCTGTACTTCTGTAGCTGTCCACTGTTTCATGCGCGCGGCGCGCGCAAGCGGCAAAAAACAGTTGACAGATTACATCAGGCAAGGGCAAAAATTTTTAATCAGATTCAAGATTGGCCTATCGCGCTATGGCCAATTATGACGCGACGCAATGACGCATCATGTTCTTACTCATACTGCACGTTGCGCGGCGCTTGCAATGAAATTCTTGACTGAATATTGGTAACTAAACTTCAGGACACCTTTGGGGCTTTGGAGTACATAAGTATTTGGTAATTTGGTATTCAAACAATCTAACTTCATGTACCTATTTTGTATTGAAGAGGCCAATTCATTTGTCAATCAGCAATCCTCTTTTTTTTACAGTCAATGCTGGGCAATCAAGATTCCACCTTGAAGGGTCTCCCTGCCAATGGCGCTGCACAATTGTGATTCTGCCCGATGAAATCATGATTTTAGGGGGAGCACACATGTGCCTTACAGGGGGGATTTTACCCCTTGCTTACACCCTGCCAGGGGTAGAATCCCTCCAGCGAGGGTAGGGAGTAATCCTACAAGATTCCACCCCAATCTGCCAAGGATAAAATCCTGCCTGTTGAGGGTAGGGAGTAATCCTAAAAGCAAACCTCCTTCAAGAATATCCATTTCTTCTAGCAGAATGCTTATCTTCTGTCTAAATCACTGAATTGAATTGCATTGAATTATATTTTTCAAGCACAATATGAATGAACACAAAATATATTTTGTTTTATAGAATTGTTTTCTGTTCCAATGTATCACCATGTAAAGTTTTATCAGGTTTGAATGTCAGTTGAATTTTGCGAGTTGTGTGGAAACAAGTCCAACAGATTCACATGTCAGATGTGCATAACAACAGGAAACTTTTGGGTTGACAAAGCGAAGTTTTCTTTCAGTGGAAAAAAGCAGATGGTTGCAAATTTGAGGCAAGAAAAATCAGACTTACAGAAACATGTAGTGCAATCATACTCACAGTCCTTTGAAGCAAAGGAAAGTATTTTCAAATCAGCTCAGAATGAAATTATTTCCATTCATGAACAAATACACTATAATGAATTGAAGATAAGTATACTGAATAAACAGATCAGTGATATAAGGCATCAAAAAGATAAGAGAAGGCTGGTTGTGGAAGAGAAAAGGTCTAAGTTGGAGAACTTTATGACCTGCATTCAAGAGGAAAAGAATCAATTATCACAGACACACCATCTCCTAGAAAATGCAAAAGATTTGCTTCAAGAACATGGTAAAATATTCCTCAAATCTATCAATAAGAAGGTATTTGGTATCAATAAATCAGGAGATAAGTTGAAGGACATTCTTGGCATCCACTTTATTGAGTGCAATAATGCATCTGACTATGTCAAACAAATGAAAATAAACAGGCATGATGGTGTTTCTCTAGACACTTGTACTGTTCTGTCACTACTAGTTCAATTTTGTAATGTTCTCTCAGTGATATTGACATGCCCTTTACCATATGATATCAGCCCCAGTATTTTCAATGGTCATGGACAAACATCAAAATTGCTTTTCACATCTGTTAAGCAACTGAGCTCGAATGTTTTGTACTTATGTCTTTCACAGCAAGTTCATCCTGAAGTTCTGGAACCATATGCATTCATCAGCAATTTTCAGAAACTTCTAGAATCAGATGAAATATGTAGCTACAGACCTTTTTGTCACTCCTTGGATAGGGTGGGTGAAAGTGACGAAGAAGATGGCCCACCATCTAGTTCAGATTCAGATGCCGAGTGGGAAACAGTTGTTCAGGCAGTTCATGAAGTTCCTGAACACACCCTGAGTCCTCAATCATCATCGTATATCGGTTCTCTCATTTGGAAGTCTTGATATTAACATTTCTCAGGTCCCTGCTTTGGTTTTTTAAGGGTCAAGTGATCACTTNTGCTCCCCGTTTTCGAGTGGTGTCAAGCGTCATGGGCATTCCAATCAGCATGCTTGATTGGGTACCGAGTGGTGTCAGATCTCGAGACCCGTAGTATATAAGGAAAACCGGACAGACATACATATATATATATATATATGAGGACCAATTATAAGTAGTAAGATGTAACATGTTACAATCTTTTGATCAAGGGCATCATTTTAGGGCTTGAAACCCGGAATTTTAACACAAGACGTAACCTTAGAGTAATGGAGGAGGTGGAGATTGCGTCCGAAAAACAGAGATCACATCTGCTCAAGCGGAAAAAGTCAGGAAGTGGAATTCTCAAGCGACTTTCATTAACCGGAAATAAAAAGAGGTAGGACCCCAGGTATCAGTTTTCACGTTTCATAGTCCGATATTTTTTTCACTTTTGGGACCCACAGTTTCGAGCAATTTTTACGCATCATGGGTAATGGGTAAGAATGAATTTATACCATTTCAGGGAGAGTATCATATACAAACAAATGAAGGATGATGGAGATAATGTCAGTGAAGTCTTATTGAACTCTGACGATTCTTCAAATGTGCGATTCAAGAGATCTATAATCCAAATCAACAGATCAAATAACTCTACTCCTATCAGTAAGAGTAGCTTACACACAGATTTACAATTTTTCCCGTTTTACTTTGACCTCAGGTCAAATTAAAACTGACTCGTAACTCGTTCCAAAATCTGTTCCTATCTGGTTGAAAATAGTACATCGTGTCATGATGAAAAAGGAGCGATCAGAATTTTGAAATTGGATGCAAATTAGAATACATTGTTGTTATTGTTTCCTCTCAGAAGAACCAAGCTCAGCGACAGTAGACGAAACGAAGCCGGGACTTCTACAGCGTTTCAGAGCAAGCTTCAGACGTCGTGGTTCCCGGTCCCACAGTACGTCACCGAACTCAGCCTACGATGCCCTCGAGTCAGGTTTGTGTATTATGCAGCAAGCTTGTGTCAGTATGGGAAGTACAAAGTATTGTATTGCCGATATCTTATGTGCTTCCAATGTATTTGTGTGCTTAGTATACCTACATTCATAAACTCCTAATTTAATATCCAAACATCCAAGAACCATGTCCTGTGTTTCTGTACATTATACAGAAACACAGGCACAAACACAGACACACAGACACAAACACACACAGACACAAACACACACACACACACACAAACACACACACACAGATCATGATGATGGGAAGGAAGATACAATCCCGGGCGGTGGCGACGACGAGGAGGAAGTGACGATTGAGAACGTGGCTGACGGAACTCTAGACGAGGACGACGATGTGGTGGCTTCTGAGGAAGCGGCGGAGTTCAGTACCATTGTAGCAGCTCAAGACGAGGAGATAACGTCACAAAATTCCACACATTCTCCCATAACTAATGAAGGTAATCACTCATTTTCTGTGCGTGTTTCATTTTCTATATCATAGTAATCAATGTGATTTGAGTTAGAACCGATAGAGCTTCGAATTTTACTCCCTTTTTTGTATGGTTTTGGTAGGAAGCTACTCTATCAAAGTGAGGAAACTTGATATTTTGCGATATGTGCTAATTGGGATGCGACTATTTAACGTTAATTTTATGCCATCTGGCTACCAAATTGTGTTACATGCGCCTTCCTTGGTAAGGAATAAATCTGTATGTGACGTGTGGTGAAGCATGTCTGTGTTTAACAGATGCATCACGGTATTCAATATACATTCCTGTTTATATAGGTAATATTATATACCTCTTGGCTGATATATCCGGTGTATTAACATGTGTTACCTCACATTTAATCGTGATGTAACTAAATAAATCATGTACATAAGAATACCATCATGTATGCTATGAGAGGACCACGTCATGTGATGTAGATCATAATGCTCATTACAACAACCTTTCTTCATCCCATGTTAACACATGTTAACACATTCTACACCTATTAACAAATGGTAACAACCAGGTTCAGTGGAAGGACGAACAGCATACAAGTTCTCCGACGAGAATCGACCTCCTACATGGAAACAGAGGCTCTACAGCTCCTTCAGGAAATCAAAGAAATCCTCGAACGCTGGCAATGAAGCTCGTCGGAAGTCGGTCACGTCAGAGTCGTCGTCACCTGTTCAGTTGAAACGTAGACTGTCACTGCCGTCCTTCAAACGCAAGAAGAAAGGCATGAACTATGAAGCACTTTGATTAAAGGAATGAGAGAGGATGAGGGAGAGAGAGAGAGTGTAAAGAGTGCTGAGTTTTCATTATGCAATGTTTGTGAAAATTTGCTGAGTAAGATTGATTAAGATTGAATCATTTAATTGCTATGTGCTTATCTCGCAATGCGATAGTTATGCTTAAAATGCATTGTATGCAGTTAAGTCTCAATATATCAACTGTTCAAATATGAATTGGGCGAGAAAATGACAGCTCTTTAGCGGGCCTAGACACAGCAGCTGCTATGTCTATTTCATTTGATGATGTTGCGTTTGCACACGACCATTGTTATCAATAGGAGTCGAAGAAACATGAATTTATCTGCACTTCTTAGTATTGCGTCACGCAATTTGCGTGTTATTTTATTCATTCGCCGAACTGGAATAACCTATTCATCAACCTGACACCACTCTCTTCTAGCAATCTGATGATTACCTTCAATATGAATTTTATCATCTAATTTCTATGTGTAAATTTAACATTTTTCAACAAAATCGTTTAGCAATATTCTCTAATTGGATGGATGTATAGTGTTTGATTGATGCAAGTTTGATTGTTTGATTACAATGAATTATTTATCATCATATATAAATTTTTTACGCATGTTTATTGTTAAATCAATTTTACATTTTCTGAAAACAGGAAGTTATCACTTAGTTATCAAATAGTTATGATAACGTCATTCAAGTCAATGCTGACACGCGATTTCGTAAGTCACGCGATTTTATAAGGCAAACTGTTTTTCCTCCGAATGCGTAGAAGTGACTACTCCTTCACAAAGTGTCATTGTGTCATACGTGTTGATAAGATACACATCGGACACACTATTTAGATGATAGTTGTGTATGTTGTAGTGAGCTCCTATATATACACAACATACTGTATGAAAGGCAATGCGAGAATTGTGTAACCTAACTCAAATCATACGGTCGTTGACGTGAATAGTATAGAATATACCTGCGGTAGAGAAAGTACTCCGAGGTGTGAATTGAGAGTAAAGGTATGTATATCTGATTCGGAACAGGGTCAAATTTTCCATGGTACAGGAATCAAGAAACCTTAACATGGAAAATTTACTCGACACCTCTGCATGATAGTAAGCTACGGAATGATTTGACACGATTGCGTCAGAACAGACGTATGTGACGCATGGGTACTCAGTCTGTTCTGAGTACTACTCATGGTTGACACCACTGCATGACTGGAATGCCATCCATGAACTGATCGTTGACACCAACAGTCATAACGGCCATTGTGACGACTTGAGACCCGTTAGTCATAACTCGGGTATCTGTACACTGTAGGATTTTACCCTACCGTCGGTGCGCGCGATTTTCAATCCGCCCCCGACCTTGACAGGGATAAAATCCGCCAGCAAGGGTAGGGTGAAATCCTACAACTGTACACTGAACACGTGACATGTCATCCTCGTTAAATTGTCCATGTCACAGTATTCTGAACAGAACCTGTCGAATAGACGGGACGCGCGAAGCAAACGTTGTGATATATTCACGTACGACCATCTGCGCACATTCATAGATTTGATTAATATTACCCGTGCGCTGTGAGAATTTGAAGGAATCAACAAAATGCAGCGGTTCAATGAGCCAATACTGACGAACATTGGTCTGTGAATTGGAGATGAACTACTGACGACGTCCGATTTGCTACAAAACATCAGTGTTATTTACTGTAAAGACTGTACAAATTTTGAACATTATTGGCAATCCACAAAATCTTTAAAACATCACAAACTGATCGATCATTAAAACTCTTCAATAATTTGGAACCAAGTTTAACGGCTTTAGAAATGCCCTTGATAAAATGATAAAATCAGACTTTTCAGTTGCGTGTAGAATAATCCCCATTTCATCAGTAGAATTATAAAGTCAAAGTTTTTCACATCAACTACCTAAACTCGAAGACCGGGATTGAGCTTTGTGCAACGTGATGCAGTTTCAAGGACTGAAACATCTCCGATTGCTTGTGGTAGTAATATCCATCGATTCGGGCAGTAGATTTCTGGAAACATATGTAGTAGAATCCTTCGAAACTTGCGCCGTGAATTTGAGTTATCTTGTGATCTGGAACGAGGAAATGCTCCTGAAATGAGGACATGATTCCAGGAACCAAAACAGTAACCGAGAGGATGATAAATGATTTGAGAGTGAATTTTACCTTCCAACGCATGTAAACAAAGTCTGATTCTCTGACCGTATCATACTCAAACTCATCAGTGTTAAATGTGTCAGCGAATTGTGTGAAGGACGGGAATTTCGACTGAAAGGTTTGAATTTTTCACTGTCACGTGAACGCTAATATTCGTCGTATTGATATTCCAAAAACCAAGAAAAGCAAATCTCAACTTGTTGCGCGCCTTGTGTCGAACGCGTTTCGATAATTGGCCATTTGCGCATTCCTCATCGCAAATATTTTGCCGCGCGGGCGCTAAAGTTAGAATTTTTGGCAAAAAATGACTAGGGCACATCTAACTTATAAGACAGAAATTTTTACTTACCCAGTGTTCCTGATCGACTTCTAGCTTTGCTTCCTGTAAAAGAATGCAAAATTTAACATATACAGGGAGGGCTCGGAAAGTTTGAATTATTTGGTGGAGAAGAAAAACCAAATCCCTATTATCTAGTAAAAATTTCAGCGCAATTCGAAATCCAATATTCGAAGGGAAGGTCCCTATTGCTTTATGGTTGATATTCGGTAAGTTGGAATAATATGGGAAAAGTAATAATAATACGACAAATTTATGCTTTTTATATAAATAGGGTGTTGCAGGACAGCTTTCTTTCGTAACTCCTGGCGCATGGATAACAATTGTGTGTGTGTGCTTCTTTACTCACCCATTTTCTGGTCAAAAAAGGATGCTTTTCGCCGATAATCTCCCCCTCAAAGTAAGATGTCAGTGTCGGATACTCCTGAGTCAGTGAAGTGGTAAAAGCAATGATCGGAGCGACATTTTGCAATTACAGAAAGCACTCCGAACAGCAGCACTATCAGATCACGGAAATTACCTTTGTTAGGTTGTAGATCGTGAAATACCCGCAGAGAAAGTGATTTTCTTCATCGACGTGCTGCAGAACAAGGTAGCTATGGATAAGAGGATTTCACCGGAAGATGCAACAACACTGAAAGTTTTAGATAGCATACCTGTAGAACAACATCAACTTGGTATGAATTTCCCCTGCTACGTTGCTGTCCTCTAAAGGTGCTACCTGAGTGAAGCAGGGAAGGCGACACACCAGCCTGCTTTGTCTTTAGCATTGCACGCTTGGTAGATGGGCCCAAACTGGACATTCTCTTTCGCTTCTCAACACATGAGAACTCGGCAGGCATTTGTAAGAGTAGCTGCCGATGAGAATTGAGAATAAGTAACATATGGGCCATGTAATAGTCAATCATAAACCATATATCAGGGAATTGTAGAGTAATCAGTTATCACGTATTTGTACAATAGCAACTTTTGCCTGAATATTGGATCGTTTACACAATACGTAATCATTGTTGAACATTGCGGCATTTTAACCCCCTTCCGTAATCACCCATAATCATGGCTGAAACCCCCCCTCTCAGGAGGGAAGCATTACTANCCCCCCCCTTCCGAAAGAAAGGACATTATAGTAATTGAGTGGTAGATAACTATCTCAATGCCAGGCAAAAATAACATTGGACTTGTTGCTCTGCTCTATGTTTGTATTCAAATCCCAGGGGTGAAGGCCGAAAGGCAATCTCAACTTTCCCAACTTTTCGACCCAGAACTCACGAGTAAGCCTATAGGCAGTTCACGCGTTATTTTATCCGGTTTAGCGGCTAAACTTAAGCCTCCTTACCAGTTCCATTTTCAGTTAGGCGCTGATATACTTTACTCTCAGAAGAGCAGGATTACAGTTAGTGCTGAGCTGTATACAGTATGAGTAAGTATGTAGTCATTAGAGCACAGTTAGTGCTAGTGGTATACAGTGAGTATATCCTCAGTAGAAGGGAGCACAGTGAGTGCTAGCAACATACTGGGAGTAAATACTCAGTAGAAGAGGGCCGTTAGTGCAAGTGATATACACTATACAGTGACTATACGGTCAGTAGAAGGGAGCACAGAGAGTGCTAACAATATAAGGTCAGTATATTCTCAATAGAAGGGAGCACAGAGAGTGCTAGCCAGTGTTAAGCTGCCCACAGTTACTAACAAACACAAGGAAACATTCTGATTCAATGGGACATTCAAAATCAACTTTAGTAAAAACAAATTGTCTATGTTTTACAGCATTGGAAGCATCATTCACATCAGGTTAATGCTTCAATTTAAAAAAGAATAGTTTTCTTAACACGACTGCAATAAGATAGAGTGGTCAAGGCAGAGTGGTTATGGGCCTAGCCTGGCGAACATGGTGTATAACATTGAAGCTTGCTGAACGGAATGGAAACTGTGGGATTCCGTACAGACCACTCTGTCACAGAAGTTGCTAGCCTATCACATTACACAAAGCCATATGGTTTTAGTTGCGTTTCAAACTGGTGCTCAATGAGCTAATATTACGCAGTAATAAGGTGCCATGTGATTTTGATATCCCACCATGGCTCGAGGAAAATAATCTTAGATAAGATAAGATAAGAATTTATGGTATAAACCATCNGGACATTATAGTAATTAAGTGAGGGACAATGGGATATGATATTGATATAAAGCCTTCTCTGGTAGATAACTATCTCAATGCCAGGCAAAAATAACATTGGACTTGCTCTGCTCTATGTTTGCATTCAAGTCCCAGGGGTGAAGGCCGAAAGGCAATCTCAACTTTTCGACCCAGAACTCACGAGTAAGCCTGTAGGCAGTTCACACATTATTTTTCACTGTATTTTATCAGGTTTAGCGGCTAAACTTTAGCCTCCTTACCAGTTCCATTTTTAGTTTAGCGCTGATATACTTTACTCTCAGCAGAGCAGGATTACAGTAAGTGCTGAGCTGTACACAGTATGAATAAGTATGTAGTCATTAGAGGACAGTTAGTGCTAGTGGTATACAGTGAGTATATGCTCAGTAGAAGGGAACACAGTGAGTGCTAGCGACATACTGGGAGTAAATACTCAGTAGAAGAGGGCCGTGAGTGCTAGTGATATACAGTGACTAATGACTATACGGTCAGTAGAAGGGAGCACAGAGAGTGCAAACAATATAAGGTGAGTATATGCTCAATAGAAGGGAGCACAGAGAGTGCTAGCGAGTGTTAAGCTGCCCACAGTTACTTACAAACACAAGGAAACATTTTGATTCAGTGGGACATTCAAAATCAACTTTGGTAAAAACAAATTATCTATGTTTTACAGCATTGGAAGCATCATTCACATTAGGTAAATGCTTCAATTTGAAAAAGAATAGTTTTCTTAACGCGACTGCAATAAGACAGAGTGGTCAAGGCAGAGTGGTTATGTGCCTAGCCTGGCGAACATGGTGTATAACATTGATGCTTGCTGTACGGAATGGAAACTGTGGGATTCCGTACAGACCACTCTGTCACAGAAGTTGATAGCCTATCACATTACACAAAGCCATATGGTTTTAGTTGCGTTTCAAACTGGTGCTTAATGAGCTAATATTACGCAGTGCCATGTGATCTGTTAATTACAGTCCTATGATTTTGATGTCTTGATAACGTAATTAAGGGCAAAACTCCCTCCCCCTCCGTAATCCTGTGGACCCCCTCCCCTTTGGCTGATAACAGAATATGTGAACGGTTTTTGTTCAAATTGTTGTGTCTTAATATAATTGCAATGATGATCACTGATGTTGAATTATTTCATCCTTCTCTACAAGGCTCGTGCTATTCTGCCTCGTTTGAATCCGCGCACGACGGTACTTGCGACGCGCCTGCCAGCTTTTATGCTAACCTAATCCTAACCCTAACCTAACCCTAACCTAACCCTAACCTAACCCTAACNAGATCAAGCTTTGCCAGCCGTTCACTATAGGGAACCGTGCCTAGGCCGCTAATCAGCCTAGTGAACCTACGCTGAACCCCCTCTAGCTCTAAAATAGTAGCCCAGTTCCCGTGTTGAATGGCTGGGGACCACAGTTGAACGCAATATTCGATCCGAGGTCTTATCAGAGCTTTGTAGATCTTTAACATAACACTGGCATCTTTAACAATGACATTTCTACTTACCCACGCAATTGTTCTATTGGCATCTTTGATACATTTATTAATATTCTCATCCCAACTCAAATTTTCGTCCATTAAAACACCCAGGTCACGTTCTAAACAACTAATTTGCATCTGTTTATCGTTAAGGTTATAAACATTCCTTGGATTTTTATCTTGAAAAGTAACGTACGCACACGGTGCAAACTTATTCTCAGTCGATTGCTTAGAGCTTTAGATTGCACTCCATTTCACATGTGCTGAGCTGAGGTTTCAGCACTGGAAATGCTTGTCAGATGTTTCTCGCGCGGCGCGCGCCAGAAACATGACATTGGATCAACATCAACATGACCATCCGGCAACATCGAAGGTTGTCGTTGCCGGATGTAAGATGTTATCTGTCCACTGTTTCTTGCCGCGCAGCGCGCGCGCCTTCATCAAAGGCCGAAACAGGCCTTCGATGAAGGTGCGCGCGCCGCGCGCAAGAAACATGAACAGCGGACCTGCGGACAGATAACATCCGGCAAGGTTGTCGCGTCGGGCGACGCGATGCTAGATTGCTAGACCGCCGCGCTGATGCAAGCCGCGCCGCGAAGCGCAGCGGCTAATTGCGTCAGCAAGTCTGAGAAATTAAGTTTGCGCCGGTCTATCATCGATCGACAACATCGAAAGCAAAGCCGAAACATGAGCAGATGAATACTGCCGCTGAATCACTGCACTGAATCAGTAATTAACTAATTATATAACTGAGGCTTCAATGCAATGCATTAATTGTTAATGCTTCATTGCATCATGATCATGGCCATGGCCAATATCAAAGTATACAGTCAGATACTCAGATATGATACAGGGGATCCGGGATACTGGGATACAAGATACTGATAACAATTAGGTATCAAATTTAAATTATATTTATAGTCTGACAACGAAACAGTACAAGTGGTCAGATAACATCCGACATGAATGAACATGAAACCGGACCTAGCATCGGTGCATTTGGCAGGCAATCAAAGTTATAAAGATTCAAGTATTCAATTTCAACATAAAGAATAAAATCACTAAGGTACCACTGTACCAGTACCACTGAAGGGCGATTGTGAATTGCATAAACCCAATTCCAACATTCCAACTGCAACTGCAGTGACTCAGACTATGATCCTTAAAGTTAAAGTGTAAATTCTTTTGTGTTTTGCATGAATCATGAATGCATGATGATGATAATAAATCCATCTTTGTAACACGCATAAACTATCGATATATAATTTGAAGAAATGTCGAAAAAATGTATGCTTGGTCAAATAATAGATAAAAATAAAGAAACAAATACTGCATGCACATCATCAGTTTGTAATTTGAATTAAGTTACAAAATATTTACATTCTGAATGAGTTCAGTTTCGAGGTCCGGGGTTCCCGCGGTTGCTACACAATGACAATGCACAGCTGGGCGAATACTGAGACATGGCAACGTTCACCTTACTATAATTATCATGTTCATGAGACTAACTCCGTCGTGGTGCAATGTACCAGATAATGAGATTTCGCGACATTTTCATTTATACTGATCCTCTGATGCGTATCAAACTGACGGGTAGACAAGCTGAACTTTATTGATCGGAATGAAGATTCCCCGCTTTGGTTTACACCGGAAGTAAGTATGATTCTGGAAGGTTCCGTCATGATTTCCTGTGTTGTTGCCTAACTCCACTCCGACATATTGGCCCTCCTTGCCGATCAACTTGCCCGTGTACCGGACCGTACCGCGTTCGAGTTCGGGACCCCTCTTGAATACGACACGGGATCCAAGCTGGAGATCGGAAACTGAAAACAGTGGAATGATCTTGTATCCAACCGCGTGAACGATATCAACTGACTCACACAGACAGACAACAATTATAGCGATATGAGTACCCATGGAAAGTGATGGTTCTTCCTAAAAATCAATACGGCGAAACCACTTATGTGATTTAGCAGAAGCTCTTACTATTCTGTGGCGGTTGAGTAGGCTTTGTGTCTAGTACCGCTTCGTCATCACTCTCCTTTATGCGAACCCTGCTAGGGTTCATATCATGTACATAACGGGTCATATTTTCACAGATACTATTCAGAAGTAGCATGAGTAACTAACTCTAAGATAACTAACAAATCTAAGATAAGATAATCAACAATAAGATGAGATGATTAATTCGCTAAGATAAGTGACTCACCTTGCATTATCGGAAGGTAGAGTGTACCGTTTACCACAGTATGGAGTCCTACTGTCGTAACGACGGCTAGCCATTCCACGGTAATCGGCCGTCGAGTCTGACAGACAATCGTTCCCCGAGATATAGCCACCGCCACCGCCAGTGCCGGGTGCCGTATCTGAATGGTGAGCTGCACCAAGGGACAAGTCCGAGCTTGCAGGTGGTCCGTTGCTCAGATGAGAGTAGTTGGCAGCGTGGTGTTGTAACCAGGGTGAAGAGGAGTACGGTTTGGTATCGGTAGGGATATCACTGAAATTGGGACCGGTGCATTAAGTCATACAGTCTGTACCACGCCCATCCACAAGAAAATATCAGATATATGTTTACATCAACTCACTTATCAATCATGTCATCATTGTCATCAACACCCGACCACTTCACATCACCCGTAGTCCTTCTCCTACTCTTGCTGTCAATGGGGTCCGCAGCCTTCAGACGAGGGTTGTACGAGCTTGTCGTGTAGTCCAGCTTCGACTTTGATTTGTCGCTCTGTGCAAATTATTTGTGTCATTATTTTTGCCAAGAAAAGTGTCTTACGACCGCATCAGTAGGTCTATGAATACCATCCATGGAAAGGAAGTGGTGATTGCTAACTTACAGTTTCGTTGCCAGATGTTTCCTGGTTCATGTCAAGTTTCTTGTACTTCTCTACGATTGCAAGTGCTTCCCGGTACGTATCGTCTTCGTCAACTAAGCGAGGACAGATTAAAGATAAAAGAGAGAACATCTACAAAAATGCAATTATTTGACTTCATCATTAGTTCTCTTATCCTTTCAAGTCAGAAAATTTCTTAATGTTGACTTTACCACTCACCCGGTTTGCTGTATGAGAAAGATTTCGAATTCTTCGGCGTGTGATTCCTCGCTCCTTCATAATCCATATGATCCGTGTTATAGTTGGTGTTCTTGGTGTACGAATCCTTATCCTTGATGAAGGAGTCAGAGAGTCTGTCCTTGTAGTTGTTGTAGATATCGGTCTGTCTGTCTCGGAGATAGGAATCACGTTGTTTAGTTCGCGGGGGTGGGTCCTCTGAGAAGTCGGATTTACAGTTGTGATCTTGCGGAGTGTAGGATGCTGATTTACGCGTCATGGGCGTGGATGTAGCTACTTCCTCCTCATCTGATAGGGTAAATATTATAAACCGATAGGGTAAATACTATAAACCGATAGGGCGATTATTGTAAATAATGTCATGTTCACTATTTGGCAGAGATGGAGAAATCTTTGCACAATATAATCTTCGCGTTACTATACTAGTATAGGGGTAACTATAATACTAGGGGTGATGAATGATGATACGTTGTCTTGTTTCTGTTTTGACTCACTGAAGTTGGGTTGTGTGGCATTGAGAGGTTTTTCTGTTTCAACCGAAGACTTGCTGATCAGTGGGTGCTGTTTCTTCCCATGTTTCCTGTTGTACCGACCCAGCTGAAATATGGAAATTCGAGTTTATCTAGGAATGATCCATCGTACCAAAGATTGGAAGATGGGATTTTCACATCATTTATCAACTCACCTCATCTTCTTCAATTTCTTCTTTCTTCTTGCGGATGTACTGGTCCTCTGACTCACTATCTCTCTTCCTCTTGTACTCAGATTCAATTTCCAGGGAAGAAACTTTGTTCTTCAACTTTTCTATCACCTGAATTCGAGCAAGTTTCGAAAAGCCGCTTTGATACATCACAAACAGCCGCAAAAACTCAAAAAATACCTAGATAACGTCACTATGTCAGATTTTTGATATCTATTACCTTTTCAAACTCGGCAGTTTGCATGGACAGCTGCGTGTTTTGTCGTGTCAGCTCCTCATTCTCGATGGTCAATCTCTCAACCAGTCCCCTCATATTATCAGCAGACTGGGACAACTTTTCCGCTTCTCCCAACTCCTTGCTCTGAGCCAGGTACTTCGTGTGTAACTCCGAGATCTGAGTAAAATCATAAACAATATAGATTGTGGGGGATTATAGTTATTATGAGAAGTATAATATCTCTGATAAGCAACTCGATAACTCGATGAAGAGCGTTATTTCTCGGTATTACGGAGTAAACAACTGATCTATACCCTACCTCAGCCTCAAGTTTGTCGGTTGTTTTCTTCATATCGACACACATCGCATCGTTTGATGCTCTGAGAGTGTCCCTGGTATCCCTCAACTGAGATATCTTCTCCTTTGCTCTCAGCAATTCCTCCTCCAACTTTATCTTTTCAGTCTGACATTCCTCAGCCTGAGGAATTGTCGGGATGACGTACTCATGAACATAATATAATAGGAAAACCTCTAAAACCATCGGTACGGCGAGATGAGACATCACCTTCTGCTCCGCCTCAGCGAGGGACCGGTGTAGCTTATCAATCTGACTCTTCTTCCAATCTTCAACAGGGTCCACCTTAACGCTGCCCATCTTCTTGTTGAAATTCTGTTCCTGGCGGAGCATTACCTTCCTCAGATCACTCAGCTCTTGCTTCAACTCGTTGTTCTCACGCTTCAGTATCTCCCCTTCGGCCTGTGGGGCCAGAGGCCCATCTATAACCTGCGATATTGCCTGAGTTTTACTCCACAGATGAAGCCGCAGGAGGCCAATCATTTGCATTTTGTTGATTGCATTGCAACAAGATCAATAATTAGAATGTGGCATGTTCTTCCACTTACCTTTGACAAAGTGTTCAGTTCCTTAGCTTGCTTCCGGTTCTCTATCCTCAACTTACTGATCTCAGCTTTGAGCTCCTGTACCTCCTTCTCCTGTAACGAGATGACGGATGAGCTGGGTAGTTTGTACAACTGTGTATGCGTGTGCTGGGTATACCCACTTCAGCGGACAGAGTAATTCTGGGGGAGACTTACGAGTTTGGCAATAAGCCAAGTTCTATTTCTCGCTTTATACATAGCAATGACAGCTAAGAACAGTGGAAGAGAAACGAAAAGCACGTATGTTACGAATTGTTGGTCCATTTTTGAAATGTACCAGACTAAATATAGTGCAGACATGCAGAGTAACATGTAAACAAAGGAGCTGTAGCAGCGCCTATGATACGTAGTGATGTGGAGTAGAATCTACTTGTAGAATGTCGCATCGTTCGGTAATCGGTCCTTGATTGATTATCTAGATGCCTATAATTACTAAATCATTCTGTTCGGTACATTGTATGTATCCATGTATCGGTATTACATGATGGAGAGTACAGGGGGACATGTTGATGTCATCATTCTCAAGTAGAGATTTTGATTGAAAAGTTGGATCGCAAAGCAACAAGCAAGTTTCTGTTGGCACTGACCCAGTTTAAGAAGATTATATCCAGTTTAAACTTGCAAAATATGTTGCTAACAATTCACCGACATTTCAGAGTTTTTAAATATCTTAAGTCCGCCCACGCATATTGTAAGTGATTTTTAAAGATTATTCGTCCAACTTTTCTCTTTCATATCAGGAGAATCAAGGAAAAAAGGAACCCATAAAATAGTTAGTCATGATAAGCTATGTAGCGTAACAGTGCCAAGGTCTAGATTAGAGCGTCCGATTTAAATTATCCCGCGGTTACTGAATGTTACAACAGCCAATTCATTAACTCATTAATTATCGATTAACATGTTAAAATTGTCGGTCACATGTACAAGACAGCGCTTGACCAGTTTGCTCTCTACTATATTATTCCGTTCGGCGTGCGCGCGCGCTCCCCAAAATGGCGCACAATTTATTGAATTCATAGTGCTGTTCTGGAGTGTTCGTCTACGACTTGTCTTGGAAATATCCTGAGACATTCCGCTCTGTTCAAAGAGGAGAGGCAGCAAAGATCAGCAGCAAAAATGTTCAGAATTCACGAGGAACACGGTTTCTAAAAATCCCCTAATTCCAGTAATCTGCTATAACTGTACCCACAACCACCCAAAATAGAACCATAGATCATCAACATACACCTCACTCTAACCTCGATCCTTTTAATAACATAAATTTATGCCCCTTTTTGCCCTTATTGACGTATACAGCAGTCGTTCATGATATGAGATGAGCAATACATATGTCTTCTGAATATGGCAATACTGACACGCTATAAACCAGCATCTTGCAACACAGACGTTACATTGAGATATTGAAGGTGTTCAAGTTGCCTGCGTATCAATGGGATGGTCGAGCAGTGTTGCTTTAAAAAACAATAGGTCTGAAGGAAGACACTTGCAGTGTGGCTATGCTCCTCTCCTTTGATAAGACCCTGTCATGAAGGTGTAGGAGGAGTCCTCAACAACTAAATGCTAGACTCTTTAAACTCGTCATACCAAACAAGTGGTTCAAAACCATACTTATCGAATATATGGTAGGCATGAGGGCTTCGTTGTTTTTAAAATCGTCGATTACGAACTGTGAAGTCTGAATTACAATATGCTCAATATTTTGGCCTAAGGTCTTGACTCTTGACTTTGGCCCATAATCGCTACTTTGGTACACTTCACCAGACCCAAAAATTTATTTCTTACCATTGCCACAGCCGACATTTTTTACCCCTCTCTCAACATTCATTGATCAAACTTCAAAGAATAGCTAGCAATTTGTCAATAATTCTGAAAGGGAAACCCAATTGAGGTGATAAAATGTAGCTCGGAAGCAGAAAATTATCTTACATCGTATAGGTCGAATACCATCTTGTATAGCAACAACAACTACAACCAGACTAAACATGCAATGTAGAGGAAATGGGTTGAGATCGGAGGGGAGCACAACAGATCTTCTCAATCAATTTGATTGGTTCCGGCTGACCACGTGTGTGGAACAAAGCCCTATGATTGGCCGATTTAAACCTGACTCAGGTAATTACAGGGGGTCGATTCAAAGAGAGAGAGAGAGAGGGAATCATTAAGGGAACAGCAACTTGCCCTGAATAATAAATAGCATATATATTGTTAAGGATTATGGGACACTAATTGGGTTCCTGTGCGCGGCTCAATTATCATGCCTTATCACGTGTGTGTTCGACATATATATGTGTATATACACAACCTGTACAAGCACCCAAATCATTAACCCTCTCGGATATGGATACTCCACTGGGATATACAGTAAATACCTTACACCAATAGTTCATGGATANACACACACATACACACACACACACCCACAAGCCAATACTACTAAGGAGATGCTCAAAGAGCTGATATCAAAGATCCTATTGCTGAAAAATTAATGTAGTAATGTCAAAGGAGGGGTACAAGTGGCAATTTAAATAGTTGACTCTTGCAATATACCATCCACCTGCACTAGGATTGAGGTAGACAATACAAACTACTACTCAACATAATGTTCCATGAACTTCTCACAAAACATCCCGTCGTAGAAGTTGCAACACACGAGATAAGCTTGTGTTTGTCATTCACCAGTGTCGAGGGAGCATGGACAATAACAGTCGATGCGGTGAGTGGGTTTGTGTAAGAACGGACGAGTTCAGTATTTATACCTTCCCACAGAGCTCTATAATTCGTACGTAAATTAGACCACACACGCACGCACGATCGCTCACTGTNCCAATACTACTAAGGAGATGCTCAAAGAGCTGATATCAAAGATCCTATTGCTGAAAAATCAATGTAGTAATGTCAAAGGAGGGGTACAAGTGGCAATTTAAATAGTTGACTCTTGCAATATATCATCCACCCGCGCTAGGATTGAGTTAGACAATACAAACTACTGCTCAACATAATGTTCCATGAACTTCTCACAACACCCCGTCGTAGAATTCCAAGTTGCAACACACGAGATAAGTAGCTCGCTGCGGTGAGTGGGTTTGTGTAAGAACGGACGAGTTCTGTATTTATACCTTCCCACAGAGCTCTATATTTCGTACGAGAATTAGCAGTAGTATAGACCACACACGCACGCACGATCGCTCACTGTTATGCTAATTAGTTAATTGATATATTTCTCTAGAAAATGAGATCCGTGATCTTCTAGACTAATGCGAAGTTCCAATACTGTTCCAGTTGAGTTCCAGCATTCACTTGCGTTTGGTTGGTAAAGCGATGAATTACATCGCTTTTTATACCTAGTCTTGCGTATGCTAATGCACCCACTACATTCTGTCATTCCCGTCATTGTAGCGTTTCCCGATTACGATTGTCATTGGCGATATGCCAAATTATTGGAACCAAAGCGTTCTGAATTTCAGAATATGCAACGTTACATGGAAAGTATAGTTTTTGTACTCCAGCAATGGAAGTGCTCAAACTTGCTATCATGTAGCAGTCCAGTAGAAGTTTAAAGTTACAGTATATAAGTTAACGTCTGCATGTCGACTAACTTCATAATAAAAAATAAGTTGTATCTTAAAATAAACAATTCATGCGAGCATATACATACAAGGAAACGCGAACTAATCGAAGATACTTAATCCCTATTTAAATTATTCAATCCCCTATTTAAGTTATTGGCTCTGTTTAAATACCATATCGTTTAAAATTACATACAACTTATAGAGCTAATGACATAGATAGCAACCTAATATAAAACTTAACCACGAAATACCTACCCATCAATCATCATAATTACAAGTCTAAACCAAATATATTTATTCTAAGAGCATGTAACAACTAACACTTACCATTCTATATTGTTGCTGATAAACAAGTCAAAACGTGAGCAAAACACCACTGTTCAAATATGTATAAACTAAAAGAAATGAGATTGAAGCTGGGTTTCATTGTTCGCGAAGGAGCCTAATGTATTTCCATTAGATGGTTGCTATGTCAACCCGCGCTCGGGAAATATCCAGTATATAGCAAGTAATAAAATATGCTGTGTACAAGAGGGCCTGGAAATGCCCGCCAAATTCTCAACCCGGAAACGCAAGCGAGAGTGGGGGCAACGAGCAGGCTGCGGGGAGAAATGGTTGATGATGACCAGAATAGTGGCAATCTTGTGACAGTGACAATATCATGGTGGCACCTAAGTCTCGTATACGGAAGGTATTTATCTATTTATAACAGTTTCACTGCGATATAAACACTTCAAAACATTTCATTCACTGTTAACAAGCCCATCAGAGGGAGAAATGGGAGAGCGGCAGAGAGAGGGGGGTAGAACAGCTTACCACTGCGGTATGCAACGTGAAGTGCCAGCAATTTCGGGATTGATTTGCCTAATTGAGGACAGTAAACCTAGCCCGGAATATATGACTCTCTCTGCGCCATTTCAACTCACTTTCCAAAACCAGCGCTCCGTGTACGTTCCCTCGTCCCAGTGTCCCACACATGAAAATCACCGCTCGGCTCATTATGCAGAGTAATTATAATCCGGGCGACTAGTTACAGAGCTGGTTATTTTAATTGTGTTTCCCAGATGAGACATGGAAATGGAACAAAATGTAGCTGGATATTTCACCACTCCGTGACGTCACGCGGTCGTGACGTAAGTTGAACCAATCACAATGATCTCGGCAATAAGTACCAAGCCATGATTGCCGGAAAAAGTCTTTAAACTATGAATCATGATTGCTACATAATGGGATAATATGAAACATATTCTGAAAAGCCAGTGCGCGCGCCTTACTCTAGTTCAAAGCAGCAGAACAAATAGCCTGCAATTACCTGGCTGCCATGTTCAGGACAACAGCTCTGACCACCTGAATTTACAAGCAACAATACATGGATATCAATGTCATTTTCACTTGAAAGTTGAACCATGCATTGAACCCCCATTGCACAATACGGAATCAATACCGAATTTCAGTTCGAAATAGACAACGAAGAAATAATAAGTGGGGTCAGCTTACTTTCTTTAGAGCACCCTCTTCGTTAATGAGCGTAACATCAATCATCCTATCACTGGTTATCGACTCGGTGTCCTGAATTACACGTTACCAGGAAGAAGACATCCAACAGACAAGTGTTGCAGAAGATAGGTCAGTGCAAGGGAATTCATCCAGCTACTGTCATACTTACAGCATCGGCGGTGGAATCGATCCCCATGTTGCGACGATGTCGACGTTTCCGACGCAGAGTGATCTTTGTTTCCGACATGCTGTCCTTACTGCTCGTTCTGAAATCGGATCTTGTCACGGGCATAATCAAATATACCTATACCTACAGAGTTAGGTACATGATAATTTGCTTGGACGCACAAAAAGACAAAATTAAGAGTTTCTATAGTTGAATCGTAGGACGCTGGACGTACAAAGACACCTGTACCATCTCACTGCATCATATCGCGCTAACCTCTCAGCCATGATAGCACGAGTTTCTGATCTGAGTAGTGAGCTGGAATCTGAGCCATGACCCTCCCCTGAGTCCTCCTCTTCCTTATCGAGTTTATGATTATCCCTAACTCCAACACTGTCTGTATTACTGTCTGTGTCGTGTTGTCTTGGTGATTCACCGTTTCCCGCATTTACCGTGTTAGTTACATTCTCAGTGCACGCCATACCGTGGTCAGAATGAGTGCGTCTCCGAACCACTTTGTTCTCTGAAACTGGGATGGTAACTTGAATATGAACATCGAGAGACAGAGACAATTTGACTGAGTTGTAACAAGCATATTGATCTTACTTTCTAACGCCACCTTCATCAAGGTGGCAGATAATTGCATGAAACAAAATGTCTGCCATAAACAACACGTCAACGAAAACAAATCCTGATAGGTATTATTTTGAATTTCGCGGCGCGAACATACCGTCTGATTCTGCAGTGTTGATACTCGACATTGAGACACTGTGCCGTACTTGAGAGGTGGCAGCGAGTGAGGCGGTGGCACAGGAGCTACGAGAGCTTATCGTCGACCAGGTGTCTAGCTCCTGCTCTGAGGTTAACGCGTTCCATTAATTTGAATTTCCAAACAAATGTTCAGTTTGAGCGCCACATTGAAATTTAAACCTTACGTACCCTAGTTTGAGATTCAATTAACGGTTATCAATGTAACCTTATCATACGCAGATTGATTGAAAGAGAAGAAACTGCTAAATTCAATACAGCCTCTCAGGACATACTTGTGACGTATAAGGTAACGACAGAGTCTGAAGTGAGGGTGAATGGAGTGACTGATACCACGTCGTCCCCTATCACCAGCTGGCCCTCCAGTGGAGCTGTCCTATCCGGCATGGTTATCTCTTCTGACTGGAAGAGATCGTCTGATACCCTACCCAGAGTCACTTGGGGAATCTGAGGGGTAGACCGTTGTTACGTGAGCATTATAATTTGGAAAATGTCGACTTGGAACGTCAACGACCATTTGAAGTGAAGAAAATCTAATGATTTGATTGAGTAGATCGCTCACATCGAGGTATGTGGAGAGGAAGAAAATCTCCTGTTCATCATTCGCTGCAGAGGAAATATACTGCAGCTTCTTCAAGTTGGGTGGGGGAGGCAGGTAAACGTAATCTTCACTTTCATCCGCCAGACCCTTACACTTAGTGAGATAGTGATCTTGCAAGAGTTCTTCATTGGGAACGAACTCGAAGCATAATGGACATTTCATCCTAGATATCGGAACGTTCTTATGTTATCAAATTAGGAATAGGCGCCGTGTATCCATTTCACCCACCCGGTCAAATTTTGGTGTCAAATTTTTGAAAGCTCGATCGAATCGTCGTTCTACCTACTCAATGTAAAGATCCAACAGTGATGCAAAAATCGGTTGTGATCTTTATTTTATTTCTGTCTTACACTTAGAGTTGTTGCTTACTGCTAACAACTTTTCATTCTATCATGGCTGGCGACTTAACGGGAAGCATTTGTATCATTTTGATTGTCTTTCTGCTGTTAGTAGCTGGTTTGATCACCGCTTGCGTCTTGGGAATTCGAGAAGAGAAGAGAGAAGAGAAAGGTTCACGAGAGGCAAAATCCAAGAAGCGAAAAGTTGCAAGAACACTTACACAAAAGATCAATCCAAAAACAGTAGTCTACAACAAGGTCTATGACGACGATATCATTGTACCGGATGGCCAGGGAAATAATAACTTAGCTCCCATTTACGGTCATCAGCAGCAACCAACAAGAAAAGGTAGATCTGAGGTGGATATGCACTATGATGAAATAGGGCAAGAGGCTCCATTCTATGAAACGTTGAAACTGGCCCATGAAAACTCCACTACCGGAATGCCTAGGTACAATGAACTACAATTCAATGATACTGCAGTCCATTATGATGTTGGGACGGCTGACAGCTACAATCATCTCGGTGAGGAGGCACCGAAGCAACCACCTGCAATGACTAGGATTCCAAGTGAGATAACGAAAGAGCTCTCGCAAAGGCAACAGATCCTGAGAAACTCAAGGAGTCTCCGAGGAAAGGACAAGACACAGGTAACTGATCTGGAACCCCAATACAGTGATCAATTGTTGGCGGTGGGATGTGTGCTTCAACCAACAATGCCACAGTACGCAACATCACTTTCTCTTACTGGATAATGGGGAAGTTATCATATCATTATTTCACCCGTTACCTACTGAATTTTCCCTTCTCAAGATCTTAAAAGTTTGATCTGAGTAACTGTTTGTTTGAGTGTGTGGTATATCAGAGAAAAAGACACATTCGGTCAACTTTATTCGGGACTTTTCTATGTATATCAAATTGTCATCAATAGGTTTGATACAGAATGTCTTGAAACCTGAATTCAACATCATTATTTATCAAATATAAAAAGTAATAGGATTTCAAATGTGTGAATAATTTAACTATTGTTATGTTTTGCAAAAAAATTGCTTTAACGCTGTTTATCGATCAAAGATTGTCTAGCTAGCATTTCCAACAATGAGTTTTGTCTCTCCAGCAAGGTCACAACTCTGTCTAACTTTTCATTGATTTGAGATAATTGTGATTCTTCATCTGGACGTCTTGACCTACCAATATCTGATAGAATACTGTTTACAAGCTCAGAAGTCGTTTCACTCTCTTTTGGTACTTCTTGAGGGATAACAGTTATAAGATTATGTTTGAATGGAATATCCTCATCGCCTGGTAGCTTTAGCTCACTTAATTCATCGCCTGAAGAGTCTGATACCGGAATAGGAACAAATGGATATCGAGGTCTGCAATCAGCTAATACTTCAAGTGTGCCCTCAGATAGATCAGAATCAGAAAAAGAACCAATGCTCGGGGGCTTTTCACTGAATTCATCTATGATTTCTGCAGCTCTTCTTTTTATCTCCTCTTCTGTTATCGTTGTATGGTCTATATACCTAGGTAACAAGATGGAATGCTTGGGGTCTTTCTTCACAGTTTTATCAATTGAATCTTTCTCCTCATCAGGGCCATTTATCATTCTACTGATAAAATCTTCAAGCTTCATTACATCAATAAACGCATTCCCTGATATATTTCCAGATTTTGATGGAAATGTAAGTAAGATGTTGTCTGCATCAAACCGCCTTTTCAACACTAGCAGATCAGATTGGTGAAAATTCAGTCCAGCAATTCTATACTCCAACCCAATTGAAATATCCTTCAAATGATTGATTGTTCCATTGTTCAAAACAAAAATACTGATAACATGCTTGTAAAATCCTGAAACACAAACCACTTTTTGTTTATGTATAAGCAATGTGGGTTCATTATGACTTGGTAAAGATTTGTCATCAATAGGAGACATATCCCAATTGAACAGTTGAAGTCGAGCTTCATTTGATATGTTACTGGTTTGGGTGGGTAATTCGAGATTTTCTATATTGATAGGTCCATCTCCAAATAAATGTAAGGGACTTAGTCTCCAATTAGTCTCAAAAGCACCAAGGAAACCATAGTCAGTTTGGCAAAAAGCTAAAACCCTTCCAGTATCAACTACAGAAGAACTCTCACCATAGTAGTGGTAAACAGTGTTTCCATCGCATATCAAAATATGAAGATTGTCAAATGTGACATCTTCAGAAGCTGATTTGCATTTCCAACCAGCTATAGTAGCTGTACACTTCTTTATTTCAGTGATTGGTCTTGTCTTCTGAATTAGAGTCTCAAGATTGCAAATAGTATATGACTTACATGAAACAGTGAGAACATAACCATCTAAACAATAACAAGCTAAGACAGGAAAGTTTGACGGCTTGTAATGATAAGGGGTGTGAGCAACGCCATCTATCTTTTCAATTCCATCAGAGGAAATGAGCACAATATCCTGTTTAGTAGAGTAGTTCCAACAGTTAAGAAGCTTTGCATTGACAACATTTGCTTCAACATTTGAAACAGAAAAATTGACATCTTCTATGTTATTCAAAGTATTATACTTCAACTGACATGTCATAATCCCTCTCTCAACAGGGATAGCAAATTCATCTCTTTCCTCGACATAAGTGTCCAAATGATTCTTGTTAGTAGTAAGGATAACAGTGCCAAGATTCATGCTAGTCTCTCTACAGGGATAAGCAAAGACTAATTGAGGGCACTGAATACCTTCTGGATCACTGCCTTGAACTGCACCCGCTGAAACACACTGAATGCATATTGATATGTTCAAATCCGGTCAAGAATCAGAATGACTATTGACTATTGATGTTTAAGGTGTAAGGGAACCATGATGACAATAGAGAAACTTATCAATAAGATTTCATCACAGGCATGCTGGTGTGAATAAACAAAATCAAAACTGATTCAAAGTGCCCTTTTCAAAGAGTCATTGAGCAAGGGTAGTAGTGGATACCATATCGATTATCTTGAAGTATAAAATTGATGCAGATGAGATTCATCATATCACATAAAATATCACATAGAATATTACAAATCATTATGTATTGATCGCATCATCAGATTTAAATAATTCCATAATCCATGGCAACCTCTGGTCTCACGGGTGCAAAAAAACTTGGCTGTCGATGGTAGCCCGGCTGTCGCAAATTTCGTTGCACGTGCGTCAGCACTCAGCTGGGCTTTAGCTTTGCCGGATGTTATCTGTCCACTGTTTCTTGCGCGCGGCGCGCAAGAAACAATGGACAGATAACATCCGGTAAGTATAAGCTGAGCTGGGCTTAGCATCGCCGCGCCAGGCAACTGACATAAACATAAACATCCCGCGGAATGAAAATCTTCCTTCTCGATGCGCGGCGCCATGTTCTTAATTTTTATATAGTATCCAGTATTGCATCGGTATTTAAACCATTATATCTAGCGATGCTTACAGTCTCTTTGAAGTCTGGCGCGAGCCGCAAAGCGGCGAGCGTCAGCGACGCTTAGCGTTAGCGGCGCGCGAAACCTGGGCCTATCGTAGATCTAGACTAAACAGGCAAAATTATTTTGAAACCATTTTGAGCTTTGGCATTTCCTGCTTAATTTTATATAAGGTTTCAGATTTCAATTCCCCTTCAATTCAATACTTATTATAGCCATGCTCATTAGTCACTTTTCTAATTGCAGACATTCCGGTGCTATCTGCCCACTGTTCATGTTTCTCAAGGTGTCTGGACAGTTTTAATATCTTGTTCGACATGCCATACTTTTCATTAGAGGACATTCATGACTGTTACAGACTGGCTACCTTATGGTATGCTTATCAGTGTGTTCAATCAAGAAAGTCGGGGAATTCTCTTGACGAAGTAAGATTCGAGAAACTGCATAAGACAGCTAATAGTAGTGTTGGTTTCTGTCTGTATGTTTACATCTAGATTTTGGATGATATACTTTCCACTTTCATCCCTTCCCCTCATCCCCCCCTTTTTTTTAATCTTATATGACTCGGATTTCGATCCATACTCCTGGTAGCCTTTCATTTCAGTTACTTATTGGCCTACAAAAAGAGGCTGTTGTGCATTTCTATGTGCATAATGTTAAATTCATTGATTTAATAAAAACATACTTTTTTGAGGTCTCATTATAATAAAGTTACACAGTTTATCCAGTGAAGGCCATGGCAGAAGACAAGGAAGAAGTAATACTATATATGACTAGCATGTCATGTAGCTTAGAGGTTTGTGTGTACTTATTACCAGTAGGCATGAGCTTAATGTTCCTTTTCGAACTGTGATCAATGTGATTTGTGAATCACGTGATAGATTGTTCAATCTTGGGAATTCTTTGCAATTGTGGTACATGTAATAATTGGGTCAATTTGGACCTTAATTAATTAATAAATCTAACAACAAGCTCCTTTTTGTGAGCACAACAAACAATATCCTGAAAAAATCCTTTTCCCCCTTTGTTTAAAAACATTACAACTTAAAAAGTTTTTTTAGAATTAGAAGAAAATTTCTGGTTTTCCTCTGGTTGCGAACTCAGACAATTGAAACAGTGGTTAGTCTTTAATTAGAGAAAATACTTTCAATGTACAACATCATCATCAGTCACCTCAAATTTGATTGTAATAAGTAGTGTTGGTAAGTTTTAAACTTATCAACACTACTTCGCAACCAGAGGAAAACCAGAAATTTTCTTCTAATTCTAAGTAACTATGCGACTCTTGAAAATAACCCCTCTCCAAATGTTGAACTTAAAAAGTGTAGTAAATTATGGTCTTTTAAAAACATTTCATCTAACTGCACCTAATTTATCAACTTCCTCCAACAGGTGAAGAAGAAATGCCAGCACATCAATACTATAATGTGTAGTAAGTCAAGCACTCATGTTCTTAAAGAAATCGATGTTTCTAAGGTTGGAGTTCTTGCAACTATGAGGGAAAAGATAGGGGAACCTAAGGCTCTTCCCCCACAACTTTACAGTGAAAAACATGGCTACTTAGGGGTGAGTTGTGGGCATCAATGAAGATATTACTCATATTCTTTATCTCATGATACATTGATACCATAGTCTTCTCTTTATCATGATGGATCAGGAGGGTCACATGGAAAAATATAATCTGACCCTTCTGATCCATGTTGCGCTTTTCTGGGGGTCAAGTTGGATTTGAGTGACCTTCCTGATCCACCTGATGTGGATCAGGAGGGTCACCTCAGGTAAACTCTGTGATCCACGTGTATGAATCAGAAGGGTGAAGTCATATTGTTCAGAGATAAAATCCTGTGTGACCCCCCTGACCCACCATACTTCATGGCTTTACAATTTGGGAAGCTGTATGATATTGTAGAGGTTGGCAGACTGTACCTATCTATTCGACGTTGTTTGGGGCATCAGTGATTTCTCTCAGCACCGAATTTATGTTTGCACTTTACAGTCATTAATCATGTGATTGTTCAGCATTCCAATAAGGTTAGGGACAAATTAGGGCTACTATTGAGTCAGATTTAGTAGATCATTAATTCAAGCATAACATAAATAATGTTTGATAATTAAGTCAATGATTTAGCATATAATGATTGATTTAGCATATAATCGTAAATTTGCATAAACGGTAATACAAATCCTCTCAGCCACATGATAAAAGTACGATGTACCTGTGCGGTAAATGCTTCTATAGAAATTCCTCCATCATGTTGGCGCATATGTACACGAATTGTTGTGATTCATCAATCTGTTGCAATATCACAGCCCTCTCCTATTACAACTTGCGATAACTGCTAATTTGACTCTGAGTAAGTATTCAACGCAAGTTCTCGTAGTTAGGGAAAAATTGTTTAAGTTGACTGCTGATATGATTGTGACTCCTCTTTAGTTAATAAGTTAAAGCATATATACCTACCTCGTGTATAAATGTGCTTTAATAGCCCTGTATAAGGGATAAAATGAAATGGAAGCCTGATAACCTCTGAGTTTAGAATTTGCACGTCTCATCAACTCCCAGCAACCCTTCAACACAGTTTTGTGTGTGTAATGTGCGTCTGTGTGTGTGTGTGTGTG
>CAMPET010000005.1:575356-621865 GCA_946803715.1 Beroe ovata | reverse complement strand
TGTAGGTAGTTTTTGTGGGTGATTGTGGGTGTAACTGGTTGGTAAACAATGCGAAAATATATATTCTAGGGTAGGGGATTGATGGGCTATTGTCTTTTTAAAAACCCCCCCCCCCACATTTAGAGAAAGAGCTGTACTATGATAATGACGAGTAATAGGGTCCCCCTTCTATTCTCAACAATACGACAGTGTGTAATTATATAGGATTGATCCTACCCGAGAGAAGTGAGCTGGATAACACTTCTCCTTCTCTTAAAGTGAGAAATGGGGGCGTTTATACCTTACTGCGAGGAGCAAATTTTCCGAGAAAAACTGTGTGTTAAACCACAATCTATTCGTCAATTTCATGATGTTTTGATAACATGGAGTTGAAATAGATCCCCCGGTATTTATCAGACAACTAGCCAGTATTAGGTGGTTGAACATATGTTACTCTGTTCGTTATATCACTGGAATGCTGTGAGCGATCTCGTACAACAATTCCAAATAAATAATAATAATGTGTCTGTGTACGAAGAGTTTATAGGACAGATCAATAGAACAGTTCCTTCTCACGTCTCCTGTCCAAGTTTAACACAAAACTGTTACTGTGCATACAGAATTTACACAAGTATGCTACTGTTAAAGTGTTGAGTATGCTACTTGATTATTATAAGCCATACACTGTACGCTTAAGTTGGTTCACTCGACTGGCGTGTTCAATTTAATAATTAATTATCCTTAAAATGATTCAGGCGAAGGAAACGAGTTAATTGAGCCAATGTATACAAAATATGAGTCTAATTTTGAAGTAATATGCGTTGAATAATGTTTATATATCATCAATGATCATTGGTACATGTGAGAAATGGTGTCGAAACAGATTTTCTACTCTTTAATCGTAGGTATGTTTGCGGTAAGATACTATAGTTTAGTTTATGCAGTGTGTAATGATACATAGTCGATGATTGAATGTGTAATACATGTGTTGTGAGTAAATGAGATCACCAAATAACACATGTATCTCACGGGCCGTGTTACTTATCAGCCACAACACATGATTCGATACATATAGCACGTTACACGTTACATTGGCGCATTACCAATAACACGTTACAAATGTAACTCAATGTAACAGCCATGTTACTTGTGGTAAATGCGATGACACTGCCTCGTGTAAGCGCTATCACACTGTATAGATCACGTGACACACTGCAATAAATACCATGACAGAGCATAAGTACTGTCAGCTGTGCTAATGCTCTCAGTGCTGCCACACTTCTAGTCTACGTAATATGTATGTGTGTGTATTTGTGTGTGTGTATGTGTGTATGTGTGTGTGTGTGTGTGTGTGTNTATCATTTATTGCACAATACCAATAACACGTTACAAATGTAACGACCATGTAACTTGTGGTAAATGCGATGACACCGCCTCGTGTAAGAGCTATCACACTGTATAGATCACGTGACACACGGCAATAAATACCATCTCAGAGTATAAGTACTGTCAGCTGTGCTTATGCTCTCAGTGCAGCCACACTTCTAGTATATGTAATATGTATGTGTGTATGTGTCTGTGTCTGTGTGTGTCTGTGGGTGTGTCTGTGCGTGGAAGTGTATCAGAGAAACGTGTCGCTACCCATAGATAAAGGGTATTCATCTGAACAAAACGAACCCTTACATTAGTAAGAGGGGAAGTTACAATTGTTACATTGTAGCATTGTTCTGTACCATCACAACTGCAGTGGTGAGAAGGACAACTGACACGTAACGACAAATCGTGGTCACGTGTCGCTTGTAATCAGCTCACGTGTTCCCAAGTATCGTGACTCAATGACACGTGATGTTACGTCACGTGTACTCTGTCAAATGAGAATATATCACACCTTTCAGTCGTACGAAAAGTTTCACGACGCTGTTGAAGAGGAAAAGCTTGACGAATTCCTCAACGGAACATACGCCAAATGAATCTACGTGACGATGTGATAGCTTGAAATGATTTCTGTTGGATTCTTTTATCAAAAACTGGTTCTTCTTTTCTTCACTATAGTATCTTATCATATATTCTGCATAACTTGGAATCATTTTTGGATAAATAAACGCGCCATTCCATTTTCGCTAAAATTGCTGCTGAAAATTAGCAATCAGTTTAGATGATATAAGGGTGTGTATTTTGTTATATTTGAAATTATCCGTGCATTTATTTTACCGACTTTAGATATGTTTGTAGTACAACGCGAACAAAGGTCAATTTTTACCATTCTTTCTTATTGTGAAACTGTATATTTTGTTTTGTTATATACATTGGTTTGCTTTATAACATTTTGGCGAGGATAAATATTGACATATTGCTGTGATAAAGTGCTGATTGCGTACAATTCAATATTTATCTGAAAACGGGTTTCAATTAGTAGAAAATAGCAGGCCGACTATCGTTATCATCTTAAATTGAAGCGGTGTGTCTCATGGTAGAAGCAAGAAATTTGTATAACGAAAATTTGTCGCGCGCGAAAGTTATTCGACAAAGTTGTATGGAAGTTGAAGTGTTCATCGTGCCAATATCAAGTTAGCGCGCTAGGCTGCGCGCGTCAACAATGGCACTAATCATAAGCTGGCGCGACATGCGCTGAAATTCAATCAAAATGCCACACTGAACAAGTGGGAAAGGAGGAACTTAATTCCCGACACGATAATTGAATACTGCTACAAGTATCACTTACAAGTAATGATTGTGTATTTCGGAATATTAGAATAAACAAAACATGAATAATTGAAGTTAGAATATTCATCAAGTTAAAAGCTGTTTAAAACTTCAATTTAAGAAACTTTTGAAAGTATCAATCAAACTTTGATGAGGACAGAGGAAAGATGAACATTGAATCATCATGAGATTGTTTCGGTGTGATATATGGTTCACTCTGTAGAACTGTGTTTAGCATTCAAGACGAGTTATTAGTGGCAGTCTATATTGTGTACCACGAAACCTGGTATATAGGTCAAGTATAATTATCGTCTTAGGCTCCAGCCTCTAATTCATTGTCAGGCACCTCTTCTACATCTTCATCATTGTAGATATTCTCTGCCATTTTCCAAATCTGTAGACGAATTGCGATATCAGACACATAAAATTCCTCTCATCACTTCCCACTCTGCAGTCTGTCATTAGACTATACATTACACTATTGTATGGTGAAACATTAAGTGACTATACATAGTACACTGTACAATGCCAGACAGGTACCACAATCACACGCATGATACCTGAATGACGTTGTCTTCTGACGAACTACAGATAAACCACGGGTTATTGGGGTTCCATGAGAAGTCTGATATTTTGGAAGTGTGACCACCGTGAATGAACAGCAGCTCTGGGGGACCGTCCTCGGCGTCCTCCGGCGACTGTTCGTCACCGATCTTGGCAAGGTCCCAGACATGCAGACGCCGGTCGGTTCCTTGGATAAATAGACACTATTGCAGACACATTCGTCGATTCATTGAAGCACAGACTATGAAAGCGCTAACGCTCCCTCAGTGCCAAATATACATCATGCTACATTTGTACAGTCTGCATAAGAGAGCAGCAAGTCTCCACGATCTATAACTCACCACTACTAGCCAGGATAGTTTCGTTATGGGGCGACCACTGCACTTGGAAAATCTCATCCTTGTGTGACTCGAAACTGTGCAGCTTGATTTTCATGTTTCTCATGTCCCACAGCGCGACTGTCTTGTCCGCTGAACCGGTTGCGAGAATATACTCACTGTACGGGTTGAATGATAAACAGTTTACCTGAGATATGATATGTTACTGTTGCCATCTTGCTCAGAAGTTGTTTGCAATCTCAGATGTTAAAGACGAGCTTAGAAAATGCCACAGAAAAGCTGAGAAAATGCCTCAGAATTGCTCGGAAAATGCCATAGAATAGCTCAGAAAATGCCAAACAGTCGTACCTCGGCTGTGTGTGCCTCAACTGAATGCACCGGTTTATTGACATCACTGTTCCGAGTGTCCCAAATCATGAGTTTCTGATCGTCAGCGACACTCCCGAATGTCGTGTTGTTGAGCAAGTGCCAGGTGACGTCCTCAACAACACCTGAAAACAAGGAAGATAATTGCAACATGACACGTTGACACGTGAATGATAGACAATCGCTATGTTTGGAAGGGTTAATAAAGGGGTAGTTAATGTTGTTATTCGGTGTTCAACACACCAGTATGAGCAGAAAAAGTCGAGAGGGCATCCAATTCTCTGCTCTCCTTGGTAGCTGCGTCAACATTCCACAAGCAGATAGTTGAGTCATCTGAAGCACTGAGGAGGTGCCCTTCGTTGTTTGGGCTCCATGACAACCCATACCCTTCCTTAGTGTGACCCTTGAGTCTGAGGTCTGGGTTGCACTTGCCATCAGAACCTGGACAAAAGTATAGAAATCACATTCATTTGTAGACTTGTAGTAAGGAGGGTATTCTATAGTAACGAGGGTATTTTGTAGCGTGACGATCCACGTGAAAAACGTAATGTGTGATTCAACTACCCACTTACGTCGTGATCAATACGGAATCTCATAGGGAAGATATGCTCGACCCTGGATCAAATGTTCCTATGCGTCCCCAATGAGGAACTCTGAGTTGAATCAACGCATGATAGAGGATGTTATTTTAACTCACTAGGTTTTGAGGGGTGTTTTGTATAGTCAAACACCAGAACATCGGAGGTCGGTGTTTTCGTTGCTATGACAGACGGTTTTTGCGGCATGTATCGGGCCCGATTCACTTCCCCTTCATGATTAATCTTGATGTCAACATCGATCTTTGCTTTGCAGTTTCCGAAGCCGCCATATTCTGAAGAGATCGCGCATCAGATATCACACATTATTATAGGGGAGGATTGGGGGAATCATGCCACTCACACGTATCTCTGACATCTCACCTCCTTTATCGGCGTCGTATTGGCTGGCATCAAATGGGACGTCTCCGGTTGGTAGACTCACTGACGCTATGATGAGATAGTTCTGTTCTTTCTCATCCGAACTGAAGCAGTTTATCACATCAAAAGTTCCATCAAACTATTGCATGCGTGCAGTGCGCGCAAACAACATGCGCGCGTGGCGCGGCGCGCGCGCATTCGTTCCAAATTTAATGGCGCGAAAATAAGAAATTGAAACGAAAATGATCTCGCGCGTCCCACGATGAACAATTCTCTTTGTGACCGCTTCCTCCGTGACAATGTCGATGAGAACTTGCCGAGTTGCCGTTGGGAGATGTCAGAGATGTGAAAGTATAAAACATTTTTACAGCAATTCATTCTGATATCCTTCGAAACTGATGATGCTGTGAGATGTCAAGATTGACATAGACTTACGTATGTGTTCCAAGAATAAGCCTATGAACGGTGTAGTCATTGCCCTCCAATCTGGGACGAGAAAAGTATGTAGTTATGTATGTAGACAATGGCTGTCGCAGAATCAATGATTCATCAGGCCCAACCTGTTAAGTTGCGGCATCCATTGACAAGTCAGTGATGGCCATTCCAGAGCATATGTTAACATGAAATCGTATCTGGAATAATGGGGGTATTCAAAACATCGGCTGCAGAAGACTGAGGGGTAAAGAGATGGCTATATCTCTAGATGATATGGTGAGTCATCAATGACTCACAAGAAAGGCGTATTCTTTTTCCATATTTTGTATTCCTCATTGATCACTTTCTCTTCCACTGCACAATCCATGTCTGTCGAAAATGAGTAGTGAAAAATGAGTAATCGAACATCCGTTACAACACTATAATTTGAGGAACACACACTAGGGTTTAGACACGAAAAGCAAGAGCTGCAGCTTTGTAATGGAATACTATTTGGTCATAACAGTTCTATATAACTAGTATATCTAGAACTGATATTAAAAAGGAACAAAAAGATGAAGAAAATGAAAGTGATAGCTGTGGTCATGAGTTAATAACGAATTTCATCACTGGAGCAGGCTGCAGAGTGCAAAAACAACGAAAATAGAATATAAAATGTTGTCTCGAAAGAATCTTTCTTTATTGAAATATATCTTTTCGTGCAGTATGGAGTATGTGCGATATGAAGTAACTGTGATATAACTTACTTTTGATGATATTCTTGAATTCAAGCTGAAATGAGAAACTCAGATATTGAATCGAATCGGACAATTCCTCACGTGATGGTTGTCGCCACAGTTGTAACAACGGATCCTATATGTGCCACGGTTGTGATAATTGCTGTTGTTTGAAGAATGATGGTTGTTGGATGACGATGTTGCTGCAGGTGATTGAGATCGTGACCGCCTCCTGTTATTGAAATGTGCAACACCTCCATACTGATTGATTCCATTAGCAGTGGTTGCACTGGCACTGTTAGACATTATGTCCCCGACTTTAAAAAACAAACTTCTTATACTATGATAATTAGTGTCTGCTTCTGCAATTCTCTTAGTTTCATTCCTCTCCCGTAGCAGAATAGTTCGCCTGTGCTTTTCATCAGAATCGGACTTGTCGATGATATTTTCAACAACGCTGTCAATAACTTTTGAGGAAACCACTTTAATTTTTACATCGTGTCTACACACAGGACAAGTTTTATTTGTCTTGAACCACTGCATAACACAAATTTCACAGAAAGAATGGGAACAGGGTAATGTCACAGCATATACAAACAATTCTTGACAGATACTACAGGTTAACTCATCTTTGAACTCATTTTCAAAGGAGTTTTGATTGGCATTTTGTTCAAAAGCTTTCATTAATTCTGCTTGTTGATCCAGTTGTTGATCCTTTGACTCCATGAGGCCTCTTAAATGATCAATCTGTGATGTTAGTTGTGTATTTTGGCTTTGTGCATCATCAAGTTTGGTATTCAATGATCTATTTTCTGTTTCCAAGTGATCTAATTTCTTTTTCATGTTCATTTCTTCATTCTTCATGCAGATGATTTCATCCTTGAGATAGCTCTCAGACAAAGAAAACTCTTCCTTCAAATTTTCCAATTCATAACTATGAAGACTTTTCAACTTATTTTCTTGCTCTGATAACCTCATAGCAAGCAATTTTTGTAAGTAGCACTGCCCTTCTTGTCTTGAGGTCTGCAGAGCGCCCAAGTTGCCCTCAATGAGTTCAGAAATAGCCCTTACTGGCTCACAAAATTTTTGGAGAAGGATTTCTAACTGATTTTCCCTTTCCTCAATTTCAGAGGAAATTTCATAGAGATGTTTTTCCTCAAAGTTGGTGTTTTCTTGGTTGCTATCTACTGTGATTTCCTCTGCGATTTCTAAAGATTGCACCTTATCAACCAAAGAGTCAGTTGACCACTCTTTTTGCAGACAGCTAGATCCATGATTAGATTCATCATCAACATCATGGTCATCATCAGATACTACTGTGGCTGCCACAGACAATAGTTTCTCTATCAAGTCAACCTTTTTCCCGGCTGCTTTAAGGCCGTTTTCTCTACATAACTTCCTCAGATCTGCAAATTTATATGATGAAAGCTCTTCCTTATCAAATCTTGTAGCTTTCATTAGAAGTTGACTTGGAAAACTTTCTATTGAGAAGGGGATAACAATAAAACTGATTAATCTATTATCAACTTAAACAAGCAGTTGATTATGAAAATTAACAATAATGGATAAATTTCTTGCTCATAACTTGTTTTCTTCCAATTTCATATCTATATTTACATGAAGTTCTGTTCCCATGTTGCATGACCCAACCTACTGCCTTTTACAGAGTAGAATAGGCAAGCACAATGTGTGCACAATGAAGTTCTCTATTGGAACTTCACGTCCCTACTGAACACTGAAACTTTGTGTAAAACTGAAAAAAACCTCATGTAAAAAAACCAAACAGAGTGTATCATCAATGAACAACAAAGGTCAAGCCATAACCAGCTAACATAACATGTCAAATAACATGAACGAAAACATCTAGCAAAAGTGCTCCAGCTAAAATTTTTGATTGGCTACGATTACTTCAGCTGGATTTCATCTTTGGCAAGGCCAAGGCATCAAAAAATAAAATATAAATCAATTGATTTTATCAAATATTTTATCAAACATATTTTATCAAATATATAAATCAAAAATATAAATCAAATATAAATCAAAAATATTAATCAAAAATATTAATCAAAAATATTAATCAAGAGAAANTATTTAACCTTCTTCGAGTGACTTGAGTTGTGAGCAACCATGACAATCCAAGATCATGGATAAGGTCAGTGTACTGCATTGCAGATGATAAATATGTGAGCATAAAGCAGTGAAGCACCCAAAAAATTTGTGTCGGCTCATATATATGGATGATTTTTGTCGGATTTCATTTTTCCACACTCCACACTTGTGCACACGTTGCGCGCTAGGCGCTCCTTTTTACTCAATAATCTCAAAAGTTGTAAAATAAACCATCGATACGCGCAAACCATGTGCACACGTTGCGCGCCCCTATTCTACTCAGTGAACTGAAAAGTCGTAGTCCAAACCACGGAGACGCGCAGCGCGCGCGGAGTATTTGGGTCACGCAGCGCGGGAACAGCAAACCACGGAGACGCGCGCCGCAGCGCGCGGCGCGCGGAACCGCGGAGTATCATGCCATGCAGCGCGGAAGCATCGACAATCGACATTCCACACTCCACTGTTCATCAAGCGCGTAGGACGTAGAGTACATGCAAGACATAACAAACAGATAGCATGTACATTTTTTATTTGGTATTTTTTTTGCTTCACTGAAGATTTGTCCTTGAATAAATGTCGACATATATTCAACAACAAATTTTCAGTTGCAATCGGTTTTTGGTATGGCATCGAATATCTGTAATCACCAACATTGTTCTTTGATAAAGAGTGTTGATGTTATGCCAAAATCTTTTTTATTTTATTTTGTAATGATCTGCTGCTACACCCAGTACTTGCAAAGAATAAGAGGTGCCAGATAAATTTAATATATATTGCGCTTTTGGAGCTCTTAATTTCTAATTTGCATGATTCACTGACAAAGTGATTGTGTACCTTGCAGTTATTCAATATTATTTAGATTAGATATGTAAGTACTCTACTTCAGTTTTCTTTACTGAATGATTGAATCACTGTTTATTTGTTGCATAACTGATACTGATTGAGTTATGTTACTGTATTTCAATTTACTTATTCACCTTTCAATTTTTTAGTCAGAAGTTAATCCAAGTTTTACTCAGGAATCTGTAAATGAGAGTTGCCTGTAGAGTTCACAAAAAGGAGCAGATTATTTCTGATAAATAGTCCTGTAGAATAATTTATTTATTTATTTATTTATTTAATGATTTCGAAATTGATCTCTGATAAATTTATGAAGCTGAATTTTAATAACTGAATCTGAATTTGATAGTATTTCTATGCAGAGACCACATTCAAAATAAATCTGCTTCAGTTTTCTAGCATGATAGTGATAGTAAATACTCACTGTTTCCATTGAGAGGTTGTATTGGCTGGAACCTGCAAAAAGAACATGTTACAACCATGGGAAATTTCAGTATTAGTCTATCATTATTTGCAAAAATATGGTTTCAATAACACAAGGTCTTCTTTCAACAAAGAGTGTCCAGATTTACAGCTCACTGATCCTCCTCCAAAGATATTTTGCTGTGTAAGTTAAAAAGCTTTGAACTAGTTTGAACATAGTGTTGTAGCTCTTTGCTGTATCACCACAGCATGTCAGCATATAATACACTTTCAGGCCTTGGATAAAATACTATTGAATGGCGATCTTGAGTCTAGGCTTAATCAGGATAGAGTCAGCTGTGTTGAAGGTACTAATATAAGTTTTGTAATGATATGTTAATCTGTTAACTAATAAACAAAATGATATATGAGTTGAACTTCAGGAGGATTAGATGGTTTTAAAATAGAAAACTTGGAACAAGAGCTCAGTTACATAAGGTATCTAAGTCCCATACCTATTATAAATCCATTTGAGAATAGTTCTGTATGACATTTAGTAGATTATAATGTTTCAACATTCTTTCAGGAAGAAGTTAAGGAAGAGAAAAAATTCCAGCTCTCATTCTAGAAGAAAAACGAAACATCAAAGGGTTAATGATGATACCTGCACAGCTCAGATTAATAATGATTCACTTTATTCCATGAACATTACTCCACAATCAAATACAGGAGTGCCATTGAATTCAAGTCACAATACTGACAATCATCAAAATTTGCAAGCCTGTACTCCAGACAAGCGTTTGTCTAGTTCAAGAAGAAAAAACCTAACTCCCAAGAAGTTACCTTGTGGTAATTTACAAGGGTCATTTGTACAAACCTTGGCAGACAATATCAATGACAAGGTTAGGTATTTCGTGATCCTTTGCTGATCGTAGAAGTGACAATCTAGGTATTGTTAAGAATTTTTGAAACCTACTTCCTCTTGGCAGAATGAGGTAGCTGCTCTTGATACCCTGAACCAAGCCGAACCATGGCTTGAACAGTTTATTTCTTCATTATCACAGGATCCAGCAGCAGGTTCGTTATTATATGTACAGCATGCATCATTTCTATTGATATTTGACAAGTCAAGAACCAGAGTTGTGGCATATAGTGTGGATTCTATACTTGTGAAAATCTATACTTTGTTATCACCATTATCTCAATAAGCTCACAATTATTTCAGATGATCAGAATGAAAATGCTAATGAAGAAGCAGCTCTTTCCTTGCTCCGTCTTAACAATCAGAGACTCGTGTCACCAGAACCACAGAACACAACTTCAGTGTCATCATTTGATAAAAGAGACACTTCTACAGATACGATTAATCAGCCTTCTAGTTCGGCATCAGGATGTGCAGACACAAACATGAACAATGTAACTCGAAATGAGAGTACTCCTTTAACTGTTCCAAACTCAATGGAAAGTGGTACTCCAATTGTATCGACCCTACCAATAACCACACCCAGACCACCTTCAACGAATTCCACAAATTTAGTGCCATTTACAAATCCAACAATCTCCATTGGTGAAAATCTGTTACCAGAAAGCAACCCCTTTGATCCAATTGTCATTAAAAACAGCAAGACATTGTCAGCAATTAAAAACAACCCAAACATAGAAATAATTACGTTACCTCCAATAAGTTCCAAGTACGTTACCATCCTACCAAAGCCTCCTTCAGCTCCTCCCAACGTCTGTCATGCTAGAATGAACACCCCGTTACCGTTTATTGAGCCCAGCTTTTACACTCGTGTTAATCCCCAGCTGGAAACTGAAAAGTTCTTTGGGCGCATGAAGCCATATCATCAAGAAATAACTGCTGTAGAGCAATTTTATCTCGTGGGTGATAAGAATGCAGTTCCTCCTCCGACTAGTAGCAAGATCCAGAAGAAGAAAGATGATAGGCGGCCAGCAGAGTCGTTCTCTTCCTGGGATCAGAAAATTCGTCAAAGCATTGCTGAAACTTCCTTTAAGGAACCAAATGTTCCTTCATCAAAAAAGGGGAAAGGTCAGAAGTCAGACCAAAAGAGCAGTGAAGAGAAGCAAGTAAAAGACATTGGAAATGGAGAAGATTCTTCTGGGCAAAGAGGGCGACCAAAGAAGACGTCAAAGAATTCAAAGAAAGAAAGTGAGAAGCAGACTGATTCGAAGAAAAAGAAGAAAGAAAAGAAGGGTAGGAAGAAGAAACGCAAAGACTCTAAGAAGAAAACTTCAAGAACTTCACATAGAACACCTGAATTTGTCGATGAAACATCGTTATCCGGAACAGAGGATCTGGACCATGCGATGTCTCAATCACGTCCCAGATTCGCAAGTGAATCTGATACTATGATGGCAGACACTCTCTTGAAAACGCTGGCCGGTTCTAATTGCGGAGGGGCAGAAAATGGTGGTTATGACGGCTCAACTCAGATACCATGTTCACCTAAAGAATTGAGGAGTCCCATGGAGCCGGGTTTTGTTGAAGAAAATGCCAACCCTAGTTTTGATATCATTGCGGAAAGTCGACCAAAGCCGGTTCACGTTCCTGAGGGTTCGCATAAATCATGTCCATGTCACAGCAATTATGAAAGTTCATGTGTCAAAAGCTGCGAGAAAAAGTTCAGCTTCAAAGATCAAGATAATGTAGATTCGCCTCGGTACTACAATGAGAACAGCGAAAACTCAGTAACTGTTGCAAATCTGTTTCCCTCCATAACGCCTTCTCAGACTGTCAAGGTCGTTGATACCCAATATCGAAATCCTAAGCTGGACGAGGATTCTGATAACTTTGAACCCGAGGAAATGGAAAGTGATGAGGAAATCAGAGAAAACACGTCTATCCTTCCTCCAGTCTCATCTCAGAACAAGGACTTATCAGATTCCTCTGAAGATGAAAAGGATCCAGTCAGAGAGGTTTCTACTGTGAATGCTTCATCTAGTTGGTTAACCCCTCCGAAAAATCATTCACTGGATTTGTCCGAGTCTGATTTGGACAGTCCTGCAAAACAAGAAACTTATAAAGATGATCATGAGGGAGTGCAATCGCCCCCACGAACTCGCCTTTCCAGGAGAGTGTTGGTTGGTGAAAAACAGGAAGTTTGTAGCAAAACAACTTCCGATGATGCTGAAGAGGGTGTCCTAACATCAACTCAAATTCATAACGATGATCCAAAAAATGTGGTGATTGACGGACAGGAGAGGGTGATGAGAAACAAGAGCTGTGAGGGAGGCACTGTGGAAGACAGTTGCGATTCGTGGTATCAAAACTTGCCAAACAAGATGCAATCGTCCTTCTTATGTGCGCACTGTAAAAGAAAGTTTCCGTCGCTTGCCGTGCTGACAGTTCACAATGAGACCTGTTCTCGTGCCTTTCTCATTTGTACCAAGTGTGGAAGGAAGTGTAGTAGTAAAGCAGGGTTGACGAATCATCAGAAATCCTGTCAGATAAACACTCATGACGAATCTAAAACACAGAATGATCCAAAGTCGTCGAAAAAAGAGAAGAATGAATCTTCGAAAGCTTCGTCAGGCGGTGAAAAGACCAAAATCAGGATCTCGGGCGATCATTCAACGAAATTAGGAGCTCATAGAAAGTCATTCAAAAAGAAAAAGGTATGATTTAAAATTCATGCTTCAGATCTTCCTCAACGATAAATCTTCTGCCATAGAAACAAGTTGTCAATTACGATCCTATCACAATTCACAATTAATAATATTTTCAGGTGAAAGACTTGTATCACAAGAAGGACATCGATGCCCTGCTTGCGAATCTTCATTACAGCGAAGAGGAAAAGTCCTGAGAATGTTTGGAAACATTACACATTACACAATGTTGAATGTACTGATATAGAGTCTGAGGTGATACCATTTTTTCAATTTCGTGATTGATAGGAGAATAGCGAAAGACTTGTATCAATGGAGACCTTTTTAATTGAATGTATCGTTTTTGATTACCTTGACCACAATTCTTTAAAATTCTTTTGTTTGAGTTATAAAATAAGTTATGGTTTATTCTAGAGATTTTGCACTGATTTAATGTGTCATTGATCTTCTAGTTTTATCTCTAGGTGATTTATTAAATACATCGGAAATTTATCAAATATCAACCTCATGACCAGTTTATTTCTTCAAACATTTTCCTGTTCTCTCTTTTCCCCTAGTAGAGAGGAAATGTCTGGAAAGAGGAAGTGTCCCTTCTCCACATCATCACCACAGCAACTAAAAACTCATCTTACACTACGAGAAGCGGCAAAGAGTAACGAAGTTCTGATGCGACAAACTACCGAAAAAACACGAAATCTCCTCCGAGCTGGGCAGTTGAAATTCTGGGAAAACAAGGAAAATATCGCTTCAACGAGCGATTCACGACCAATTAGTGTAAAGTGTTACTCGTGCAGTAGTGATATAGAGGGCGTGCATTGCACACATTGCAGTAGAGTGTGCTGCACACCCTGTACAAGACAGTGCACAGCATGCAGTGACATGTTTTGTGGACTGTGTTCTGTGCTCGACTACGAGGAGAGTCTTGAACGAGCCTTTTGTTTATCGTGCAAACCGCGGTAGAGGGGTTAACTGAGATAATTGAGTGCTTGTTAAAGATATAACTAACAAATAACTGGCTACCATTGAAGTCCATAAACTGTGGTATAATAAGACTAAAGTAAGATGTGTGCGTTAATGTGACTTTCATTTGCGGTAAATTTGGTTGATCAAGTTTAATTTTTTTCGAAATTTCTTGGAAGTTTACAGTAATGAGTCCTAATATTGTAAAAAGTTTGATTGAGTTCAATAAAGTATACAATTTATTTAATTTATTCTGCTATGTTGACAGAGTTTATTGTTTGACAATGTTTATGTTGACAAAGTTTAATTTGTTTATTCAAGTTAACGACTTGTTCTACTATTCATCTTTCATTGCTATGCTCGTTATTTCTCGCTGATGATCGCCATTCATGATTTCACTGTCAGATAATTTACAAATTATAATTCTCACAGATCGATCACTGTCATGGATAATGTTATATCGGAACTGGTTAGTGCTGCTACTATCATGAATGTAAGTAATGTTTATCGTATTGGTTTTCACGGGTGATTTGTTGAAAAGTGAAATTTCAAACTATTATTGGGGAAGGGTCCCAAATCTCAAAACTGATTTCTGGGTAACTTGATTTTCTTGGCCAATCTTCTTCACATGATTCACCAGTCATCAGATGGTGATTAACCAGCGAAAACTTTGATTCAACCATTGAACAATGAGATACGATGCTGAAAGTGTCTGAAAATTTGGGCCCTTTCCCCAGAAATGCCATTCTCTATACTGCACCATATTATGATATCACGCCCATCACTACTCTGTTGAATCCAATATCTATTGGAAAATTATTCATGAATATGTTATTCATTCTCAGGCACCCCCATCAGCTGTCGGTCTCGATCAAAGGAAGCAAGCTGAAAACTTCCTCCTCAAATTCAAGAAATCAGACAAACCTTATGCGATCTGCAAGAAAATCCTTGGTTTGCATTGAAAGTGATACGATAATTTGCCATTTTGAGACAATATATTTTCGCGCGCAAACGAAAACGTGTGGCGCGAGAATTTTCATTCTTGGTAGCAAGCTATTTCGTGCGCGGAGCGAGCTAGCTAGCTCTCGCGCGCTCAGCTCAGCTCAGCTAGCTAGCTGAGCTGAGCTGAGCGCGCGAGAGATCAGAATAATTGCTTTGCGCGCGCGTTGTAATAAATAATTCGAGATAATATCGATCGCCGTCGATCTATGAACTGAAACGCGCAATAAAGACTAAAAAAGTATCTCATGCTAGGCCAGACATGCTGCTACAGACTACATTAACCATCACTATGTTCAGAGAGTTCGGAAGACCCGTATCTTCACTTTTTGGCATCCTCCACTCTCAAAGAGGGTATAATGCGAGAATGGGTCATGTTAGGGGATACTGAGATCGATCAATTGAGAGATTACCTTCTCAATTACACTCATCACCATCTCCAGTGAGTAAAGACTTCCCTCTACCATTTCACCATCCTCTGATGTTTCGACATCCAACCTCTTACACTTTATTTCACAGTTCGCAGACATATGTCATCCGTCAAATGCTGCATGTTGTAGCGCTCATTGTAAAGAGATCTCTACTGAGCAGAGACCCGAGTTATCTCCAGAGTTTCATCACTAGCGTCTGTGCTCTCTTCAAATCTCCCGTCACAATCAACCTAGGACTCGAGATAGCGGGAGCTCTTCTTGCGGAGTTTACTGTCGCTGATAAGACCATGTCAAGTTACATGAGTTATCAGCATAACCTGGATTGCAAGAAAGCGATAGAGGTACGTTCTAGTGTCGCACTATTAATCAAGCTGGATTCCCTTTTTTCAAAAGTTTTCCCATGTTCGATGTTGTTAAACTCACTTGAGAGATGCTAGTAGGGGATTTGATAACTTTTTTTGTCAGAGTGATGGACTGTACCAGATCTTTGTGAGTACAGTGGAAGTTATCAACCAGCTACGGTCAGCCGCTCCTGTTGAACAACACAGGAAGGAATGGATTCAGATCATGGGCATACTCTACTCTGTGCTCAGTTGGGATTTCGGCATCATTTTATGTACGATTTGGAAAATATCCCTCCATTATCCGGCGCCAGTTTTCCTGTGGTAAATGTTTGCCACCGCCCCCCCCCCCAAACATTAGTCACATCATTGAGTGCGACTTTTCAGCTAAGAGATTAGCACAGATGTCTAGCCTGAACTTATCCGTTATAAACCTGATGCCCGGTGCCCAGTGGTCAGTGTTAAAAGGGGAAAATGTCTTGTCATTACTTGTCGAGGTATCTTTCAGAGTCGATACAATTATACTTATCACAGATCACTAACTAATTGTTATAATGAGGACTATTACTCCTCTGCCTCTCAAGAGAAAACAATTTTAGCGAATTCCTCATTATATCCCATGTGACGAGAAATTCCCGATTTTATGAGGAATTCCCAATCTCAAGTAATCCCACTCCACCATCAGTTATACAGAGTGTTTGCAAGAGACAGCGAGATACAACACTATGCGAGGCTATGCATCGTGCAGCTGGGTACACTTCAGGGATCAATATTCGATAATCAGGAGGAACGTGTCACTTTCTTATCGAGATATATCACTGCACTCTCTGAGTTGGTTGTTAGGTGAGTAGATTGTTAGGCTAGTAGGTTGTTGTAGTAATTTTGACCCTATCTCGCTTCCCTGAGCGGCTGTATGTCATGCGAATTCTAACCTAACATCTGAGAAGAAATTGTGATTTTCACTGTTTTCCTGATGAACTAGCCCGAAAATTCCTCCAGATTCGGATTCTACGTCAAAAAATAGGCTAGAAACACCTATTACCACTATTCGTGTGGTGAAAAAGATTTTGGTCATTGGTGTGTCCCAATGATTTTCGTGTTTTTGTGAGTGATGCTTCCCACAGGTTTGAAATCGTGATTTGGGCGTGGTTTTACGGCGAGTATGAACTTCACACGATGGAACCAAGGGTTGATACTTGTAGTGTGATAGTGGGAGAGATAAATTGGCGGAAAATTTATGTTGTAAGCGACGGAAAAGTATACATTGGAGACCCTAAAATCGAAGTATTAAAGTGTGTTATCACTCACTTGAAATTCCACCGATACTAATTTCTGAGATTCCAGCAAAATTTTTGTCCCATTTTCAATAAAATAGTAGTGATTCCCATGTATTTTTGGACGATGAATCGATTCCTGAATTTTGACCCTATCTCTCTTCCCTGTGCGGCTGTATGTCATCCGTCTTCTAACCTAACTTCTGAGAAAAAATTGTGATTTTTGCTGTTTTCCTGACGAGCTAGCCCGAAAATTCTACGTTGAAAAATAGGCTAGAAACACCTATTACCATTATTCGTGTGGTGAAAAAAATTTTGGTCGATTCCCGATCGAATTTCGGCCCTATCTTGCTTCCCTGAGGAGCTGTACATCATGTGACTCATAACTTCATGTCTGAGAAGAAATAAGAATTTTCCCCAGTATCCCAATCAGCTAGCTCTTTAATGCTTTCAGATTCGAATTCTACGTCAAAAAATAGGCCAGAAACACTATTTTTCAATAAAATAGTAGTGATTCCCATGTATTTTTGGACGATGAATCGATTCCTGAATTTTGACCCTATCTCTCTTCCCTGTGCGGCTGTATGTCATCCGTCTTCTAACCTAACTTCTGAGAAAAAATTGTGATTTTTGCTGTTTTCCTGACGAGCTAGCCCGAAAATTCTACGTTGAAAAATAGGCTAGAAACACCTATTACCATTATTCGTGTGGTGAAAAAAATTTTGGTCGATTCCCGATCGAATTTCGGCCCTATCTTGCTTCCCTGAGGAGCTGTACATCATGTGACTCATAACTTCATGTCTGAGAAGAAATAAGAATTTTCCCCAGTATCCCAATCAGCTAGCTCTTTAATGCTTTCAGATTCGAATTCTACGTCAAAAAATAGGCCAGAAACACTATTTTTCAGTATGTCACGTGCAGAACTGATTTTGGCCTATTTGTGTGTCCCATTGATTTTCGCGTTTTTGTACTGTTTGCTTCCCAGGGGAGAGAAATCGTCATTTGGGCGTGGTTTCACGGCGAGTATGAACTATACATGATCGTAACGAGGATTGATATTTGTAGTGTGAGAGTAGGAGNTGGGGACCCTCAAAATCGAAGTATAAAAGTGTGGGATCACTCACTTGTAATTCCACCGATAATGAAATCAGAAATTCCAACAAAACTTTTTGTCCCATTTTCAATCAAATAGCATTGATTCCCATGTATTTTCGGACGCTGAATCGATTCCCGATCGAATTTTGACCCTATCTCGCTTCCCTGAGCGGCTGTATGTCATGCGACTTCTAACCTTACATCTGAGAAGAAATCGTGAATCTTGCTGTTTTCCTGATGAGCTAGCCCGAAAATTCCTCCAGATTCGGATTCTACGTCAAAAAATAGGCTAGAAACACTTATTACCACTCTTAGTGTGGTGAAAAAATTTTGGTCATTTGTGTGTCCCATTGATTTTCCTGTTTTTGCGAGTGATGCTTCCCACAGGTTTGAAATCGTGATTTGGGCGTGGTTTTTCGGCCAGTAGGAACTTCACATGATGATAACAAGGGTTGATACTTGTAGTGTGATAGTAGAAGAGATGAATTGGCGGAAAAATTATGTTGTAGATGACCGAAAAATATCCACTGGAGACCCTCAAAATCGAAGTATAAAAGTGTGGGATCACTCACTAGTAATTCCACCGATAATGAAATCAGAAATTCGAAGAAAAATTTTTGTTCCATTTTCAATGGAATACCATTGATTCTCATGTATTTTCGGACGCTCAATCGATTCCCGATCGAATTTTGACCCTATCTCACTTCCCTGAGCGGCTGTATGTCATGCGACTTCTAACCTTAGTCCTTACATCTGAGAAGAGTTTGTTGTTTTTGCTGTTTTTCCGATGAGCCAGCCTCCAAATTCGGATTCTACGTCAACAAATGGGACAAAAACACTGTTATTCTTCGTGCGGTGCTATTTTATCGATTGTGGTCACTCCCGAAGCGGTTATTGTCTCAATTCTCATTGTTATCTCATTGGTTTGATAAACTCCTCTTTCTAACCTCAGTGTTTTTCAGGGATAACTATCTGAAAGTTCACATCTTCTTCGAGGAACTTTCCACCCTCGAAATGGAGAGATACCCATCATATCTCATTTCTAATCTTATTGGTGAGTTCAATACTAACGAATTACAAGAAATCGTCCGATATTTCTGCGGTAATCTCACATTAACGTACCTTTTGCTCACTCTAAATCACTTTTACACTCACCTAACTACACCTAACCTCACGGCTCACCCTCTTGGCTCACGATAGCACCCGAAACCTGCAGGCGATGTTGGTGGTCAACTCGGACTTCTCCTTGGGATGAACATCTGCTCCCTCGTCCAGTTCACTGACTACCTCATGCGGGCGTCTTTCTTCAAGGGAGTTATGGGTCTCGTGCGGTACATGAAGGTGAGGAAGGGGCGTGGTTATTCCAAGAACTGAACAAGTTGTCTGTTCACATGTCTCACCTTTCACACGATGTATAAGGTGACGATAATGCTTTTAATGGACTCCCCTCTGGGGAGCTATGAAATGATGCGGTAAACTTTCAGACAGCTAAAAGATGAGTGCTCCCTCATGAGACTCATAGTTCGCAGAAACTCTGTTAAAAGGTTGAGCAATTAAACTTTATTACGGTAGTACAGAAACATTAAGGTAAAAGAACTTTTTATTTTTCACATGATTATTGATAATCCATTAATTCAGCAGATGTATTAAAAGTATTAACGTTATTTGTTGGAGAGAGAGAGAAAGGTTGCATATTTTCAACTAAAAGCAAATAATGGACGCTTTCTTATCGATTAACGAATTTTAGATCTATAATCCAACTAGCTTTCCGAGGTTTGCTGTAACAGTATTTGAGTGAGGAGCAATCACGAAAGAGCTAACATTTGACAAAACACTTTCTTCGCATCTATTTTTCCATGGGAGGTCAAATATGAAAATTTATTTCTTAGGCTCTATCATTTAATAAGAATTTGTCTAAAAATCTTTATCATAACTAACTATTTTATAAGATTAGATCAGCATTTCAATTCACATTTGGTAATAATAATCTAAGTATAATGATGAAATTGAAAAACTAAGGAAAGACCTATTCTGGGCCAAAAATGATCTCCAGTCAATACCATCACATTTCTTTATCCAGTGGCCTAATTCATCATGTTCATCACATCTCCCTGTGATCACTTCTTATTCTTCTCGGATCTTTTCAACGAGCCCATCCTCTTTAACGACTTGTTGCTCAGCTTCTTTGTCAACTTATTCTTCAAACCCTTCTTCTTCAATTTGGGTGTCCCATTCGGAGTGTAATCACTTTCCGTCACATCTTCCTCTCCCTTCCTAAACCGCCCCTCCTCCGGTGTAGCAGGCAGAGTTGACGGAGGAACTGGACTTACACTTCGTACAATGTCGGCGGTGGGCGTGACTCGCCTAGTTATCACACTAATCTGATCCATCATCTTATCGATCACTGACTCCCGTCTCACGGGTGGAGGAAGGGGCGGAGATGGCTCCCTGGGTGGTGCTGACAGCAACTCGTCCTCTGTTATGTCAGTCTCACTTTCCGTGTCCGTGATACCTCGCGTGTTGGATAGCATCTCGATATCGACCTCCTCCTTCTCTTCACTTTCTCCTGCCGATTTCTTGCCAATGAAGGAGAAGATTGGTGCTAGATCGAAGACGGACATGAAAAACTGGAAACACCCACTACTCTTCCCTCGGTTGCCATGGAACTCCTCATCACAACTGCACTTTGCACTCCCACAATTGGCACAGATCTCTGCATCACTTGGGTCATCACTTGAATCATCCTCACTTGAACTTGTGCTTGTCCCTCTCTTTACCTCCCCATTCACTTTAGTCACAGTGATGGTTGTCTTTGTCTTGCCTCCCTGACTCTCCCCACTTGGCCCGGCCACTGCTCCGCTGTTTGTCGGTGTCTTGTCCCTGTCCAGAGCCACTACGCCGGAAAGACGTCTCACGAGAGACGCGGCGAACCCTGTGGCCGGCTCTCCAGGAGCAAGTGAGGAAATGCTGGGTCTCCTCGGTAGAGAGTCTGGGAAATCTGCACTGAGGGAGGAAGATGGCCGTATTCCGGACTTTGATTGTTGTGAGAGTCGTCCTGACATATCGGTCTGCAGTTTCACTGTCACTTCAGTCAGCCATTAGGTGATATCCTGAGTAAATCAAGGTTAGATTGGGTCAGATTTGTTGTTGGCATGGCTTAGTTTATTTGAGTAAGACCTAACAAAATTGGGATCGTGCAAAAACAAGCAATCTGAATCATCACTTGATGAGAGCACGGAAGAAGGCAATGGGTATGCTTGAAACTAAAAGGAATGGAGAAACTAAACTTTGTAGCTATTTTATTCTAATCTTGAGGTTTCGTTGAATTAATTAACAGTTTGGTTATCGTTTCCTCGAAAGCTTTCTGATGATCCATGTGCTGTGGCATTACCAATGTAAAGCCATTTCCTCTCTACCTTCCTTGCAGTTCATTTACCTGGGTCATTTTCTGGGAGCTGACTGCTGAGACTCTGATCTTGAGAGGTCCCCATTCCTACAAATTTAATTGGCTGGACTGGTTCTTATTCCCTGAAGTTGGTCAGTATGGGAGTGTGACAATGTGACATGTCACACTTATTTGGGATCAATAATGTACTTAGTGGGCGCGCGCTGTGACGTACTTTCATGAAAATCTTCAAATTGGATTTGTAATCATGCAGAATGCATTGCGCGCGCGCCAGATAACGACTCGATCTTGCAATAGTCAAGACATTATTTCATCATACTGATCTTGGCGGTGGCTCACTATGATAATTCAATGGGCAGACAGAGAGACAAGTACCTTGGAAATAGAATGCATAGATTAACTAAATTGAAGGTATAAATATAAAATGCGATTGCATAAAATTAGAGTGAACACCAGTCTGTAGAAGAAACTAAAATGTAAAACTCTTCCCTAAAAAGCGTGATTAAATAACATACTGATACCGTGCCAGCGTCAAATCCAATTACGGATTATTTAAGAGAAACAAGGAAAATCCTCATGTCCCAAATGCCATACAAACACGTCTGAGAAAATTCAAAGCATTATAAAATACTGCACAATAAACATTTACGGAAAATGTAACTTCTGGTATCATGTATTAGAACTAAAATTAACGATAGACGTCATAATATGATTAACAATCATTCACACAGCCATGAACCATTTCTACTTTTTGTAGAATTATTTCCGGAAAATATGAATGTTCAACGCAAATAAATTGATACCGATATCCATAGCTGTGTAAAGACAACTTTTTCTCATGCCTTTTATCAAAAATATGCATCATTCTGATGTTTCGAGTCAGAGTTTATACCGAGTCGTTGACTTGAGTCATAATCCACACAATAACAATGAAGAAAACTTTATTTCATTTTAATAAATTAGAATTTTACCTACTGAAATCATCAGTCTCGAACTCTGAACAGCCTAGAGTCTTCCGTAATTAATATTCACAGAATTTAATTTAAATTCAGTCCTCTTCATCGCTTGAGAAGTAGAAATTCGGTCGTTCGTCAAGCGATCCATCATTCTGACAATTGTTATAAACGTCTTCATTCGATGTCTTCTGATCCAAGTTCAGTTTGAGACTCGATGGGATCTTATGAACTGACGGAACCGATGGGATTCTCCGAACGGAATTTTTCTTCCGCATCATCTCCGGATAGACGAATGTCGTCTGAACGGGAGTGTTATCCATTTCTGTGTCTGTAGGCGTACAGGGTGAGATGCCCGGACTCAGGCTGCGGCCGCCCGTTGTAAAGAGGAGGGGAGGCGAGTCCTGTTCGAAAAATATTTCGTCCTCTTCATCGTACCAGCTCTCTGGGAGAAAACAGAGTGTTAACATGATCATGCGGCTGAGGACACACATGATGTTAGAGAACATCCATATGAGGGACGTACGGAATACCCAATCTATAGAATATCAAATGGAGAGTATCGCAATTACCCAAATAATCTTGTAATCCTGAAGTTGTGCTGTTTCGTACTGTCGAGAGTGGTAATTACAAACCTCCAATATCGAGCTCCTGCATCGCTCGGTCAAGCGGATCCTCGCCAATCTTAGTGGGTGAATGAACACTGGCTACAGAGTGATTGGAGTTTATCCTTCGTAGGTGTTCGTTAGCTTGAGATGAGAAGGAGTAGAGGTTCATGGCGCTACTCTTGTTACGTTTGAGTTGTTGTGGTGTGCAGAGTTGTATGTCAGATCCTTCGGAAACCACCCAATCGTGCTCTAAAACTTGTACTGCTGTCAACCTGGACAATAGAAAAGTAATATATGCGATTCATGTAGCACGTCTTATGGAACTGGAAGTTTGACGGACAGATGAGGATTTGGTCGATGGAAGGATGAAATAATAACATGTTATACCTGAGTTGGGGATCTTTCTGCAGCAGATTGGAGATGAGGTGTTTCACTCCATCACTTACACTCATCTGATCGTCGAAGTGGAGTTTGGACGAGGTTATGTTCCTGAAGAGCGACTCCTGACACTCTCTGCATTCCTCTCCGACGTCCCAGCCGCAATTCAGCCCACAACGACCGGTAAAGGGAGGTCGGCCGTAGATCATGATGTAGATCAGGACACCCAGCGACCACAGATCGCACGATTTGTCGTAAAATGAGTGGTTACCTTCGAATAACGATACCACCTGAGTAAGAGAGGTGATGAAATCCTCACTAACATAAGAAAAGGATAAGAAAAGAGAATTAACGAGTCTGAACTGAGATACCTCGGGAGCCATGAACTCGGCACTTCCGACTGGGGAGTCCATGAGAGGAGTCGAGAGGTCGGGCATTTCAAACTTCTGTCCTCCAAGATCGAAATCAGCGACTTTAACCTCAGTGAAATTGTCCCCACAAAGTATGTTCTCGAACTTTAGGTCTCTGTGAGCGATACCTGAGGATCAACAGATGAAACACGCGGAAAATCCTAGAATTCCCACGCGCGCACGACGCGCACAACAGAAGGACTCACAAATTTGGATTAGCAAAGTGATAAGTTTGTCGCGCGCGCTCACAAAATCATGAAATTTCTTAAGTTTGCCACTTTGCTGACCGCATTTCTGGCTGCGTCATCACTTTCTGAACAAAAGCTGCACGATAGCTAAGCTGACGTGGTACGAAGCTGCATATCTATGCAGTGCATTACATAATGCAGAAAATCAGGTGATTCCACTTAGCTTGGTGTTGTAACAGGTCGACATCAGCTGACTACAAAATCGTGCAGATATTTACAACACAGATCATTGGCAGCGTGCAAAGTTTTTCACAAAACAAGTTTTCACGAGACCTCGTACAAATAATATCATTAAAGTTGAACTTTCGCAGAAAATACGACAATTTCCTGGATTCTGTCCAATGGAATTCATTATATCATCATACTGGAGGAAAATTGTGCAAATTTTCTGACCTTGACCATGGAGATGCTTCAGCGCGGAAGCCACACCTTTGACCACAATTGCAGCTTCTTTCTCAGTAAATTTCTTCAGAGACTCGATATGATCTATGAGAGCTCCACCACGCATCATTTCAAACACCACATAGAACCTGGGATAAACTGTATTAGGCATGGCTTGATAACCTACGAATATTGGATCCGAGGATGAAACGAGTTCCCGATACCATGGTTATTGTGAAGCTCTAATTAGTTTCAAATAACAGAACTTTTGCCAAAAAACCGGTACGTGATTGATATTAATGGATTGTGCGGTTCCCTAATTCGTTAAAGTCATGAAACGGGCTTGATAATGGATATCAAGTTATTCAATAACAAAATAGACCGTTATTCCGGAAACGGTTGGAATCTTAAAGAGGTTTTCTGAATGGAACACTCACTGATTTTCCTCCTCAAAATGCCTCTCGAACTGAATGATGTTTGGATGTCCCTTTCCTCGGCACAGAATCTCCACCTCCTGTAACACCCTCTTTCGGGCATACCAGTTCTCCACATCGATAATCTGAGAGAGAGGGGATAGATATGAAGATGTGAGGTAGAGATGGGAAATGGGTGAAATATGAAATGAAGATACAAACGGACATAACATAGAGATTGTGGTGTGGGCATGATGCATATTTGGAAAAATGGGATTCGGCGAAGGAATAAAATAACACCCTCGGGGGTTATGAGTTATTTCCATCGAGTTTCGGAGATGGGAAGAAATGTGGGACTATCACTCCCTCCAGGCGAGTCTTGACATGTCCAAACATGATCCGAGGGTACAGGGTAATCGAGTTAAAGCCCCTACTCATATATAAATATGCGATGACGTCATAATGTGTTGCTCGTGACTTTTGTTGAGGGACGAAGTTATACAGGGGGCATGATTTGTACAGCACATTGCAGGGGGAAGAGTATTTTTAGAACAAGAACAGTGTTTCTTGACGACAGCCCCTATTATATACTGAACTTTAAACATGATGGAGACTCTCTCTCTCTCTCTGTGTACACATTATACCTTAGTTGTACTTATTAAGACATGTACTAAATAAGAAAATTAAGAAAAAATTTCTTAATTTGTACGTGTCTTAAATTCTACAGGTTTTAATTTATACATTTCTTAATTTCAACGAACGGAAATCTTTCACCATTCCCACGATTTACTCCGACTTGAGTATTCAACTTGAAAGCAGTTCCTCATATGTAGCCACCCAATTGTCATATTTGGTTCATAATTATGACGTTCATCCGAAATAAAACCACAGCTGCCAGACAACTGCGCACATTTGAGGTCAGCAATTGGCAGTGAAGCATGGGAGAATAGGTCAACCCAATCAGTCAATTTGCTGTTGAGAAACTGTGCACATTCAGTGATCGGATCAGTTTGCACTTAGCTTAAAAATCTATACAATAGTAAAGACTAAAATAGGATTCTACTTCTCAGCCTAACCCTGACCCAAACTCCTATCCACTGCAAGCCAGGCCATCGCCCATCACTGATCACTAGTAGAGCCTAGGTTAGATATAACCTAAGGGAAGAACACTGATCTTTCCAGAATAGTCAGCTTACTCTTAGGTGTGAAAATAACAATCAAGTATCGACCCATTTACTCAACCGAGTTTAAACTCTTATTGTAACACTTCGTAAACTATCTAGAATTTCCAGCAGAATGTCAATTGTTACTGAATTTAAAGAGTTTCTTAAATAGTACAGGTCTTAAATTGTACACGTCTTATTGGTACAGATCTTAATAAGTACAACTAAGGTATACGGGTAAGGTGTCAAATCTTTGTGAACGAAGAGAGGTGTCATAATGTGATGTGGCGCCAGTCATCCTGTCATAACTGGCAGGATTCAAATGTGCGGAAAGGTGATAAGTATTGATCTTGATCACTAAACTTGAGTATGTAACACTTGAGCATGAGTATGAAATGGAATGTGCAAAACAGAAACAGAGCACCGAAAAAACATCCAATTCCAAATTTCACCTTGACAGCGTATTCCTTCTTCGTTTTCTTCTCGGTACACACCTCCACACTGGAGAAAGCCCCTGATCCCAGCACCCTACCCGTTCGCTCGAACACATCTGAAAAGGAAAGGAGACGATTGTTAACTTCCTAACAATACGATGATAGCTCGGGTTAATGCCAGTTTGAAATTGGGGTTCTCGTGCAATTAGAATCACACTCAAAACTACTCAAGTTCAGCATAGAATCGCTGACGCCAGGGAATTCTATATATAGCTGTGACATAACAGATTGCAAACAAAGAATAAGCAGTGGAAGTTGGGGACCGTTGGATGAGATAGGAAAACACGTACAAAATTTCTGAGTGTGCACCTGTTCAACGCTGAACAAGGAAAATATCCTTTCCTTCGAAGGGACTCACCGTTGATCACTGGATGTGCAATGTGCATCGGCAACACTATAATCGGTATACGGAATACGGTATCGAGATCATTTATCACTAAGGTATATAGGTAACACAGGTATCTTGACTCACCGTTGAAGGACTGGGCGGCGGTACTTGAACCCCTCTTCCGGCGTCTCTGGCGGGCTGGTTTGCTGAGCGGGAGTGATTGCGGGGGTTGCGCGGGTAGAGAGGAGGCGAGGGGGGAGGAGCCTATCCCGCTATCGTACCCGTCCACACTACTCTTCTGGGGGAGGGAGGAAGTGAGCGGTGGGTGGACTGGGTGAGAGAGGGGGAGTGAGGGGGAGTGAGGAGAGGAGGATTGGAGAGTGGAGGGTGAGTGAGGAGAGGAGGATTGGAGAGTGGAGGGGGAGTGAAGTGAGGAGAAGAGAGTGGGTTGATCGTGGTGTGAACTGCGACTGAGTGAAGTTTGGGGGAGAGCCAGGGGAACTGGGGAAGTGGATAAGGGGATGGTGGGAAACTCGGGTAATTTAAGTACCGAAACAGGACGTGACAGCTTGAATTTGTTCCTCTAACTACAACGCTGCACCAAGACACGAGTCACATGATTTACACGATTTACCTCAGTCGTGTAGTAACAAGTCTCCACTTGAAGCATCCAGCAACAACAACTACTCTACGCTACTATGGAGATATAATGTACAATACAGGATATAACATAGAATAATATATGAGGGAATTCCAAAATTCACGCAAAAAACATTTTTATTGAAGCGCTGCATACTATAATCACAAATGAATCCCACTCGAATGATAATAAGTGTCGTATAATGAGATGTTAGCAAACAGTATTTCAATTCGTCATGTGAGTAATATTAATAACAGTTTGTTATTCTAGAAATGATCGAAGTTAAAGTTTACTAAATACGGTGCATCGATTGCATGTATAAAAACATTCCGGATTGTACTATTTATTGGAAATTTGACGCGATGGGAACGTGCCAACACGATAAATTCGTTGGAAAACGCAAATCCAGAAATAGACGTGTCAACGACTGTTATGACGAGTTTGCAATGGTGTCACGAGTGAAGAATTTATAACTCGCATATTATTATTATTAAGTAAAGTATATTATTAAGTAAAGTATATCTGTTCAGAAATGAAATATTGAGCGCTGCAACATACACTATATACGGAACATGATACATTCCAAAATTATAGTATTGGAATGCGTTGGTAAGACCGACAAAAACACAAATATAAACGCTTCATAACTTCTACCGTAGTAAATGTCTCGCAGGAATGAAGTACGCCGGAATGAACATAACCGCATGACCCCCTAGCAACGCTTGGCAACACGTGAAATTGACGATTTGAGGCAAGACCTGAGGCAAGGGAGAACGATTTTCCTGGAGGGATGCCAAAATGAGAGACCCAATCAACGATATTTGATACGACCTCAGCGAAATTAACATCAACAACCTCAAACACACACACAGTAGCAGTAGAATTTATTCACAGGGAGAACAGATGTTTTCCATTGTCATGATCAAACAGACACACACGCACATTGAGTGTTTGAATTGGCAGTACTCCAAATCTCCATTCCATAGAAATAGCCCAAACTTCAAGCGAGCCAACTCACAACTCACTACTTTTAACCGGGTGCGCTTATTACGTAATGAAACATCAAGGGGCTGGCAAGCCCCCCGCGGCATCTGTAGTTAAACTTGAACGTGCGAGCAAAAAGGGCCCGAAGGGCCCTTTTTGCGAGCTCAGTCACCGAGGAGNAATGGTGTCACGAGTGAAGAATTTAGAACTCGCATATTATTATTATTATTAAGTAAAGTATATTATTAAGGAAAGTATATATTATTAAGTAAAGTATGTCTGTTCAGAAATGAAATATCGAGCGCTGCAACATACACATAGTATTGGAATGCGATGGTAAGACCGACAAAAACACAAGTATAAAAGTGTGATTGCACGCTTCATAACTTCTCCCGGGAATTTCTCGCAGGAATGAAGTACGCCGGAATGAACATAACCGCATGACCCACTAGCAACGCTTGGCAACACGTGAAAATTGACGATTTGAGGCAAGACCTGAGGCAAGAGGAACGCTTTTCCTGGAGGGATGCCAAAATGAGAGACCCAATCAACGATATTTGATACGACCTCAGCGAAATCAACATCAACAACCTCAAACACACACACAGTAGCAGTAGAATTTATTCAAAGGGAGAACAGATGTTTCCATTGTCATGATCAAACACACACACGGACATTGAGTGTTTGAATTGGCAGTACTCCAAATCTCCATTCTATAGAAATAGCCCAAACTTCAAGTGAGCCAACTCACTACTTTGAACCGGGTGTGTTTATTACGTAATGAAACATTACATAGTACTGTGCTATTTTTCACGCTCCCTAGCATAACAGTAGTAGAACACAAACTATAACAATGAGGTTTCCTTAACACATGGCACACACTTATACTTTTAGTGAATATAATAATCCTTCTCATTACGTAGTTTTCTATCACTACATAGTAAATATTCGTGCATTGCTTCGAAAACATTTCATTCCATGACGGACGAATTGAGATGGAGGCGAAGTCTAAAATACGGAAATACAACTCCAAAATGACGTCACACCCCAGTCATTATAATTGGGTAATGAGTATGTCGAATGGTATAACGACAGGAAGGGTTCTGGAATGAATTACCAATAATATAACCGGTTGTTGTTGACAAAAAGGTTGTTTTATTTTGAAAGTTGAGATGGACAAATTTGACTGTCGGCAAAACTGCTCACACCATAAACAACCAACATCACCACCAAATCATCCAAACTCATCAGACAATATTCGAGAAACTTCTAGGATGGATTTAGACACTAGACACCAACAATAACCTTCCATTCATGACAACACTTGAACAGCTGCTGGCAGCTACAATTGTCATCTCTAGAGATGTCATGGAGTTCGGAAAGTGCTCTGGACGACATCCTGAGTCCTACTGAGGTTTGTTTAATCTAAACTATTAGAAATTATTATCATGGCACATGCTGGTTGAATAGAGTGACGTATTCGAGTGTTGACGTGAAGCAACCACAATTTTGTGTGTGTGTGTGTGTGNAAAACTGCTCACACCATAAACAACCAACATCACCACAACTTCGACCACCAAATCATCCAGACTAATAAGACAATATTCGAGAAACTTCTAGGATGGATTTAGACACTAGACACTAACAATAACCTTCCATTTATGACAACACTTGAACAGCTGCTGGCAGCTACAATTGTCATCTTTAGAGATGTCATGGAGTTCGGAAAGTGCTCTGGACTACATCCTGAGTCCTTACTGAGGTTTGTTTAATCTAAACTATTAGAAATTATAATCGTGACACATGCTGGTGGTAAAAGTGACGTATTCGAGTGTTGACGTGAAGCAACCACAAATTTGTGTGTGCCATGCGTGTGTGTGTGCGTGTGTGTGTTTCTTGGTTGATACAGTAGTTCGGTTCTCTTGTCAATCTGTCAGCAGAACTGTCACAGAAAAGACGAGGTCTACATGGATGTTACTTCTTCATGAGCACCGATACGTCATCTTCGTATGGTTGAACAATGAAAGTAGGATAGAACGTGTAAGTTTTGAGTTTATAACGGGTTATACATCTTTTTTGCAGTTCTCAAACACGGAAAAAAGGAACAGTGTCATACTAATAGAATTTCAGGACTTTCATAATGACTCATCACAGCTTACTCGGTTTCTTTCGTTGCTTAGAAATGACCGTTACGAACAGTACACGAACACAATGTACTCAATGAACAATTTTATGAGCCACATGTGACTCAGACACACACACACACATATAATGATCGTGTTTATGGGCATTGTTCTGTGCCCCACAACATGACCAGCCTATTTGTCAAGGACATCACATACAGAATGCACTATACAGTGCTAACTGTTCAGTATACAGTATAGTGTATACCTATACAGGGTACCTATACATAGTACATACAGTACTCAGTGCTTACATACAGTATTCAGTGCTGTAAAAATGATTTACATTTCATTTTTTTCGTGTTATCACTTTCCGTTGAAAAAATCAGTGCTTTCCATTTAGTTCAATACAGTATACAATGCAGTGTACCTATACTATACAGTATACACTATACATCTAATACACATAAAAAGTGAGCAGTTAATCAGGGTGAAATGATCTATGAAGTCCTTTTTAATCCAACAAAGTCCTATACATATGTATATTTTTCTTGGATAAGATCATTTTCTAACGAATATAAATATTTCTTACTGGAACTGCACTTTTCGCACAGCATGCTAATGATATCGTATTGTTTGTGCAGAAGAACAATAGAGGAAAGTGGGTGTGATCACAAGTGCACACAATGATTCATTACACACAATGGTTGTGATTCATTACACATAATGGGATTTTCTCATCTATTGTAACGAAAGAGTGAGTGTGTTTAACACCATGTGTACTATACTCTGAGATAAGTATCGTGAGTGAAACCGAGGTTGACGCGCATGAGTATGTTCTAGGAAGTTAGGAATCAAAGAGTGATCAAGAAAAAAGAAGGATAATTTCATACTTCCTTGCCGTCGTCCACGACTTCTTCCACTTCACCAGTGTTTTCCACCACTTCTCTCTCTGTGTCTATCTTGTCCGCGGTATTGCTGGAAGTGTCGGCTTCACTCTTGCAAACAGTTGCACTTCTCCTCAACACATCATAATCTATAACAGGATCTATAACAGGATCTATCACAGGATCTATCGCATGATCTATCACATGGTCAGGAATTGTTGTCTCCACAACATCATCTCCTTCCACTACAACGCTGTCCTCGACATTACAATTGTCGGAATAGCTGTCAAACTTAGTGTTGTCATCAATTTGAAAGCTGTCATTATAATTGCTATCAGACGTTGTCAGATTCTTCTTGTCCAAGACTGCAAAACAACATGAAAACACTCTCGTAACGTCACACACGGCTAAATCGCGAAACAGCCAGTCACAGGGTCCACAAGAACACGCTAAACTCCTTGCTTTCCGAAGTGCCGATACTCCTTCAGAAACAGCCTCGGTTACCCCTGCATTGTATGGTTCAGATGTGGGAGGAACTTCACATGAAATGGGTTGATTGCAACATATCTCCGACACCTTCTTCCTACACTCTGACTGTTGGCAACATTCCAATTCAGGGATTACTGGTAGAGGTTCTGAACCAGCAGTGTTGTTCCTGACAATCGTCCCATAATCACTGGATATCGGGTGGTGACAGCCTGGTTTTGAACTTGACACAACACCGGGAGAGGGGTCCTGCATGACAGGTCATCGCATACCACACCCTCTTGGAGGAGAATAGGGGATCAAGAATATGATTGGATATAAGGAATCAATAGTTAGCAAAGACGTAAATAACTGCCCGCGATTTCGTTTGACACGATTTTCACAACGAAAGACTACCTATCACAGGTCGTCACACATCAATGCTTGTTGAATGTTGATGATCTGGTCCTAAAATGAATGAATCGAGCAACAATTTTCACGTCACGAAAGCATTTTCATCGATAGCATGCAAGGACATATGCTTATCCTAATACAAGATTTCTACTCTCGAACGAACTAAATGGAACCATCTGAATTTTGACGACCAGTAACCTAGAAGACAAACAACATCATCAAACGAACAAAACAGCAGTATGTTACAACCATAACATTCATAGCATTAACACAAGGCTTTTATATCCAAATAAGGGATAATCGGTCCCATAATCATCCCAGCTCCTGAGAATTATAATAAGGGTTTCTCATGGAGCGATTATCCGGAGTGTTCATAACAGATCTAACAAATGTTCATGATAAAAGGTGATGAACAAATCCTGGGGCAATGTAACTGAGGGACAGAACAGGAGCGTCAGTTTGAGAGAGCGTGTGTTATACAGAGTGTATAATACACTGAGATCACAGGTCTGGGCATATAATCGTATTAGATTTGCACAGTATTCAGGAAACAGGAATTAAAAATCATGAGGTAATTATCGCCCACGTGACAAATCATCTATATCCACACTCTGGGCAAAAAATTGTCGAAATGAATGTGTTTATAGGGGCAAATTACGTGTAGAGCAGCTTCAATTAGAATGTATAACAAGTTATATACGTTTGATCTGTGTGGACCAACGACAATGTCATGAAGCTCTGAGTACATGAGGTCACGTGACATTGAATCGCGTGACATAGCAACCAGTCAGGTGACCTAGCAACCGTATCAGCTGCTCTCAAATAATAGGGCAACGTAGTATAATCAGGGCCCAGGGGCAAGTATCAGGAAATATAAAACAAACTTTCAGGAAATATAAAACATAATTTCTAGGCTACAAAGTATGACGTGTCCGTGATAATAAGGAAAAATCTTACGGTTCTTTAACTTCGAGAGCTCAACTATTATAAAGAGACTACTATAAGAAAAGCACGCAAGGGAAAGTAAAGAGTAAGAGATGTCAGCGCACCCCTTTATGTTGGGGATAAAAGGNAGCAACCGTATCAGCTGCTCTCAAATAATAGGGCAATGTAGTATAATCAGAGCCCAGGGGCAAGTATCAGGAAATATAAAACAAACTTTCAGGAAATATAAAACTTAATTTCCAGGCTACAAAGAATGTGTACGTTTTCAATTATTATAAAGAGACTACTATAAGAAAAGCAAGCAAGGGAAGTAAAGAGTAAGTCAGCGCACCCCTTTATGTTGGGGATAAAAGGATTGCTGGCGCGGAGCCAAATGTCACATGTCCAGTACATAATGTCACTCGATAATGGAATAAAGAGCGCTGTATAATTGTGTTCAGTGATTTTGTTGTCCATTTAATACGTCGTGTCACGTGATCAATATCAATTTGTGGCTGTGTTCACCAATTACAAAGTATAGTCAGCGAGTCTGAACCTACATAACAGCTGGTACAGTTACCAGTTATCAAACTGCACGAGCATTAGGACTCTGGATACCAATATTGAGGGATTATTCTGGTATATGCCTCAATTGAGTAGAATTATCAGACAGAGTACGAGTAGTTATGAGAAATCAATATAGGAGAAAGGNGAGCGCTGTATAATTGTGTTCAGTGATTTTGTTGTCACGTGATCAATATCAATTTGTGGCTGTGTTCACCAATTACAAAGTATAGTCAGCGAGGCTGAGCCTACATAACAGCTGGTACAGTAACCAGTTAACAAACTGCACGAGCATTAGGAATAGGACTCTGGATACCAATATTGAGGGATTATTCTGGTACATGCCTCAATTAAGTAGAAAAGTCAGACAGAGTAAGAGTAGTTATGAGAAATCAATATAGGAGAAAGGTAATATAAAATTAAAACACTGTCTGACTTACCATTTCAATGGGAGTATTCTGTCGGAGAGAAGAGAAGTCGGAGCCGAAATCTTTCCCCGTCTCGTGGAAACCGTTACTCTGGACCATCTCTTCTTGATCTGAAATGTGAGGAAATTTGTGATGAAAATACAAAGACATTCCTACTACTGAGAAAGTTGAGTAAGCTGCGACAGCCCCAACGTACCGTAATCATGAAGTTAACAAATGATTCAATAACAAGACACAATACCAACCGACATAACAATTTCTATTGGCTCTTGGCCAGCCTCAGGGCTCATAATCGACATACAAAGGGGGAGCTACTGGATATCCAAACAGCAAATGAGATCATCATTTAGGTGAGGTCACCCACTAAAATATGCAAGGGATTGTGACAGCCAATCACAATCAACTTGATAACATTCTAGTCAATTTTGATTGGCTGCCACATCATCTGTTATGTACGCACTGACTCAGGGCATTATCAGACAAGATTCAAACGGATAGACTTACCCCTATCAACATCTGGTAACAGGACTAAGTTAATGATACACATAGCGGCAAACAGGAAAACACAGTGTTGGAAAAATACTGGTCACGACACTCCAGACTCAGCCTTTATATAACACTCTCGCAACCTTCGAGAACTTTCTCACGGAAAACATAATAACATCACAACATTACGGCAAAATGATAATATAGAGTCCTGCAATCTGCTCATTTTTGTTCTAGAATTGTGAAGAATTTTCAGGAAGTCCGTTTTGAAATCGTTGATTCAAATATAGCCGTTCCTCATGTACATTTTCTCTACCACGTGGACCGAATATTTCAATGAGATTATATTCTGGTGAAATGGGGAATTATCAGTGTATCGAGTTGCAGATGATAAATTTTGTGAATCCTCCACTTCGCAGTGCATGAGCCAATAATCACACACATAACACAGTTGAACAAAGATGCTGTCTGTCCGTCCATATCTCATCATTAATCTAATACTCAGGAACACGTATTATGAACAATATGCTTCGTAGTTCAGCACGTGATCAAAGGATCAATGTGAATCATCTTATTTCAACTCACCAATACAGTTTTTCATAAAAATCGAACAGTTGTATGGTGTCTGATGATGTAGAGTCCTCTAGCAACTCCCATGCTACGCAAACCCACGATTAAAAAGGATCAACAATCAACCATGATCGATAACCACGTGTAAACAATGAGCAACCGTTGTTCCAAATAATAAGCACATGGAAACATCCTCGAAAGAATTCTCCGCGCTTCTTTATCCAACGCGATAAAAAAAGCATGAGCGATTTTGACGGGAAATATGAAATTCCTTCATATCGCGCGCGTCATTGAATTCATGGTCGGATGAACTGTATAATATAATTGAGGTACCGAGCTCGCGTGCAGATCTCAAGCGATTTCTTTAAACACCAATTCCTGAGAATGAACGTCACTGTGATTCGTGATGACGTACAAACTACAAGTGCTCAGAAAATAAAATCCCGCGTCCGCGACTACTATCGCGCGGCGCAGAATGTGTTCCCGCGCTGCGTGACCCAAATACTCCGCGCGCGCGCGCGCTGCGCGTCTCCGTGGTTTCTACGACTTTTCAGTTCACTGAGTAGAACAGGGGCGCGCAACGTGTGCACAGCAGAATGCATATTACGAATCTGGAATCAGATCCGCAATATTGCAATATCTAATTTAGAATTTAATCTTTATCAACACACTATTCAAACGGAGGAGTTCAGTTCTTTACTCAAATAGTGAAATAAGTACAAAATAGAGAAAATAAACATCATGAACTATTGCAAATTGAATATTGCTGCAGCATGACAACAGTGTCTGATTGCAGAGCAAGGTTAAACAGTTTCTCCTGGTATGTACTGGTCACGTGGTATAGGAATAGGTGCAGGGATCGCTTCATATGCGTCTGACATGATGAGGAACCAGTTATCGGTGTCTGCAAAAAGAGAAGTGATTAAAATCTTACGAACATGGGTGCAGACAATGGAATCAGAAAATTGAGCTCATAATATGTGACTCTGAAGATCACTGCTCTGTAATCGTAGGTGGTACCTGATCGATAGCTCGCAGGGCCGCAGTCGCTGTATCCAGGATCTCTGGCAGGACCAGTTGAACGACCCCAAACCGGTCCTCTGTAGGGGCAGCACAACACAGCACCTCACACAGTGCTGTGCTCTCCTTCAGAAAGTTCACATCGGATAACTTGTTCTCTTGAATCACTTCACTCAACTCCGTCAGCAGGTACTTCCCTTATTGGGGGAGAGGTCGAGTTTTGAAACCTTTCATTGTACTAGAAATAACTCTTATTCTATGCCATTATCTCACCATCTTACAAAAGATAACTCACCAACTCTACTCTTGAGAATCATCTCTCTGGTGTTTTTCTTGAATGATATCATCGCATCACTAGCAATACCAGTCAGTAGAGCAGACAGTTTACTGCCGTTACCACTGTTAACAGGGATACTGGGATCAGGGGTCGGGTCGTTATCTTTCAGAGAGTAAAGTGGGGTCTGCTTCTCTGCCAGTGGTCGACACACAGGTCTCACACTCTCTGATTTAGCGGGAGGGACCGACTCAGTGGTTGCCGGAGTTGGTTTACTCTGGAGTGAGTTAGTGAGGGCTGACAGAGTCGTCACCCACTCTTTGTACACGATGTGCCAAAGTACAGGGTGACCGTCCTGGATACCTAGGACAGTTTGGCGGGCGTTGTAACTGTTCCGGCATGCAGCTAGCAGATCGAGTAGGGCGTGGTGGCGGACAGCGGGATTTATGTTGCGGAGTTCCTCCGCACACTTTTCAACGGACACCTGACCTTTGATCTGCATAGGATGAATCACTGTTTTAGACTTCAAGCTAAAATAACAAGAACGGAGAAGACCGTTTCCTTGTCATCAGCAATCAGTATATACCCACCTTTGGAAGTGTACTGCTCGCAGCCGTGTGTAAGATAGCGTGGTGACCCACATTCAACAGCAAGTGAGTGGTGAAAGTTATGAAGAGAATGTTGAGTATAGTTGAGGGTCGGAAGAGGAAGTAATAGGATAACTCATCATCAGGAGATCCACAAGTTAGACTGGTGAGTGTCGTTAAATCCTTATCTGATGTGAGGAGAGGAGAGATTAGAGGAGGAACAATGTAAAATCTACGAGAATTCTGACATTCTAGATGGATATGATGAATGATGATGCAGATAACACAGAAAACTTACACAGTAACATGTATACTGGAAGGACGTAACGGCATATCTGAAGATAGGTTCAAGGATTAGGTTAAAGTTAAAGGTGGACGTGTGCAAATGGCCGAAAACGCAGACAATAATTCGATGTGCGCGCGAAAAACGCGCGCAATTTTAGAACGATAATGTTGAACAGAGCAAGGTTAACATAATGATACTTGCTTCGCGCGCTACGTCAATCTTTGGAAGAAGACCCTCTAACGAGACTTTTCCAAGATGTTTATCTGTCACATACCTGAAATGCTTGCTTGGTTGATTCCTTAATCCAAGATGCAAAATTAAGCTTGAACTTGTTGAACCACTTCAACTGAGAAAGAGCAATATTGAGAAACCGGAACGCTTGACAAATCAGACATTTCCTTGAGAAGAATTTAAGAAACTGGACATACATTAACTGGACTGGAATTCGGTGCCATACCTTCACAACTGAAGCAGTGTACTTGTATTTGTAGTTGACAAGACTGTGAAACATGAAATATTGCGAAGTCACTGTACTCCAGAACAGAGACAAGTTTTCATGGAGCACATCTGTGTACCTGAAATATTAGGAAACGTCTCAAATTGTGGACAAGAAAAATTCGTCTCAAATTCTGGAATTTCTTGTCTACAAATGTGGAATTTCACGTTTTTGGCAGAATTGAACTCACCAAATGTTGGTTATGCCCGATATAAAGTAGCTGAACACAATATTTGATCCAAGTATCAGGAGAATATTCCTCGTAAAATACGACTTGATGTTGGACAATCTGAAAAGGGGGCATTACCTTACTACATAAGATTAACATTGTATAGAGTGGACCCCTTACATGTGAGAAGCAGTGGGCCCCAGTTGGAATTGAGTATTCATTTGCGTTTCTATAACACAATATCCAAGAGCAATTTGGACACGAGTCCCATACCTCAACGATTTAAGATCATTCCAAACAAGCACGGAGATCATCGAATACAATGTGCATTATAGAACAATGTACAACAGAGCTCTAGAAGACTCCCAAAGCGGAGATTTAAAATTCTCTTCTCCTCAGAACTACCCATAATGTAAGTAGTAAGTACAATGTAACAGTACAATGTACTTACCTAGTGGTAGGTTTAGTTACTCTTGGAGTACATATCAGTAGGTAAGTAGAACAGTAGATTGAGAGTAGAAAAACACTGCACAACCAACACTGCAATAGGCCACTCTGAAAGGGATGATGGCAGTTAAATCATGGAATTCGACTAAGAATTTCAAGAGAGAATTTGTAAAAAAAACTAAGGAGACTCGGAAATGAATTGAATAACCCGACTTACCAATGATAGGAAGGGTAGTGTGAGAGGTGTGATAATAAGGAGGACAGGCAGTAAAAGTGTCAGGGTAAGTTCGACCTGTTTCATCATCACTGACAAGTAGGGCATTGAGAAATGATGGAAAATGGTTAATTTTCAAAGATTCATTCGAATTTTCGCGTATATTTCTTGCAATTCACATCAATTTGAATGTAACACGCCGGAGAACAAATGAAACACCCTCTTTTCAAATAAATAAAAACCTGACACAAACAACAACAATATCACTGGACACTTAGTCGAACAGAGAGAATCCCATGTCGTCATCTGATTCCTCCTCCTCAGACTCCTCTTTCACTTCCTCCTTCACTTCCTCCTCGGCTGCTGCTCCCCCAGCTCCCCCGGCGACAGCTGCTCCCCCGGCAGGAGCTGCTCCCACTGAACTGATCAGAGCTCCCACGTCCTTGTCTCCGAGACACTTGGTGAAAAGTGACGGCCAGATGGGCTCGATCTCAACCTTGGCAGCTTTGCACAGGGCGTTGATCTTGTCAGCGGTGATTGGAACCTCATCGTCGTGGAGGATAAGAGCACTGTACACGCATGCGAGTTCTGACACAGACATTTTGTGTGGGGTTTTTCTTGCTACTGGAGGGGGAGTGTGGTTAGGGGGAGTGTGGTTAGGGAAATCTCAAGAAATGAAATAAATAATTATGGGTTCAATATGAATGGAAATTGGAGGTTCACGAAACAGTGAAAGACATCATCACATACAAATAAAAAGTGATTCAAAAATAATCTTGAATATTCTCGATCTATTTTCAACATCTTCTTGATTCAGCAAAGCTTCTTTAATGAACAGGAAGTTATCTGATTTAGGAAGGAGTATTTTCAAGACAGTTTGATATCACACGGGAGGATCTGGACAGATCTACTTGGATCTGGCCCTCATCTTCTTCCTCTTTCTCTTCAACCTCCTCATACGTTTCTTCTTCCACTTGTCACGCATTGCTAAAGAGGACGAGAGAGGTTAAGAAATAGGTTGCTCCAAAAAACTGTTCAAAGCTGTAATTGGTTGAAGTAAAAGAAGCCAAGCCAAAGCATTGAATAATGAATATGATAAGTAAACGAATAAAAGATATATTGGGTATATTTCATAACGGAACAAGCAATCAACACATCTATGGACATAAAATGTAATACAGAATTCATGCAAGTCGACATCCCAATTCCATCACCTCTCAACTGTTTCATCCTCAATTACCACAGGATAAAGCAGTACCCTATTCCTTGCCGCCTTATCCGACCACCACCTCCCTCTCCTATGTTCCTGTCCCACTGCCACTGCCACACACGTGGCATCGCATGGCATCACGATGCCATTTACAGTGCCACCCACCTCTATACTCCTGATGCACTCAACCGTCCTGTATGTCTCCCCACACGCCCACACTTTCACCATTCCATCACTTGCACCACTCAAGAAACACTCTGTGTTCTTGATAGCACACACTGCTGATATCCAGCTGCCTGGTCCATGGGCATTCCGCTGCGTGATGGTCGGTTTTTTCTTCTTGACATACCATACGCTGATAGTGTTATTCTGACACCCTGTCACAAAGTGTTCTTCATTAAGCATGGAAACACAATCCAACACTGAATTGTGGTGTCCATTGAACACAAGCTGTGATTCCTCGGGTATTTTCCACAATCTCAGAGTCTTATCATGCCCACCCACTGTGACCACACGTTCCTGCAGGAAGCTGTCCATGCTTGTCACCTGGTCTTGATGCCCATACAGACTCTCTACATACAGCATGTCATCACAGTTCCAAATATTGACAGTTCTGTCAGTCGATCCTGACATTAACAAGTGACTGTTCTGTCTAAATACAAGAGCCGTGATTGGACCACGATGCTTTGTAAACTTCTTCACTATTGTCATTGTTGCAATGTCCCAAATATTGATTAGTTTATCGAGACCTCCACTAGCTAAATAGAGATTGTCTGTAGAAGCAGCTAGAGCAAGAATCTGTTTCTTAGAATCATGTTTCAACATGGCCAACTTCTTTCCGGAACTCAAATCCCATTTGATGATAGCTCCGTCTTTAGAGGCAGAGAAGAGAAAGGAGTCAGTGATGGCAAGGCACGTTGGAGACAGTTTGTGTGACCGGAGTGTAAATTTGTTCTCTAAAATACACAATCTTTTCCCTATCCTTCTCTCCAACTTTCCTTTTTCTGCCAACACATCCTGCTCCAGTCTGTGAGCGATGAGGTCTCTGTTCAACTGAGCATCATTCTCACTTTTCAACTGTTCATTCTCCAGTTTTTCTAAATACTGTTTGGCAAGTCTGATTCGTTTGAATTGGGTTGTTTCCTCAATACTTCCTTCATCAGATGAAGAGCCTCCATCATCCCCACTATCACTGAAGTCAGAATCTATCTCTTCAACTGGCTCCTCAGCTAGATGCTTTGTCATAGTTTTGCCGGACTTCTCCTTTATCATGCCTAAAGTGAAAAGGTAAGGAATAAGAATTGGTTGCATAGTTTGAGAAGCATGGACTTATTTTACTCTAGTTTAACTTATTGAAACAACAGAACACATTGGAAGTAAAACACAAGTTCCAATAAATAAAAACATTAGAAATTAGGCCTTGATTGCATACACTCTCTGACTGTAATGGGTTTCCTTCTTCTGCTGTTTAACTGTCTTCAGGCCAGCTTCATGCTTGGTAAGAGCCCTCCTCAAAGCACGAGTCTTCTTTGGCCTCAAGTCAAGAGGCATGTACCTGGAAAGTTGACAATTACACACCTTAAATTCAACTAAATCAACTATCTTCTGATCTAGTATCAAGCACAAGCACAAGAACTGAAACAAAAGATTTACTTCTTCTTTTGGTAGAACTTTCTTAAGTTCTCCCTTTGGTTGGCTCGCAGAACTGTGTGACATCGGGCAATTGACTTCCTCACATCCTTGATCTTGCTGAGTTTGTTGGTGGCTCCTCCAGTCACCTTCTGGACCTGATGGAAAACTACATCTCACTGAACATGTTCACTCTATTTGGGCTTCTGCATTAAGATGACATTGGAGCTGATCAGTACCTGCAATGAAGAAAGCTCTGTCTTGAGCTCTTCAAGCTGTTTTACCAGCTCATCCTTGTTCTTTGCCCTAAGAGCTGGAGCCTTGACACGGACCATGGCTAGACCAGGATGACAGTTAATTTGCAGAAATACAAGGTTTTGTGGATTCTTTGTCAAATTCATGGGACTGCATGATTGTCGATACCCCTCTGCCACCCAATACTGCTACCACTTAGCAATGCCATGTGTATACTGTATGCCCAAGATTGTCATGAATTTTGTACAGCATTATGCCCTTCATACCAACTCATGAATATCCCAACATGCCACAGCATTCATAATGCACATAATACAAAGACAGGATTTCCAGCATGACAGCTTAATATCCATTGAAAATGTGCATGATGGATATAAGGTGTCAAATCTGGGGGCAGCAGGAAACAGAGGGGGTCCCAAATGAAGATAAGTTAAACATCATTAATTAGTTAAAAATAAATTGAACTAGTTCAACTCTTTCACTGTGAGACCAGGTGGAAGGGACTGTTTGAGCTTGTCAGCCTTCTCAGGATCCACAACACTGAGAGTGTACAAATAACTGCTGCACCTTACCTGATACATGACACATATGAGTAGCTAGAAATGAATTTACAGAATAATCAACATAACAATCATAGAATAGAATAATGTAATGATCATAGGATGAGGAATAGAAGATGTTGTCAATGTCTTACCTTAAATTTGACTTTGTCATTAGTTCTGATGATCTTCACAGACTTTGCATCAGTTTTCCTTGCCTTAAGCAAGAAATCCTTGATTTCCAGGATTTGTTTAGGCATAACTAGTAAATGAAATGAAATGTGAACTACAAAATTATTATTGTTCAATTAATAATGTCGATTAATTGAACTCAGGAATTGGTGGTACATCAATAAAATCCATCATACAAGAAGTACTAGAATTGAGGAATTTATTCCAAGCTTTTGTTCTACCGAAAAAGTTAATGGGATGCCACAAAGGAAAACTCCAAATACATGGTTATCAACAGCCACCAACCCTCAACCCTGACCAATTTTGCATTTATAATACATATTTAAGACAAATACCTTGCGATACCGCTAATCAAAGTAAGAACTCCGTGAAAATGTTAAATAAAAAGGGCTACCTATTGTGCACACTGCACACGTTGCGCGCCCCTATTCTACTCTATGACCTGAAAGTCGTGAAACCACGAGTGAATCCGCGTCGCGGCATATGTTGCCAGGTCACTTGCCGGATGTTATCTGTCCATGGTTTCATGCGCGCGGCGCGCGCGCCTTCATCGAAGGTCGAAACTGTTTCGGCCTAATTCGATGAAGGCGCGCGCGCCGCGCGCAAGAAACAGAGGACAGATAACATCCGACAACAGGTCACAGGATGGGTTGCCGGATCTGTGCACTGTAATTTCTTGCGCGGCGCCCAGCTGAGCTTAATTTGCGGCGCGCGCGCGCAATTAGCAATGAAATCAGCAAGGTTACGAAAAAAGTTTACAACGTTAAATGATCCCATTTCTGCAGCCCGGACACCGTGCCCATGCCATGCGCGCGGCTCGGCGCGGCGCAATCGTTCAGACTTTCGAAGGGCCCGGGCCTTGTATCAGAAAGTTTCGCACTGCCAAAAGCAATTTGGATGAATGTCTGATTATGAATGTATATGTAAGCTAACAACTTAGACAACTTAGACAACCAAGACTGCACTTCCATAGTTTTTAAAAAAACTGTTTATTGCTGCACATTTTTACCTGTTGGTTGTTGCGTTGGAATCTGTCAACTTTTTGTTTGAATTGATGTGGAGGTATGTTTTACTGTACTGGACTATCATATTATTCAGCATTCTATCAGAAGCTTCTCTGTAGTGCTGAGTGTGGGCCCATTTATTCATATTGGTTTATCTGATAAAAATTTAAGATTTCATTATAATTCAAAGCTTTTTTGTAGGAAATGATTGGCTATGATACTGCCAGGACTTGTTGGTCATTGATACCATAAGGAAGGGAAATTTTTTAATTCCTGTAATCATTTTGGAACATTAACTTATGCACCCTAAATGATAGAATATTGTGGTCTGTGAGCTTCAGTCTATTGATGATGTAGATGTTATCTATTATGTATTAACCATAATTTCTAATTTTAGGAATCTCAGCTATATTGATGTCTGTCCAACTAGGTGAGTACTAATGATATTTAGTTCAATATCAGATATTTTATTTTTATCAATTCATGACATAAACTTGAGCAGTCAACAGTTTTTTAGCTAGCTTCATATAATAGACAGCTCTATATAACTAGAATATCATGAAATGACATAATTTTAGCCTTGTCAAATGAACTTATATTTTGGTAAAAGAGTATGTCTTATAGAGATGGAGATATCACCAATTTTATGTATGTTGTACATCAAAAGTACACAGATAGCAAGCACTTTAAACTTTGAAAATGAGAGTGGAGAACTATCTTCTATATCTAAATTTTTGATTGATGTGAGCCGATGTATCTCTGTGATGCCACTATTTTTTAAATGGGCCACAGTGATTCTACTTGTAACTTTGTAACGTAATATCTTTCATGCTATATACAAGAAGAATCAAAGTTTAAAGTAGTTGTATATCAATTATGCTTGAAAATTATACTTTTTTAATGCTCTAAGACAAGCTAATTCTCACAGACCCACTTTTTAATATTCAAGACATATAAAATGTATAATTGTAGTGCATGTGGTCTCTGTTTTAAAGCCACAACAGTGTCTGCATCAAGTATCACACTGGATGAAAGGATTTAGAGTCACATGCACAACTCTATATCTTTTTATTGCTATTATATCTGAACCAACATCAATCAAGTACCATTATAACACTGGTTTTGAAGAATAACATTATCAACTGCTCTGTCTAACTGCATACTGAATCAGCATTGCTGATAGTGTTATGAATAGTTGTGGTTCATGGCGGAGTAGCACTATCATCTTATCATGGATGTTCAAAAACAAGACAGTTTGTATATACCTACATCGATTCTTATGGATTCTACTTTGATCAGCATCACAAGTCGTGACTGCCTTATTTTTTCATTGGGTAGAATGGATTGCAGTGTTATCCAATGAGTTACATAACAAGTGACTATAATTTCTTCACGAACTATGCATCCTTGATAACCTTCTCCCCAAACCACATTTCTCATATCCCAGTATATCACGAAATTTAGAGTAAACTATTTCTGTGGTCATGGTCAAATTTCTTGCTACTAAACCACATCTCATATCAAACACAGATTCCTGAATTCCATTATACACGAGATTATAATATTATATTTCCATGTCTAAATGACTGGTGAATAGGGAGTAATCCCTGCCTCCTCCCCCTCAGAGTGTGGTGAGTGTCTGAGTGAGGGTGTTCCTGGTACCTGATGCAATGGGAGAGATGTGGGTAGAGAATGGTAGTAAGGGAGAGACCTGTATAACAGCGTGATCAGTGAGTGAGCCTTATAATACCTGTAACTGCCTTCACCTTCTGAAATCACCCCCATGAATAAAGATATTGATGCTGGTTTCTTTCTTGTTACTTGATAGGATGGTTTAACTTGCATGATCAATGCAAACTGGTCCGCCTAATATCTATGAGTATTGAGCATGCAGCAGCTACCCAGAGTTAGGATAAGTTACTCTGGTCATTAGTAAGGTTTGGTCTGCTGAAGGTCAACTAGCTCGTCTCCTGTATAAATTTATCCTTGCTCAAGCAAAAGGTTCTGTGCCAACTGAATTCACTGGTAATTATTCACAAGGCAACTAAACCCCTGCTGTTTAAAGTTTTAAATCGAGTTGCATGCAGATTGGGCTCCTCAAATAATTCATAAGTTTATTTTCTAAAACTTTGACATGATGACTGCCTCTGACTGGCCCGTGGCCGTTCACACTTCTATCCTTGTTCGAAGCCATACCTAGTTTTTGACCGCCGGATCAAGACTTGTTGAAGTGTTTTCAACTGTCAAAACGCGTCTCGAAGAAATTTAGAAGTGTTCAAAATATTCACCGTTGAGCGGCGTTTCTGAAGAATTCCAAGACAGCTTTCAGCTACTTCCAACTTCCTTCATCTATTTCACACCTCAATCACAACAAATGTACTTCCCCAATGTCATGAACACTCAAAATTATGCGAAAATTCCAATAATTTTGTGTTGCCATGGTAGCGATCTCCACCTCCGTACAAGATTCATACTGTCTCAGGGAGTGTAAATTAGTAAATTTCACCGTACATTAATCGCATTTATTAATATAAAAACGAACCCCGTCTCTCTCCCCCTATTCATCGCTGTAATGAGTTTATTAACCCGCAAAATATACCTATGGATTAGTTTTTTGTTGATAGATGCGTTTATTGATAGTAAACGTTGTTTATGTCAAGTTAATAAGGCTCAATTGAGACAGATTAAATCACGAATGGAATCTTGTGTTTGGGAACGAATTGTACGTATAGAATGCTCCGACATGCGGCATACCACGGCTTTGTCACACACACACACACACACA
>CAMPET010000005.1:529509-551039 GCA_946803715.1 Beroe ovata | reverse complement strand
TGTGTGTGTGTGTGTGTGTGTGTGTGTGTGTGTGTGTGTTGACAAGGAACGTGTCCGGCTTCCTTCTTGCCGCTCACTCACTCCCTCTCTCCCTCTGATAGTCGTCGTAAAGTGCGTCGAGTTTGTTTCTCATTATCACACACAAACACATACACAAACACATACACACACAGAGGAGGTTAAGTCATGTTGCTATTTTGTTCCTCCTGTAGAATTCGATTCCGTTTCTCTGTAGTACAGCCTTCCCGTTGTCCCTCCTTTCTCTCGTCTCATCCAGCCGATCCCCTCTAAAATTGTTCATCTCCAATTGTTCATCTCCGAAATCAGCCACTACCTCCTTAACCTGATATCACTTGTCTCCGATATCAGCCGTGTTCGCGCCTCTTTGCCTCCTGATATCAGTTGAATGAGAAAGATGTATAATAGGGAGACAACAGTGTGCAGATATGCCCACACCACATTGCCCACAGCCCACACCACCTCACGCCATGGCACAACCACACCAATCCACCCGATCAATATGGCACGCCGCTTATTTCAGATAACCCAGAGATAACCCTGTGTGTTGTGATATGAGTTGGACCACTTACCCTGCTGCCATGATGCCAGCAATTGGCGCCATGCCAACTTTCCCGGGGGCCGCTGCCACATTCCCTAACTTGGCTAATCTGGCGGCACCCCTGCTCTATTCGACCCATCCTAGTGGTGGGCAGGGTGCTGTTGCAATGTCTGCCGTCGGCCAGACAGCCGCCACGCCACCAGTGTCCACTCAGTGTTATTACATACAGGATGATACGCAGAATGGTAGGCACTGAATGCTGGCTTCACTGAAACACACTTCTTGCTGATACCTTCTTCAATATGACCATATATGGGTGTTTCTATTTCCTTATATGGTATGAATATGTCATTGGCACAACTCGGGGATTTCTGGATCTCTCTGCTGCTCTATATTCTGCTTCACACTACTTCATATTTTATCCATTTTCTTTTAATGATGCACACGGACTCTCACGTATAATCTGGGTCATTGTTTGAGAGAATGAGTAAGATGACGTGTGTGCCTACTGCCTGTGTCACGCAGTACGCGTCCGTGTGCTAACCTTTCTCTCTGTGTTTTGTCGTCATCCTGTCTGTGCTCATCGAGTAGACCACAGCCCTGATCACAGTCTATGGCCTATGATTGGGTGTCTTGTTTGTTTCTTGGGAATGCAACAGGGAGACTAGAGTCGGCGGACTTCCAGCAGTTTATATATCTTCTCAGAATTAGAGTTGTCCGCTATAAAGTCCACAATATACGCACTTTATACGCACTTTATAATAGTCCACTATATATAATGGAGTCCTCTTTTACAGTTCATTGAACTGGTGTTTAGTTCAACGTCATCTTCATATTTCTGCTAAAATTTTTGTAGACGCTCAACAAAATAATGCTCGCAACAAATAACGACCTGACCAACATCTTATCCTTTATTCTTGACATTCTTATGAATTCCGTAATTACATTTTTCTAGGTCAGAATGTTTTGCATAAACACATACACACACTCGCACAAACTTATGGATTCCAGGATATGGCTTGTCTAGAGCTTGTCTCCGCGTTTATGCGAAAAATATTACCGTAATTCAATTACCCAGTAAAAGAATCATATGACTATTACTGGGGTATTATGACTATAGAGTAACATTTTATTCTCATTATATATGCTGTAGGCGACATTGCACGCTCTTTATCGAGCAATAAATCTGAAAATTTGTATTGTTTGCTTGGCACGTTTTGTACTGTTTAATAAGCAGGAGCCCAACGAGGTTCCTTGCACTAACTGCTGCTACGACTTACAATGATACAGTTTAGAGATCATTCCAATATGTCTTACATTCTTACAACCATGTTTCCAAGATTTTCGGAATATAACCCATTTTTTGCCCAAAAATTATATTCAATATGACTCATAGTAACCCACTCCCCCATAAGGGCCCGTCATAGAGATTGTGAATAGGAAGACCAATGTTTCCTTCGACGTAGACTCTTCCGAGGCTAATGAGGCCAAGAAGGTAAGATGATTAACTTGCAGCGAAAACGGTGTGATATGTCAATTTCGTTGTAGATTCATCGTTGACGTTTGTTGAAGATTGATTCCTGCAATATCACATAATGTGTCATGGAGTAGATGAGCATAATCTGAAACAGGACAGTTTCTGGTGTCAAGCCATACAAAACATGCACTTGTCACCCTCTGACATGCTACATCAGCAGTTACCCATTTAGCACTGAACACAAACTACGGGGGACATAATAAAGTGCCTTGTCTCAAGACAGTGGAAAGTGTTTTTTCAGAGAATGAACATACTATCTCAGCTATCTATCTCGTTGTGGCGACTTATTCCATTACTACGATAGGACGTGCAGTTCCCCCTCCCTTGCGACATCACCGATCATCATGACACACACTCTTTCTCTCTCTCTGACTCTGAGCTGATGCTACACAAACCTCTACATTCACAATGATGACAGCAGTGACTCGACCGCTGATTGGTCGCCACGACTCACGTGACCTCAGTACTGCGCTCTGATTGGTCGGATCGGTGCCCCCACACTTCAGTCAACACTCACGCACTGCCACATATCACTCAATACACTCGAGCAGTGGTTCTCAAGACTCTCTCTACTATTGCAATCTTTACTTTTCTCTTTGTGTCGAAATTCACGCTGCTCTAGGGCTCTAACAGGCCCTATTTAAGACCCTCTAAAGGACTCAAGTTTCTCTCTTCTCTCCGTGCGCGCAGTTCTCTTTCTCCGCCAGCAATTGACTTACCACCATCCTCTGTGAACCACCCCCAGCATGTCTGCCACGGTGGTCCCATTACCAGGCGGATACCATCTCCACCCAGTCTCCACCTACCTGCCGGCCACAGAACCCATCTACCACGACATGTACAAGGGCGGGTTTTATCCCAACATGATGGGGCCGGCTCCACCCCCGGCTGCCATAGTGGGGCAACAAAAGAGTGCTGAGTACCCGGATAGCAACATTATCCAGCAACAGCAGCAACCTCCCGATATGTTTCACCCACAGTCTCAAGTGTACGATGTTTTCTATGTGTACGAGGGACCGGAAACTGTACGTTCTATCGATAGTCATAGTGTAGTATAACTATGGGAACTATATCGATCGTCTAATTTAGCTAGTTTCACATTTGTATCAATTTGTTATTCTCCACTCATTTGCGATTCGTCTCTAAGTCCGTAACTTTTATTTTCTCATCTGAAACTCACTCTTCTCCACTTTTTCAGCTGAAGTTGGACATGCAAAGGTCTATTCAGCCTACCCAAGTGGTGCATGTCCGGAACGCGCCTGAGGACATATCTGCGCTTGATCTCTGCATCCTGGCCATGAAGTTCGGGACAGTGGTCAATACACTAATTATGAGGCAGAAAGGACAGGTTGGTTCAAATCTGTTTATTAATGGGATTTGCCCTCCATTATTGAGGAAATATCTGCATTGGAACCCTCGTTATTAAGAACTTTCCCATCACTCTCTGTAAACCTGTATTCTAGGCGTTTATCGAGTTCTCTGAGGAACCGCAAGCCATTGCCTTTGTCAATTACCACAACTACGTGCCGGCTATCGTGAGGAACAAGCACGTTTTCATTCAACTTTCCACCCACACCCACCTCAAGACAAATGCCGAGTCTCAGAGCGCAACCCAGGCAGCACTCAACGCCCTTGCTTCATGTTAGTTTTATGACTCATGTGTTATATGACTCACACACACACACACACACNAGAGTGGGAGCGTCACAGTTGCTATGAAAATGAGGTGTGAACACAGTACAGCTGTATAACACAAGACAGTTTCCTGCGATCTACCACATACGAATCAGACAACAATCACTCCATATGATACTCTGTCAGTCATATAACTGTCATATATACGTCTCTCTGAAACCCCTCATATCCCCCAGACCCAGGTGCCCAGACCCCCTCTAGCATGCCGCCGTCCATCCCCCAAATCGTGTCCACATCGGCCCTCGCCACCGCCCAGATGCTGCCTCTTCAGGAGGGTTGTATCCTACACCTTATCATAGAGCGAGCTATCTACAGCGTGACTCTTGACACCCTCTATCAGATTTTCTCAAGGTAAAGTGTTTGCTGATATGCTGATACCACCGCTTCCGAGTTAACACCACTTTTGGAGCTTGACACTATCACTATGCATTGACACCTCCTCTGCTTGTCACCACTGCTATATTATGTTGACGCCATTATTTGTTCGTTGACACCCTCACTGCAAATTCATCCATGCAGATTTGGGCCCGTTGCCAAGATTGTAACGTTTAACAAGAACTCAGAGTTCCAAGGCTTTGTACAATATGCAGATCAGTTATCTGCCATGGCAGCTCTCAATGTAAGTGCTTATTTTGTTAAAATAGTATAGATTTAAACAAGCTACTTGTTTTCGTTTTAAAATGCCCTCATTCTTCTGACGAAAGTCTGTACTCAATATGTTTCATTTTCGAAAACCGGGTGTGATTTCGCGTACGCTAACATTTTCATCACACCATTAACAACTCCTCAATTAGAAACTCAACATCTCATTCTGAACCACTGGGAAACTAGTTGCCGCCTAAGTAAACCACACATATATTGAATACAGCGCGGGTGAATATTGAATATGTGCGTGTGTTGAAACCTTGCCAACGTGTCAGCAGTAAAACTGCTGCTGCTGTGCAAATAGAAGTGTCAACACTACACAGAGTCAACGTAACTACTTCATGAATTACGCTTCTATGAGCAACATATATATGTTCAATATTTGGGAGTGACTGCATGTTGCATCACTAAATCACACACGCACACGTGGTACACGTTGATAGAAGTTGCTCCCAGTTTGGAATTGAGCCAAATATTGCTGGTGGCCAAACTAAAACCATACTCGGTGTTTCAGTCGCTAAACAACCAGAACGTGTACTCTGGTTGTTGTACGCTACGGTTATCCGAGACCAAGATGAAGGATTTGGATGTGAAGAGTAACTCGGATAAAGCGAGGGATTACACGAAGGAGCCCCCACAGTTTATGAGAACCGCACCGAGACTTGATAATATCCCAATATTCAGTAAGTGGGGCACACGGTGCGGTCACAATTTGAGAGGGTCTTCCCATTGGAATTTCTTGATTTCTACATTTGGAGAAATGTAGACGTGCGTGTTGCGCGGTAGTCAACCTTTCGAATCGTGCGCGTATTCCGTTTATGCGCAATTCCTGAAAAATTATTGCCCCATTTTTGACACAAGAGAACAAACTTGACGGAAATTCTTCCCAGGTCCCCTCCAATCCGCAATTCAGTACACACCCGTCATGCAACCACAACTGTCGGCATACACGGCCATGGCTGCGGCAGCCGCCACCGGCACAACCCCAGTCCCCACCATTGCCACAACCCCGACCACCATAACCACACCCCCTACCATATCTCCTATCAGCTACGATAAGATGATACTGCCCAACAACTTCAAATGTGAGTGTATGTCGCTTTGATTTCGACATTACGATTGTATTTTGAATTGACTGTGGACTTGAAAAATGGACATCTGCCGATTGATCTAATCTCACTTCCTCTCTCAGTTTCCCCCACTATGCTGACAGCAGCCTCACTCCCGCCTCACCCTCAAATTGGATACACCATCTCCTCTGTCCTTCTAGTCTCAAATCTGGCAGAATGCGTGAGTGCTACGTTTCGTGACGCATCAATGTAACGCATTGTTGCGCTGCTAAGACGATATCTATTTTAATGCAAATCTCTCCTCTCTATTGACAATTATAGATCTCCTCTTCTTTGACAAATTAAACCTCCATCCTGCCTCTCTAAATTTAATTCCTTGTGACAATTCTGACAGTCAACTTTAGAAGATTAACTGTAATGCAGCATGTCAATGGGCTCTTCATGAAAAATAAACATGACGACTTAAAATAGTGGGATACCATCGATTCCGATCTCTAAATTATCATCATTTTGTGGCAAGCTGTAATCAGATTCTCATCATTATGTCACATATTCTGCTGGGTACACTCAACACTGTCTTTATCTTTATCTCTTTCTACCTTTTCAGATTGCTTCACCAGACGCACTGTTTATACTATTTGGTAAGAATAACTACTTTCTCCTTGTCTTTTATCTGGACACAATTCGTGCGGGAATACCATTCTGTAATTTCGGGCATACTGATTGATTTGGGCTTATCCATGCCCTCTCCAATCCCATATTGGTATTCTCGTATGAGTTGTGTTTCGTAATCTCTGCTTTCATCGTGACTCTTAGTGATAATAACTGTCGATTCTCGCGCGCGACGATGGTTGGCGGAGGGCGTGTCACACCTCAGCGTGAGTAATCACGCGTGATACTCACACGATAGTAACCGTTCACGTGTGTGTTATAGGAGTGTACGGTGACGTGAGACGTGTCAAGATATTGTACAAGAAGCCGGATACAGCTCTTGTCCAAATGCAAGATCCGATATCTGCTCAACAGGGTGAGTTTCTAAAATATTGAATTGATTCTAAGATGTGTAAAACAGGAATTGAGGTCCCCCTGAATTTCTTGGGACAATGACCTTATTTGTGACAACGATCTTCTTCATCCTAATTTCCCAATCTTTCCCAGCGTTGCTATCACTTAACGGAGTGGTGTGTGGTGATAAGAAGATCTACGTTTCATACTCCATATACATGGAGGTCCAGATGCCCAAACCGACAGACGAGGCGCAAGATCTCACTAAAGATTTCTCAGATTCGCCACTCCATAGATTTAGGGTGAGGCGAATATGTATGTTATTGACATATTGTTCTCGAAGGCTCAGTTTGTCTATTCCTTGGACATTTTCAGGATTTCCACCGCTCATTCTCTCAAATTTTCAGAAACCAAATCAGAAAGTCAGAGAGAACGTATATGGCCCTAGTCCATGTTTGCATTTGTCTAACATCCCGTGAGTTTGCAGATACAAATTACAGTTCTATGTTTCTCAAATCTCAATGATTATCCCGACACCGTTTTCGACAGATATCCATTCCATTATCTGGCAAATTTCCAACTCCTCCCCACACAGGTCAGACGTAACTGAGGAGGAGTTACGGGAAATGTTCGAGAGTTGCGGAACAATCGTGAACTTCCGGTTCCTGACCTCGGAACGCGAGGGAAAGCAGATGGCCCTGCTGGAGTTCACAAGTACATCCTCAGCAATATGTGGTCTCGTGCAGTACCATAATAAGGAGGTGAGTACAGATTGGGTTCAATTGGAAGATTCACTCGATAATAAGAAAATATTCACTTCAATATCCACAAATTTGCTTGATGTCCGATTTCATATAAGTGTGATGTGCAATTTGAAATCATTGCAGTTCATAACGGAGAATGGACGGCAATACCTCAGAATATCGTTTTCCAAAGCTGGGTGCATACAGAAATAATGGAGTCGCGCCATGGTAACGTCGCGTCTATCAGTAACGTGTGTAACACAGCAACACGTTACCTCGTACCTAACGACACGTGCAGCGTCACAGATCGGGCGAAGTGAAGAAGGATTGAGTAAATTAGTTTTAATGACATAATTTTATTGATATAATCCGAGAGACTGATCATTATATATCACTGCAAATGTGAACTGCGAAGCAACTCTTTACGGGGCTTTGTAAGGATTCAGTATGAAGGTACATGGCTCAGATGACTGATGTGTTTCGAAATTGAGGGACATTTTGAAAAGGGGACCTTCGCCTTTCAACACGGACATAAACGCTATCCGTACAGCTGAGCCTGTGAGATAATTGTTTGATCATTCTTCCCGGAGTTGATAAATTCAATTTTTAATATGCCAGGGTTGTTCACATTAGGGATTTGATCAATAATTTCTGTGAACAGCCCAGCGAACTGTTTCAGGAATTTTAGTTTTGAGTACATAATATATGATATCAAATAACATTAATGATAAGTTTGTATTATTGGAATTTGAATTATATATTTGTTTCTGATTTATTTTCGGAAAATTTCTATGTTATTGATCATTTAGTATGTTGATTTTAGTGGCTGTCTATTATAGGTGATAGGCTGTTACACTGCTGTGCTTTATAGAATATCAGTGATCCTGATGAAAGCCATTGCTTAGTTAAGGACAAAAGAAACCTGCATATCCTATAAGTAGATTTGGATTTTGATGATCAATTACTTATTCGATTGTCAAGTATACTGCTGGGGTGAATATAAAGTAACTGATTAGGAATAATTGTTTATCATTCATATTATTAATGGTGTGTATAATGCTGCCTGGTTTGATTTTAAGTTCAGTCAGTTTGTAGTTGTTAAATAAGCTGAGAAATTACTATGTCTTATTGAATCATTTGAGAATTAAGATGCAAATCATTTTTGTATCTGGAATCTCAAGTTGATATGACGTTGTGATTGTAACATTGTAGAAGATCCCTACAAGGTGCAAACACGCATTTGTTTGTTTGAGTATCAATTATTCCATGATCTAAAAATTTTATATTTTCTGGGTTTCGTTATCCAATTCTTGTTTCTGGTCTGTATCATGTATGGAGTTGAGTGTTAACAGTGCTAAGACTCAACTCCATACATGTTAACTTAACACATCTCGAATAAATTTTGATGAATTATTCAAAAGATTAAGCATCAAAGTATTCAAATAAACAAAAATTTAATAAATGAAAATTTAAAAATGAAAATATATGGCTTATGTCATGAGTTTGATGCGCGGCGCGCATGACTAGCAGATGATAACCCATGTTAATGATTGCCGGCAAACCCATGTCGACAATTTTATTCCTGGCGCGGAAGCTAGGCTGGGCCTAGCATTGCCGGAAGCAAAGTTTCCCTTACCGTCCGCGTCGGCGCCGCGGCCGCGCATTCGCGCAATTAAATTGTAATTCCACATTTGCATTGCGTATGACAGACGACTAATATAAACCGCAAAGCAAAGTAAGCAAATTAGATTTAGAGATTTAGAGAATTAGTCCGAGAATGGTTTCGCGCCGCGCGCGGAACCCGGGCATATTGTAAACAGTTAAAATATTAATGTAAACGTTTGCGCAAATAGGCAAAAGACGGTGGCGCGGTGCGCGCGAAAGAAATAAGGACAGATATTATCTGACAGATAATATATTTTTGAGTCCTCAGTATGCGTGTCCTGGCCCAAATATTCGATATTTTAAAAGAGAGGCACTGGTAAAAATTATGTTCCTCACATTATTATTTATTCGCCTTTAAATTATTTGTTTTGCGTTTGTTGGTTTTTACCATTTAGAATTTTGTTTTTAATGTTTACTATATGAGTACCTTGGAAGGTGCATGCTGAAATGAAGAAGCTTTGTCGACAAATGATTTCCATCGAATTGTGTTGCTTTATGGCAAAACTTTTATATTATATTATTATCACAAAACACTATACAATAGTAGATCTAAATATATTTTCTCTGACTCTATAGTTCGCCACCAAAATGCTGCCCAAATAAAATGTCATATAAGATGTAATATTGTAAAGAAATCAGGTGATCAATATTGTGATAAGATTAGTGAGTGACGTTGAAAGTCGTTCATAGAGTTTATGTTGTTTGCAAAAATAGAAAAGCTCAATACCAGAGAGTGTCTAAATTTTTTAATTGAATTAGCTACTAACTAGCCCTTCTGCCCTGCCCTCTGATCCTTAACAGCATAGGCACTATATGATATAGGTACTATACGATACAAATAACATTAAGATGTTAAATCTAAGAGCTAACATTCATTCTCTATTGATATGTTTCCAGTAGATTAGAGAGTTCAAGAAATCAGAACTATCCTTCTCTGAGAAACTGATCTTTTTAGGCAAGGATGGTAATGTAGAGATTGTGATGACTCGAAAATCTCCAGTTCATCTCAATGTTGAAAAAGACCAACCTGTTCACCTTATAGTCACACCAAATAAGTCAAAGGTATCAATAATTATTATCATTTGATTGTCTGTTCAGATTTACTTTGCTGGCATAACTTAACCTCATATCTATAGGTGCGTACATCAAGCCCCAAAAGAAGTCCCTCCAAACGTTCATCTTCTCCAGTCAAAGAAAAACCTTGGATTCCAGCACCTTGCAAGACCAGTAAGAACAAGTACACTTGGGCGGTGAGTCGATTTAAGTACAATATGTTTTCAACACACCTCTTTTACCTTAATGCAGTATATTCCTCATATTTCTTTGTATTATACATTCACAAATGGGTCCTGGAAAGGACCACTCAGCGAAATTTTTTTGGGTGTCATTGTACTTCACAAATTAGAAATTCTCAGTCCAAAAGAATTACCTATAAGTTAAAAATATTGATAGATATTGTTGAAGAATTCTAGCATACACAACTTGTAGATATTGACTGATATATGTTACATATCATTATGTACTAAAATATGCAACAAATGTGAGTTGAGAGTGGTGAGATGTGCAATAATGCCGAGAACGGGTGTTAATATTCCCATTTTCAGGATCAAGTGAGTACCTATCTTATAGTCCCAAAACTCCCTTACCCCTGCCCCTTATTCAAATACAATATCTCAATTGTTCAAGTTGTCAAATGGGAACACCCAACAATTTGTTCCCATCTCAGATTATTGTCTAATTCATGAATGATGATTAAAAAGCAGGGTGTTTCATCACATATTTCTCACTCATCTCACTCATAGGGGAGTAAGGGGAAACTAGACATCACTCAGCCACTTTCTGAATCTCCTGGTAAAATAGTCATTGAGGTGGCCTCAGATCGGGAAGATGTGAGTCCTTTTCTAGCAAGCTTGGAACACCTTTCCCTTCCTCTTATGTAATGCCAGTTCTTGACCAATGTTGCTACTTGCACTGAATTTGCACAACAATGAGCTACTTGTGCAAATGCTATGAGGAAATCTCCTTTTCTTTCAATGGCTTTACTTGATTCATGTGTCATTCTTCGTAATATGGTTCCAATCCTCTAGTCTACTGTCTTAGTTTCCCTCCAATTCTCCGATCATATTTTCATATCAAACTTCTCACCCGCTCACATCACCAAACCCTTTTGCTGTGTTCAGGAACCAAGTCTTCTTGAAAGTGTAGACAATCACAGATCAAAGGTGAATGAGCTGTCTTCAGAGCTGGATTACCTTAAAACTCAGGTTAGTGTGCTAGAAAATCATGAAACCTAATAACAGTCGAACAAATACTTCAAGTTGGCACCGAAAGATACAGCACCATATCTTTCTGGAGAGAGTCCTTCTATCTTTAGCTCATGTTTTTAGTTAATTGTATTTAATTGAGTTACCCTAATAATAGACGATAGTTCACGTCTATTATTAGACGATAGTTCACGTGCATCTGCAGCCATTTAACTGTAGTGTATTATGTTACTCAGTCACTGGCTCACTCAATCCGATTGATAACAGAAATGTCTGTTTTGGGCGGATAAGGGGTTATGTCGGCCCTTGACTTGGGAATTGGGAACCGATTTTCAGATTGACGAGAAATTTTGGTTGTCCGATTTTCTAATGGTCCTTGAGTTGCGATGAAAACTTGAACGTTTCAAGACTATAGTTCATCCGATTGGGCCTCTGTAATTTCATGATATGGTCACACTGGAAGCATAACTAAAAACCGAAGTTTCAATTCCTGCAGAATTGAATTCTGCGTCGATGTTTCGTTGCTTCGACTGTTGAAAACCATCATAATATTATAGATGGGACTAGCTGTAGACACTATTCCCTATCATCTCTGTCATAGTAATAATTGTAACATCTCAATTCTCAGGCGGATTTGGATGTCCGTGAGCGGGAACTCGACCTGCTTCGCGGCGATCTCAACTCTTCCCTCACCGAGACTCTGAAACGAGATCGAGAGATTGGCATTATCCAGGAGGATTTGTTTCACACTGAGTTGGAGAATGAGAGATTGAGAACATCGCTGAGAAACATGACTGAATCGGATGTAACCCAGAGGTAAGGGATGTTGGATCGCGAATTTTGTCGCTGGAAATTAGTGCGGAAATGATATAAATAAGCGATGTAAATTATTGTAGCTAGATTGTAGCTCGATCTAGGAAATAGCATCTCTGATAACCGATAGCATCATTCTGTTTCAGACGGTCGCAGTCCCGCCTCCAAGAGGAAAGGGAGGCACTACTGAGACGTCTTGTTCAGGCTGAGGCTGATGCCGTGTCAGCTAACAGGGAGCTGTCACAACTTCATGGAAATATCAGGACACTCAAGGCGGTGAGTGGAGAGAGGGGGGTGGGCGAGAATTCATGATATGTGGTTCAGTGGTTGTTAGACCCTTGTAACGATGCAGTGATTTAAGTTTGTAGCCTGAGTTCAGTTTTGTAGCGAAGCAATGATTTTTCAGTCCGTCATTAACGTTCACAACGTTCTGCAATGTGTTCAGCATGTATGTATACATGTATGAGAATTGTGGTGGTGTACTTAATTTCGTGAGTTAGCTAATCAGCTGGATAAAATAATTAGCTAAGTAGGTTTAATGGGGTCAAATTAGGTAATTATTGCGCTGCACCAGCGACTCTCTTTGTCTCTTCCTCTTTGTAGTGTCGGCCAACTTCCACTAATTATCAAGGTTATCTGAGATTCGCTGGTGCAGTTGCATGCAGGGTAGGGGTTTCTAATTCTCTAATTGTATACACAAGAGTACATACAAGGTCAAAGAGGCATTTCATGCTCACATATATGACAATTTATGTACATTGTACATTGTTACATTCATATTACATGTTTTATTGTTGAATGTTGACACAGGAATGAAACTTTTTGTGCGAAAAATGACAGTTATTAGCTGTGAGTCGGTTAGGTTGTCATGGTAACATGATGCCAAAGTTTTAACACGAACAAAAGTGGATTATCAGACCGTTACTACCATTCCAGGAGAAAGACATATGCCAGGAGGACACTGACAAGCTATCAAGACAGAGAGAACTCCTCCTTGCAAAGTGTGCCGATGCCGACGACAAGAATCAGAAACTCCGATCTGAACTCGCAGAAAACCAGCGAAAGCTCCAACAATCAGACCACCTCAAGGCGGAGCATTCCAAAGTCCTGGACCGACTCTCCCATTCCGATACCCTGAATCTCGAGCTGAAGCAGTCCCTGGCGGATATGGATAAGCAAATAGCGGCGCTGAACCGCCAAGTGGCGGCTGAAAAGGAGGAAGCGGAGGCGTATAAACACCTGCAGAAAACGAGTGAGATGTCACGGTCACGGACAGAGGAACAGTTACAGGTGATTGTAACACGGTGTAACAGTCACCAAGTGTAACATTGCGCATGTAACACGGTGTTACATGTAAATGTTGCATCCGAGCGTTGTGTTGCGTCATCCCGTGATTTGTGTTACAGTAACATAGAGATTTGGGGAATGAATCCGAACATATCGTGGATTAACCCACGTGTACCCTCTCAGGAGAGCGTATCTGTCAATTCCAAACTAGAACGTCGCCTGATCGCACTGGAAAGTGACTTGGAGTTGGAGAAGAAGGAGCATAATCACTGTAGGGGACTGCTAGCCGGGATCAAGGAGAAAACACATGGGGAGAAGGAAGCGCTGAGAGAGAAAGTGCGGTCGTACAGGGACAGAGCTGTGAGGAGTGAGGAGGCGCTGGAAGCGGTGTCAATGCAGCTCGAGGCTAAGGTAAGAGTGGTGTCAAGGATGAATGGTGTCAAGGAAAAGTGGTGTCAATGTGGAGTGGTGTCAAGGAAGAGTGGTGTCAAGGAAGATTGATGTCAGGGTAGAGTGGTGTCAAGGGTGAATGGTGTCAAGGAAAGTGCTGTCAATGTGGAGTGGTGTCAGGGTAGAGTGGTGTCAAGGAAGAGTGGTGTCAATGTAATGGTGGTGTCAGTGTTGATGATCCTCATGATACGATTACTATCTACTCAGACAAGTCAACTGAAACAAGTGGACAACATAGAGGAAACACTTACTAGGAGACTAGATAACCTGGTAGCAACAAAAACTGAGCTCGAAGACACTGTTGACACACTTAAGAGGTATGTTTTTGTTTTCCATCTGACGGATTTCGACTCGGAAATTTCAAAAAAAAATGTCCGTGTTTACTGCTTTGCAAAACGCAGAACGCATTTTCAAACCATTTTGCATCTTTGCACTTGAACGTGAAGAGCTTGTACAAAGCTCTCGCGCAGTTTTTGCAGCATTTGCACCAGCGTTGGAATGTGATTGCTTGCTACCATTGGCTTACAGCCACAATGCAATGTTGTCACATATTACTGATTTGTGTGACACTGTTTGTGTGACATTGTTCTTGTTTCAGGAAACTTTTCCTCGCCGAAGAAAAGAGAGCAGAAGCAGAGCAAGACCTCAAGGCACGTAACGCCGTGCATATCAAACGGGAACAACCCATTATCAATCGACATGCATCAGTTGCAGTCCGTTAGAGAGTGGGACAATTTATCCAAAATAACTAACGACTAGCAGACACTTGCATTTCTTCTATTGAAACTTTTATTGTCAGCTTTGAGTGTAACACAGAATGGAGCGCGCGCCCTGTTTTCCCGCGAATATTTCACTTTGAAGACATTTCTCTGACGCGCGCAGAATTTTGTCTCCGCGCGCGCCGCATGACATAATGATCTGAGGAACTTCCGACAAATGAGAGATGAATTGGGAATCGTTTCAGACCGATACAGAAAGGTTCAAATCGATACGGTCTGAATCCGGTGAACAGATATCTCGTCTCGAAGCCCGATGCAACCAATTGCAGGTGAGTAGTGAGATGATCTCTCTGATGAGATTGAGTGAGTAAGGGTCGGGTTTGAGGAGGTGCGAAAGTGTGAGAGTTGAGACCCAAGTGAGGAAGCAGTGAGCTGTGTAAGTAATATATGTGAACGAAAATGTCAAAATTTCACCAATTCCAAGTGATGAAGTAAATAAAGTACCCACATTATATTACCGGGAATAAAGTGCTGGATTTCCGGGTATATCCCCCGTTGTGAATTCACAGCTGTGAAATGAAATTCACACTTTTTTGACAGCATTTTCGCGTTCGCAGCATCTGAGAGAAATTGAAGTTCATTTTTTGGTCTGAGCTAAGAAACCCGTTTTCACTCCCCAGACATAAGGGTTGCACTTAATAACTTCGCTGTGATAATATACGACGGGAACCGTTGCTTTGGTAACACCTAAGATAACGGTTCAGTGAGTCATAATGACGTGTTACCAGCTGCATGATTCCCCCCCACACACACACGCACACACACACACACACACACACACACACACANACACACACACACACTGTGAGAATAAATCCTAAAGTAACTTGTCCCTCTCTTAACCACTGGACAGAGACTTCACCCGTATGATGCGTATGTGTCTCGACATTCACTGATTATAATATTCAAACCAAATCAATCACACCGCCCTTCTTCACTGATGTCATACATGAATATGTGAATATATTTAATATTAGATTTTCCAACAGCTCCCCTAACTCTCTCCCACTTAGCCCGGTATTATTACTAGTGATTTTATTGAAATATATTACCATGGGAACGCTCGCTCTTTCCTTCCTTCCCTTCTCCTTTCTTCTACCTCTCTCCCTGAACAAGACGACATGTGCGGTGCTGTACTGCTGTAGTAGGTTATAGGAACACAGCTGAGTTTTATTCCTGCACCTGAAAACGGTCGAACCAAGCATTATTCTGCCTCAGATTGGAGTAATTTCTTGCTGCAGTCACGAACCACTTACTACCAAACGTCTCTCTGTCTCTCTTGCTGATTTGTTGTCAAGACTCGCTTTGACTTACTCGACTACTTTGAAGGGATGTACAAACTGTCTGTCTCTGTTATATGTCCGAGTGTTAAGTACATGGTACGTCGGTTAAAATGTTTTGGGTTAGTGTCGTGACAGTGTGCCTGTTTTCAATGTGTTGAAATTTTAGAGGACCCTTGAAGCCTGATCAATCAGTTGCCAAAAAAGTGCATTTTTTTCGTTACGGGACGTATCACTCACTTTTCAATCACAATATCCTCGAGTATTGGTCATGACGACAAAACCATGCCTATTCACGGCTTCACCCAATTGTATCGTGTTAATCGAGGCGGCCAATGAACATCACAGAAAAAGCTATCGAATTCTATGCACGTGGCACCAATAAAAGGTTTTTAATGAAGATATAATTTCACTCAGAGCAGTGATTTTTGTAATTTGAATATTTATTTGCTATATCTGCGATCATATTTTTTATTTCTCAAACCGAGTGATATGGAATTCCGAATTCCCGTTTATTACATAGCCATAGAATCTCTTTCCGTTCACCAGGAAGGGTTTTACCGAGATCTAACAGAGAATATATGCACTCTCCCTTTCTATCTTCTCCGACATAAACTACATAATATGATATAACGTGTCCAATTATCCCTGGACAGTCGGGCAATTTTTACACAGAATACCGTTCCTTTTCTCTCACTGATCCTCTACTCTAACCCCACTTCCCTCACTTTTCACGTCCCGCTCCCGTCCAATTTCACGTCCTATTCCCGTTTTCTTTCACCATACCCGGTCGATGGTTGCTTGACACTGTCATCCACGCAGGCGTCTGTCTGTCTGCGGATTATGGGTAGGTAAGTACGCCTTGTGACACCCGATTTTGTGCCGGTATTTTGTGTTTCTATGTTCATCGGAATGGAGGTTCGGCGTTTGTTGCGATTCATGTTTCGCTTTTTCTAACGATTAAGGAAGAAACTCTTGTGACAGATCCTGGTGATCGATTCATTCCCCAGTCGATTTAACCGTGCAATGAAACGCGTAGACAGATAGCCGTAGATAAATGAACTATGTGATATGCTGAAGTAATTTCCACGATAATTTCCGTTTCCATGACGACGACTGCACATGCCAGTGTCCATGATGCAATGACGAGTGATTAGTACGACTCAGTTCCAGCTACTCTGTGTTCTGGACTGTTTATTTTGTTTGTATTCATTACATTGATTGTGTTTGGGCGGCAAGTAGAAGAGTATGTTGAATGTTCTGCTCAAGAATATCATGTACTTAGGATTAAGACGCGTAATTCTGTTAAACCTTTGAACTCCTTATCTCACTTTTTATCAGAAATCAAGCAGATTATTTGACCACAAGTACTATGCGAATAATCATTAATCTTGAGTATGGTCTGATGTTGAATTGACCTATAGGACCATAATTGTCCTACAAGACAAGGCCTCGAACCGCTATTATACCCTATCCGGGCCTGTCTTCATCATCATTATGAGCGTTGTGTGTGACCGTGATAACAGCCAGATATTACGGGAAGGCGATATCAAATAGGTACCAATTCAATATCGTAACTCCGTGGATCTAGTAACCGTATCTATAGATGTCCCATATTACATCAACTTGACAAGATTGGTGTCATTACGAGTTCAGTTCATCTGTGATATGAGAGTTGTCCCAAGAATACCGAGTTATCAGATTTCAAGAAGATTTTGGACTCTGGATTTCATTCTGAAAAGTTCGCAAAACCTCAGTCATGAAATCTAGCTATATTGTAGACTTGATATGTCATCAAGTCCTGATTTAATCAGTTACACATGGACTAGTTCACATCTTATCCCACCCTTTGTGTTCAATATTCTTTGATTTGTAAGCACTAATATAAGAGTTTGACTAGTTTAAGCACTGAGTTCACTTTGGTGTGATAGTTATGATTGATGTTCTAAAATAATCAATGACCAGTTTTAAACAAAATCATTCCTCACTAACAATTCATTACTTCATCACACACACGCGGAACTAGGAAAGTGCTACTATCTTACTATCACACGTTACGATGTTAAAAGGTTCACCATCACATACACACACANATGGACTAGTTCACATCTTATCCCACCCTTTGTGTTGAATATTCTTTGATTTGTAAGCACTAATATAAGAGTTTGACTAGTTTTAGCGCTGAGTTCACTTTGGTGTGATAGTTATGATTTATGTTCTAAAATAATCAATGACCAGTTTTAAACAAAATCATTTCTCACTAACAATTCATTACTTCATCGCACATCGCGGAACTAGGAAAGTGCTACTATCTTACTATCACCCGTTACGATGTTAAAAGCTTCACCATCACACACACACACACACACACAAACACACACACACACACACACACTCTCGCTCCTATTACAGTATAATCACTCCTGTCTTCCTCTGCCTGGAGTTAGCGAACAGGTGGTGCGCGCGCACGACCTTTGTATAATACTACTCCTTCATAAAATATACTACATGATATTTTATCATACCGACCATCTTCATTAGTATATTCTATAGCCCATTTGAGTTGTATTTTAGGACTCTGGGTGTTATACGCCCTGGATCATGATATACCTATCAATATGTTGCTCAGAGTGATTTCCAGATCAATTTAGGAAGTTTATAAGTGAGATAATCAGTTCCCCGTTCACCATGTCCTCGCTCCTTGAGCCATTTTCCACGTAAACTGGTCATGAATTGCAACACCAGCTGGCCTGATATTCTGAGCGATATTGTTTTTCACAGCGATAGGGCTCCGCAAAGATTTCAATAGTTTCATGTCAACTACCGACGTTGACAGTCAAAAACACAACCAGTCGCGTCCTAATGATATCATCACCCAAACGGCTCCTTTATAAATTCAAACGTCAACGTTTTCCCTGAAACTCCTTAACCTCCCTGAAGCCGGTCTTCATCTTTTCATCTTATGAGATTATGGTAAACCTTCGTCTGTGTTTTCCGTTCGTCTGTGTGTGTTCGAATTCAGCCAACGCGGAACTCTACAATTAATTTATCACTACACGTATCTGTCACGCTCAAAGGAGTGCTGAGAATTTCCAAATCTACCTTCTTTATTTCAGCCGTCTGTCATAATTGAGGTTGTTGTTTTCTACTGGTTAGCGAGTCCATGATATGTGCTCCAGATTCCAGAATGCGGTTGAAACCATGATCCAGCGTTTTATCAGCCTTGAATTCAAGACGTCAGCCCTAAAACCATTTTTATAATGGGCAATTTCTCGGATACTGATAGAGTCTTCCTGAGAACGAATTATAATTCCATCGTCCACAAACAGAATGCCAGAATTTGGGCACGGGTGGAAAACGGGATGACGTACATTGGAAACGAATGATCGGGTTGTAACATTTTGTAAAATAAGTTTTGCAACATATTTCGCTACAACGTATGTTGCAACAATTTTATACAGTTTACAGGATCATTAGGATGTCTGTCCGGGTAGTTTTCGTATTGTGTCGTAAGTTGTGTTCCGTCGACAGACTCCGCGGTCAACATCGGACATAATATATGTTTCAGTTTGATACATACCTAATGTTTCTCAAAAATGTTGGAATCACGTTGTCGGTCACCGAAATTTCATCTTGATCATTCAATGTGACCATCTTGTGACAGCTGACAACTTTCGGATTGTCATTCTCTCTGACGTAAATCTGAAATTGTCATTATCATAAAAATGACGAATGTCACAATGACGAACTCCGCCGTGAGAAAAATAGTGTTGAGAGAAACCCTGTGACGGTCATATCTCCCAACTTTTATTTGGAGACTCTTGTCAAGTTATGACTCTTGTCAAGTTATGAGATTTAGCGCTTCGATTCTGATCCAAAAACCGATTTTTGTGAGTTCATCGGATTTCCGGATGAAAACCCAAAATAACCAATTCATGCATCACACAAATAGCAGCACATTTTAACTTTCTAACGACATGAATATTAACCGCAGAACAGTGTCTCCAGTTAATGCGGTAATATCGCGGGTATTTAAACATAATTGCGAATGTTTTTGTTTATCCGCGTTTTTGTTACTGATCTGTGTTTGTAGACTGCTGCGGTAATAGCTATTCCACTGATTATGATGGTAGTTTCCGTTCTCTCTTTTCTCCATCCAATTGTGATGCATAATTTGTTACATCTTCTTTTTCCCATAGTCTATTATACAAAATCATGACTGGTGGACTATAAACGTTCGGTTACGGTCACAATTTGCGGTTTAACTTACCAACATTAACTACGTTTACCGCCGCGCAACTGCTCTTTGATCCCGTCTGACGAATAAGGTTACCATACGACATACTTATGTTGGCATATATGTTGTATGCTATCATGATATATGGGATTCTGAGAAAGAGGGAACGGCAACTTTTAAAATGATTGTCAACGATTTGCATATTATATTCCCAAATCCCGTATAGATATAGGTAGCTACTTATGTGCTTGCATTCTTCTGGTTTTATGAACTGTCGTTGCCTGTCCAAAGGGAAAACCGACATATTTCCAAGTAAATGAAGCTATCACCGATAGCTTCATTTCAAGCATGGTGTGACCAACATTCTGTGGCCCTGATAACATCTGAGCTATCATCTGGCTAGAGCCAATGATGATGATCTTGCCAAGATATCTATCTCACCCGCAGCAACTAACACTGACTCATGTTAAACACCCTACTAGGTTTACCTAGAAGATACTGTGTTAAAACTTACCCGATTTGCTATCTGGTTTCGCTAGTTAGTAGTAGCCAAATTTGTATGCATAGGAGATATCTTGCTAGCCAATATACCCTTTCTTATCCCATAATTTGTTATTTTATTGATCCCAAGAGCTACTTTTAGTTAATCTACTAAACTAGGAAATCTCGGTAGTTTAATGGACTTTTAGCACGCAGAGGGAGACATTTTAATTCGACGTCTGGTTTTTACTTCCATTTATTCAAGCAACACGCTATATGCCATTTCCCGACTTCAGCAACGTACCCAATGAATTTCTAAATTGAATTTTCGTGGTTTCGATTTTCATATAATGAGTAGGGATTGCAGTTGAAAATAATATACGGTTCCCTCACTGCTGTGCTTACCGGTACTCACCAATCACCACTGACCTGAGGAGAGGGGAAGAGGGGAAGATCATGCAATTAGCCTCCTTCTAGAGAATTCCCATCGGTGTTAAAACTCGTAACACACACACACGCACAAACACACACGCACAAACACACACACACACATACACATTCATACCTGTCTTGTAGTTGTACGATGATAAGGTGAGGACAGAGTGATAGATTCAGGGATCATCTCGAACGAGGTGGACGATTTAACAGACAGTGAACAGGAACTGTCCAGATCATCGTTGGACGGCGCAGATTTCCTCATACTGCGAGACCTGGGCAGCTTGNACACACACACACACACACACACACACACACACACGACCGGGGCTACCTTGTTACTATAACGCCATTCCCCTCATATACAATCTACTGTTGCTTTAATGAGATTTGACACTCGATATACCACAATCATGTGGCACATCATTCGATATAGCTACACACGGACTCGATTTTGTTGGTTGTCCGCTTCCCTTTTCCTCCCCCGGGTGACCTTGGTTATTGTTGTAGTAGTTGTGCATTTCTCTTCCTGTCGGTGTTTGTTTTAGAAAAGTGTTGCTGGTTTGTTGTGTGTGTGTGTGTGTGT
>CAMPET010000005.1:505229-518640 GCA_946803715.1 Beroe ovata | reverse complement strand
ACACACACACACACACACACGCACAGCGTCGCACACACACAGCTGGTTCCGTTAGTACATCCGGTACTCAAGTTGCTCCTCATTATCACGATAGGTACCAGTGGCCCCAATTTCAATTATGACCCTGACCCTCATAAATTAACTGCTGCACCAAAGTCGTTTCCCTTCTCAAGATAGGCTGCCGACTGTTCTTTAATTTGCACTCATACCCCCTCTATCACACCCAGTTTGTATAATTGGTTCTCCACTTTCCTGTCCCTGTCACTCTATTCCCATTAGACATTCGATACTTACTGCTCGTTTTATTACGCTGTTTAAACCCCTTCCCCTCTAACGCCCATGTGTGTGTGTGTGTGTGTGTAATATTTGACGCTGTTTTTAACATCCCTCGGAACGGCTCATCAGTGATGTCATGTGGCAAAACATCAGCTCATGTGGCAAAACATCAGCTCATGTGATGTGTGGTGACTGTGTTTTGTCGTGATGAGTTGGGGTTTAGAGGCCGTCGGGGAGCCATTTTGCATTCATTTACCAAAACCCTTCGTTTTGTCATCTTTACCGTGTCAAATTGAGATCAATTACCCTGGTCACGAACACGTATTTAGCTACGCAAACAAACAATATAGGTACGACGGCAAACACTTGCATTGTACAAACAATGGTAAACACACGGCGCAAACAAACAAACAAACACACAGACAGGCACACACGAGACGTGGCGAATGAGTTGATGTAGGTATACCAATAGTTAAACACGGGGATTGTGTGTGTGCGTTTGTCCACATATTATTATTTCCCTTCCCCCATGAGTACATTGTTGTCATATTGTGATGTTTGCGGGCATGTTTGTGCCCTCACACAGACACACAAACACAGAGATGCAGACTACAGACAAACACACAGTCATACACAGACACAAACTCGTAAACAGTCATATTCACAGTCATCTGATAGAATTATACGTTTCAGCAACATGTGATTCGGACTTGAGTATCCTTTACTTTTGCAGTTCTCAAATTTCCGTATATTTTTATCGACAATCTTATCTACCCTTGCGAGCAACATTTCCGCAGAGATCCTGTGCTAAATACCCCATAAATTAGCCTGATCTTGTCTCCAGTGGGCTCCTTATTGGATGTCATTATGTGCACATAAGATCCCTGTTATACTGCAGTACAGTCTTGCTGTAGGTCGCTTTGGATATTTGACATTGCTAGTCTTTTCAAGGCTCATCGCTCAATCTCTCTGATATCTCCTGCTTGTATAAGAGTGTACCTATGTACATGGTAATTATAATATACATTGTACATGACGTGTACATTATATACGTCCTGTACTCTCATCTCCCTGCCCCTCCCTTGCATAGCTGCACATCGCGCTATTTGTCATCGAGATCAGCTGTACATTTTGTATATACACGCCATCCCGCCCCTGTATTATTATCACCACCACCAGTGTTACTCTGTAGTATATATACACCGAGATAATCTGTTGTTGTAGCAGCTGTGGTGTCATTAGCGTATCTATCTCTCTGAGCTTTGTGTGTGTGTGTGTGTGTGTGNTGTGTGTGTGTTGTGTGTGTTTGTGTGTGTACTGTTTGTGTGTGTGTGTGTGTGGCCATGTGTGGGTGGGTATGGGTGTGTGTGTTTGTTTACATCTTTGTTTGTGTTTTCGCTCTTCGTCGTTTCTCGTTGTATCCTAGCAACCCCTCCCCGAATCATTTCACCTTGTCACCTTCAGGTTACATCCTACTTTTGGAGGACACTTGTTAATTGACCCTGTTCTCGTTCAATCCTGCCTCTTTTCTATACCTCTGCTCTATTTGTCAGCATTTGTCTCTCTGGCTTATTCCTCGCATATATGCTTTGGTTGGACAAGAAAGTAGGGTACTCTTTAGTTCATTGTGGTTCTCATTATCCCCAATAGGAACAGTCTCACACCCCAACTTTGACTTCCAGTCTTGACGGTTTTCATACGATCTTTTCTTGACGCGTGAAGGATGCCTTGTGCATCACTCATCAGATTGATTCATCAATCATCAATTATCATGCCACATCACACAATCTGTCAATCGCCATCATCTTCTCAACAGACCCTTTCTGATCAAGCAACCATCAGACATCTTGATAATTGTTGAGTAAAGTCACTCGTCACCCATCACTCGGGAATCAGTTACTGGCGTGTTTTATTACAAATTATCGCAAAAATTACACGGGGTTTCAGATATCAGTAATATGATTTTATACGCCTCGTAAATTTTCGTATTCATCCGCTACATATACAGCGTTTTATAGCAAGTTCTGTTTATTTGATGGTTACGCAATCTTGCTGCTCGTACTCTTGCAACACATTGTTCGTTTGAAATGCTCGCGAATGTATAATACCTACATTTGCAAGTTCCACTTACCAGATTGTGAATTCGGCAAGTTTCACTCGTTTTCGTTATTTTCACTCCCCCTCTTTCCCCGCACTCAGCATGCTATCCTCATGATAAGCTCTCCTGCTCTGCACAACCCTTACATCAGATAGATTTATGGAACTATTTTACTACTGCATCTCCGCCCCAAAAGAAGACGAGCGACGAACCGTAAGTATCACACGCGTGACGTGTCACGCGTTACTGCTGGGAGAAGGAGTGAAACAATATTTCCTTGTGTTTGACAAGCACTGTGTGTGAGCATGTTCCTCATCCCCGCAGAACTACATCCCTCCTGAGCTCCTAATCCGATACGATGACCATCCCCAACACTCGGCACCAGAAGAGGAGGAGGAGGAGGCAGATTTGGAATATGACGATGAAAAGGGCGTGGTCCCCTCCTACTCCGATCTGAACGACAGCCTCCATGAGGTTGAGGTGCCGGAGAAGGCTGCTCTGGATGAACCTGACGGTCATTTGTCTCCCGTGGAAGAAGATGGGCCTCAGGTGGACGAGGGGGCAGAAGTTGCCGAACCCGAGGTATTATTTGGGGGAGAATGTGTCACGGTGTCACATCTTCTCATGGTGTCACATTATGTGATGGTGTCACATATCATAATATATTCGGTACGGTGTCATGGATAACCTTTCATGCCCTGAAATAGCTATTCATCACCGTATTGTGTTGATCTTCTCTTTTTTTGTGCTACCCTGAATTGAGCATTTTTATCTTCACCCGCTGATTTATCTTACTTCCTGAGCTTTCACTATGTGTATGTTGCAGCTCTTGCTGTAGATATTCAAAACTTAATCAGAGTAGCAATCCCAATCAAAATTGCTATGAGCAACATGTCTAATTTGCATAAAACCACTACCATTTCTTAAATGCATGGAAGCAAAATAAGCAATAAGAAGGATAGGCAAAATGGAAACATGAATAAACCATAGGAGACAAAATGAATCATTCAAACGTCGCATGACTCTTCTGGTTCGATATCGGAAGTAAGCATCAGACAGGGCTTCCATATAACCGCATGAACTTCAAAACTTAGCTTTTCCCCCAAGAAGGACTTTGCTATTCCCTAACTTTTCATGGCACTTCCAATAGTTTCGCTAATCGTCATGATGTGGCATTGTAGAAATGAGGCATTGGTAGTAAAATGACATGAAAACCCCACTCTGTAACACAGTCCTCCTTTCCAGTTGGATAGGAATTTGCTTAAACGGCACAACTCCCGAAAATTCAAAACTCCGTCCTTCAAATGGAAGAAAAAGAGTAAGAAAAAGGACCGCGGAGAGCCGGAAGAGGCGGCGGTGGTTCCGTCAGCCCCTGAAGTTACCATATCCGACATGCCCGCTGACGAGACACACGACGAAAACATTGATTTAGATGAACTAAAGGTACGGAAAGTATGCGTGCACACAAACCCATGAGCTATTTAACAAAATATATCACCGTCTCCCAGAATGTGTACATTTTAGTGCAAATATATCACGTGATCATGATAGCTCTGAGTAGGTCAGGTAGTAAATTCCGGATCTGTTCATGCGGCTGGTCACAATGACCTGGCTATCATAGTGAGTGGTAATGTCAAAGACTGGTTAATGTATCATGCATAATGCAATCCTTTCATCGTGTCTAATGGGCGATGATATGTTCACAGGTCATGTGACCCTACTCGGGTTATTATACGCTCGAAAAATATGTGTCCAGATCTGAAACCCACGGTCGTCTCATGCGAGTGTGTGTGTACGGTAAAATATTTTATATGCTTCCCTCCCATATTTTGGTAGTTTCATCCCGATGCTGCACTCTATCTGTTCAAATTATTGATTTTTTCTCCCCGTGTGTGTGTGTTTTACAACTATTTAATCGATTCAGCCCATATCTATGCCTCCTGGAGAACGATATTATTGTCTCTACCTATACTACAACTTTATCAAGCTGCAAAATAATCGCTAGATTTCACTTGACGTAAAATTTTGACGTAATAATTTCTCTCGGAAGCTAATTTTGAATTTCGGTGTGAAGTTGATGCGTGTGTGTGTTTGGATGAGTTTTGAGTGAAGATGGAGCAAACGCTGAGAGATGAGAGTTACGATGATGAGAGATTTAAGCCGAGATATATGTGTCATACCGTGATCGCCGGGCGATAATTAACTGATGATTTAGCAGTTCTTCAGTCTGTTTCCCCCCTTATGCAGATTGCGTTGGATGGCCTCAACGAAAAACTGGAGGAGAAAGAGGCTGAAGTAACAGTTACGGTGAGAAAACCATGTTTCAAATTCCTGTTAACACTTATTCTCCACATTCCTCTTTCTAAATGATTGTTTGGACACGAATCTTACGATTCAAGATTTTCCGAATCACGACAAATAAACTGTGGAATTTGACAAATTCCTCCGCTAGGCGGAGCAGAAAGACGCAGACATAGACCGACTGCAGAAGGATGCGGCGTTCTACCAGGAACGCCTGCGCGAGGCAGAGGAATTGCTAGCCCGGTATAAGACTGACAATGTCATGCTCCACCAGAGAGTCGAGATGGCGGAGAGGGATCGAAGTGCCATGCAGCATGGAACTGCTGCCGATATTGAGAGGGTGAGTGATNGTAGTCAGAGAGAATACCCTCTCCCATACTGTAGTGCTGGAATAGAGGACCTAAAAATAGGGGGTGTGGTTTGCTGCATGGTGGTTTCTGCTCAGTATTATAAGATTTAGAAGTCAAACAGGATTACAAACTTTCCTCTTCTGTGAGAGGAAACATTTAGTAAGTGTCTATAAGTGTCACTCACTCACCCAGGAAGAGTATGAGAGTGAGGGAGAGTGGGAGGAGGGCCGAGAGTGGGTCCCGGACCCCAATCCAGGATAGGACGTGGTGATCAGGGTAAGGAGAGGGGGCAGGTTTAGCGGGAGTAAGGGGACAGGGTGTGGGGGGGCATGATGAGGGGGTTGAGGTTGGGGGCAGTGAGCATTAGAAAGGGGAGAATTGTAACGATATATCGCGGATAACGATTGTCCGTGTTCAGATTCGGGCAGAGTACCAGACAAAGATCAGCGAGCTGTCTCTGTACCCAGAAAAGCTGAGCTCGGCCGAGGCCCGCTTTGCCCATGCCGAGGCGGAGACTGAAGCCCTCCGATCGCAGTTGTCCGACAAGAACAGGACTGTCGAGGATCTGAACACGAAAATCGACACTTTCCAAGAACAGATAGCCAAGTTGAAGGAGAAGTTCCATGCAGTCAATGAGGATAATATCGAGTTGTCCAACAAGTCTCAGAGCCACGAGAGGTTGGATTTATGGCTTTCGCCTCTCGGTTTCGGAAAAATCCTATCGTTCAGCGAACTTAACAGCTCTTCTCCAAAATTTGTCACTAAGATTTTCATTGCTCTAGACTTCTCATCCTCAGGAAGCTGATGGAGGCCGACATGCACAACAAGAATCTGATGGATCTTGTATCCAAGAAAGATGATACCATTGAGCAGCATCAGGTGTAGTATTAACCTCAACCCCCTTCCTTTCTCTGTCCCTCCCTCTTTCCAATGTGAATCAGAATTTCTGGGATAGTATTATCTTCTCGAACACTCGAAAGTGAATTTGCTGAGAAATTGCAGCTGTGAATGTGAGAATCTTTAGTGTGTGTGTGTGTGTGTGATTGCGGGATATAAGTGATGGGATATGTGTGCGTGTGTGTATGTGTGTGTGCGTGCTTTATTGTCCAATGTACACTATCTGTGAGGGCATGCCAGCTAGTCCCTTGTACAACACCTCATCTCAACAAGCGCCCTATCTCAACTGCTTTGTTTTGTGAGAATTGTGTGTGATACACCATTTCGTCACATGTCACATATCATTTGGTCAATGTCATCACTGATGGTCATGGAAATTCCTTTTAGTCTTGAAATTTGGACAAAGTAGAAAACATACGTCTACCCGAACCCGAAAATGATGTGACGGCCGTTTCCACGATGACCCCATACTAGCTATCTCATTTTTAGCTAAGGATAGAAGAACTTATGCGAGATAATGCCGAGTTATCCAACCAGTTAGAGACCACCTTATCAGACTGTCGCAGACAAATCGACAGCCTGAAAGAAAAAGGCCTCATTAAGGTACAGGACCATTTGCAGCGTTTCCTGGTGAATTCCCTGATCTTCTCAGCGCCATTGTGGCTAAACCTCAAACTCTCTCCGTAGGAGAGAAGTGCGAATAACCAATTGGAAGAGCTTGAAGCTCAACTGAGTCGCGAGAGATCGACTCAGAGTCAGTTGAAGCGATTGAAAGAGGAGGTAACCTGTAGTGTGAGGGTGCGTGAGAGTGTGCGAGTGCGTGAAAGTGAGCGCGACACACAGACCTGACAGACCCATACAATATGAATACCTATAGATATCATATAATATACACACATAATATAGATATTCTAGGGCTTCTAACCAGCAATACTCCCTCTTTAGGAAGACGAATCCCGTTTCCAAACCCATGAACCATAACCATTAATTCCCGTTACAGCCTTCCCTTGATGTGGACGCCCAGCTAGCCAGCCTGCCCCCTCCCCCTGCCTCTCCCAGCACTGACAACAATGTGTCTGAAGAGGAGGAGGGAAAGAAGGAGGACAGTGAGACTGAAACTGGGAGTAGTTCGGAAGAGGAAGAGGTAGACTGGTCGGAGATGCTCAAGAACGCAGAGGCTAACCGGGAGAGACTTGGTTTGGATGAGATAAGTGAGGGTGAGAGCAGCGTGGATGAAGATGGAAACCGGGTACACAAGAAGAAGGAACAGAATGGATTGACGAGTGCCGATATCATGAACAGAATGGCCACCAACAAGTTCCTGGGATATGATGAATTTGGTCGGCCTATCAACGGCAAGTACAATGGCTCCATGATGAGCGGTATGAAGGGGTCCAAGAACAGGGCAATGCTCTTCGGAATGGAGGGCGGTAGGAAAAGCACGAAAACAGGGAGTAACAATCGTGCGGCGGGCAACAAGAAGGAAGGAGGCCGGAGGTCAGGCGGAGGCCGGCGAAAGGGTGGTAACATGCTCCTCGGCTTCTAACTCCTGAACACACACATCTATATTATATCAGATTTTATACGGTTAGATCATGTTGTCCCGGGCAGTCTTGTTTAGTGTGTGGGGAAGTCTTTACAGGAGTCTGGTGTTGACTGAAGAGAGACTGCCCTGGGACCCATGTATTACTCGTCAAGCATGTTCAAAGACCCAGGCCACTCTTCCCTCCCTTCCTGATTATAGTCTTACTGTTTTAGCCGCGTCAGCGATGTGTCAAAAGATGAACCACCATTGCTTTTGTGAACGAAATATCGCTGCATTCGGTCAACGCTGCTTGCTGTCTTGTTTCCCACAGAGATGATTTGGTGACAGAGATGAACGAACCAGCTGGTATGGTAACCTAGCAACCGGAGGTCGCTACCATGGGTACCAGGTGGTTCACAGTTGTTGGTAACCTGATGAAAGCGCGTGGTGGCAGAGTCATAGCTCTTAGTACTCGTTAAACTGTTTTATATTTTACCCAATAGATACTTCAGCTGGTTTTTGGCACAACTTTTTACGTAATAATAATTTATGTTGATTTGATTTTTTTGTAGAACTATGATAGTGAAACACTAAATTATGAAAAAACAACGTAGAGCAGTCCATCTCGGGTAATAGAAAACGAACGGAACATTCTATCTTCACATTTTGACCATCTCACGACACCAGCGAGCAAAATAGAACATTGATGTTAATATTGATAGTAGGGATAGCAATATCTGTCAGAATATAGTTATTTTTTGTGTCAATCATATTTTTTGTGAACCATTCCATGAACATTTCTTGACCAATATTGACCATTTGAGGGCAAAACATAGTATACAGATTACAGAGACACATATTCCATTTTATTTTGGTCACAAACCATAATTTCCCAAGAAGTACAATGACACCCCCACATGATCAAAATTTTTATGCGCTGAATTTGTTTTTAATGTGCAACTAAATGAGCTTTCAGTTCAGGCGTTTTAATGATTTAAAATTTAATACACGTTCCCCCATATTTTCGTGTTATTGGTCCCAAATTAAATCCGAATAATTCTTGAGATGATTATAGGGAGGGTTTTTTGTATTTGTAGGTGTCTTCAAAACCAACTCAGATTTCCCAATTCGATTCGGAATATCTGATTTCAAATCGAATCAGAGGGACCATTGAATCGGAAATAGGTGATGTGTTACCTGGTGACGGTTTACTGTTCAAACATCTCGATCTAGAATTCCAGAGTCATTCCAGAGCCATGAAATGTGCATTGTACATTATACATTGTGTATTGCAGACTGGCACATGAGCTGCTGCAAGCCCATGGAACATACACGACAGTATAATTGATGTGTTTAATCACTCAAGTTACACTCAACAATTATGTCTACATGCTCTGCATTGTCCGATTATAGTACACGCATTATACATTATACACACACACATTGTATTTGTATAGTGGATGTGTCAATCTCGCAATGTATACACTGTACATTGTACATTGTAGTACACGGTATCTGTACATTGTGTTTCTGGTGGAAATCTCTATTGACACCCTCTCCTGTCTGTTGTATGCATTGATCTTCATGAAATATCGTGATTCAACAGCTCTATATCTGGGGCATACTCTTGGGTTAATCTTGTCCACGTATTCTCGGTGGCTGTAGCGTGAGAGTTGATACACGTGGAAGAAGATCTGTGCGTACCGCTATGGGGTGTATGTTCGCACTACTGTCCCTATTTTCTTCCTGGGGCATTCATCACGTTTTCCCTAACCTATTTTCCCTGTCCTGGTGTTTAGGTCCGCAGTTTTGGGGCTGTCACCTCGTCAGAGTCGATTCCCGACCTCCCTGAACGGGACGCACATGACGTCCCCAAATCCCTGCTGAACGGGGAGTGTGATCTGCCCACCCCACCCGCTCACCGGCGGCATCCCGTCTCCCACACTCCTCAACCCCACGCAGACTTTGCCAAGTTCTCCTCTGAGATCGGTGACCGGGATAAGTCCCTCACGTCACGGTCCCGGGGCCTGCCTTGCTCCTTGGACCACAACCTCCACATGGCGGGCTTTGGCAGGACTTCAACCCCCGTGTTTGACGGGTCGGATCCCAGACTCCTGGACCCCTTTATCATATCCCGCTTGTATTTTGAGGAGTTCCTACGAAATCAGTCGGAAATGTTCAACCATATCATGGCTGAACGCGAGAAAGCGCTCAGCGTGAAATCGGATTCGGCCACCGCCACTTCGAGGTATGGCCGAGTTCGGTACGATAGTGATCGTCCGGAATCGTCCCAGTCGGAAACACAGCTTAAATTTGAGCGAGAACGAGCGCGAAACGCGGGCACTAAACTCCATGACATCGTATCTGGGTACGATACATTTGGAAGCGGGTCGTCCAACATGACGTCCTATCTACCCCGCCTATTTGACGGAACTTCGTCTCGTGACACGTCTAAAGATACGCTATCCAGCAGGGACAGTGCTGCTAACTCCGCGAATTCAGCTAATTCCGGGAATTCGCGGGACGTTGATGAGATCTACAAGAACTGTAACGGGAAGTCCATGGTCCGGACAACCTCACTGACGGAGTTGGAGGCCCTGGTCGGGAACTGTATCCTGCCTGATGAGGATGATGAGGGGGATGAGGGGTTGGGGGATGGTGGGGTGAAACTTGTACCCCCATCTCCCATATCTCTACATGCGTTATCATCCCCCCGCACCAAGCATAGCAGGAGACGTCATGTTGAGGCGCCGCAGTCTACACCGAAAGAGGAGCCGCCCCAAATGTTGCTAGGCGGCGTGTTGAGCCGCCCTCACGCCACCAAATTCCAGGGCGAGAGCGTCGTTATTCAAATGAACGGAAACCATGCAACATCCGAACATGAATCTGAATCAGAGTCAGTGTGTGGTAAGAAAGAGAATAGATCATCGAAATTCCCCTTCAAAAAATCAAAATCGAAATCGAAGGAGAAATCGAAGAAGGAGGCAGCATCTTGATCTTGATTTCCAGTGTCTTCATGTAAAATTGAGTGCGAATTAAAATCTTTTTATCATTGGTTCATAAATTTAGATGGTGGTTGTTTTTAAAAGTAAAGTGGAATTTTTTACATTGCGTCACTACATTTCAAAATCTTATATTGAATTGTCTGAAATTTTCATCCAATAATCAAAATGAGAAAGTGTCAAAGTGCAGTGGTGTCAAATGTCTGTTGCAAGTGGTGTTAGTCAGTTGGTATAACTCAATGGTGTCATCGGTCATTTTCAAATATTGATGAAATTTAGTTATGAGGTACATTGTACATGACTCATGCTGAAATACCTACCTACGAAATCTAATTCACAGTCCTACAATTCACATAGAATACACGGTCGTTAACGTATGTCAAACGTTTTTAAAATTCGGTTGTTCGCTTTAGGTAAAAGTTGTCACTTGATATTCTCTCTGTAACACTAAGTTAGTGTTACAGAGACTAACATATTCTCCACTTGAAGTTTGATTTGACATTCTACAACTATTAGTATTTAGTACTGCTCATTACTCAAACTGCAACTTGACATATTTTAGTGAAACTAGCTAACTAGAAGTAGAAAATAATGTTGAAACACCTCCATAGTTCCAAGCCAAGCACTCGAACACCTCTGTACAATTTGAGTGTATGAAAACCTTAACTTGAATTGTACTTGTATGCTGCATTAAAGAATTGGTATACATATCTGAAGTACCTACTTTCACTGGTCTCCAGGAATAATCACAGGAATGATCACCTAGATCACCAGGAATATAATATGATTTTTACCGCAACTATCGGAGTTGGCCCTATTCATATCCGGGTATCGAAAGGTGGGGGTACCCAGTATAACTAAATGCAAATGGGTACTGGGTAGGGGCACTGGTAGATGCTCCTTAATAGTATCAAGGATTGATACTATCATTGATAGTATCAATGATACTGTTCGATAGGGTCATGGGTTGGTCAGGATGCAAATTTGGGAAATAATCACTGAGAATTTAGAATTTGTACCATGTGCCGCTGTCAGAATACATTCTCGAAGCTGGAGTTTTGCCCATGGCCGTAGGACGACCCACGTCACAATGCTGCTCCCTGGCTCCCAGCTGAGAGTGAGCTCCAAGTTGTAGGACTACTCAGTACTCCCTACCATCACTGGCGGAATCTTGATTGCGCCGCGCGGCGCCGACGGTAGGGAAAAATCCTACAAAGCTCCAAGTAGGTACTTAAAGTAGGGTAGGTTCTCAAGTAGGTCTAGGTATCAGCAGCCTCATCAACTCATGATGACATGATGGTCGCCCATTTCCAATCTAAGGCAGACCTCTAAATTAGTTTGAGTAACTATGAATACTCTAGACCACCTGACCACATAGTAAGCAATACCAAGCAATTCCCATACCCATTTCCGTCTCACGATCACACAGTCACACACACATTCTCGCGTGAGCTGGAGCTTTATCATTTAATCCGTTGTCAGTGAAGTAGCAAGCATTAATAAAACACTGAGACTTCCATGATATAGGCTTTATGAAGTGAGAAATGAACCCGGCTCCTAGCATTTATAACGTGTTAATAAAATGTGCTCGCGTCACAGGCACACTCAAACACTCACTCACACACACACTCACACACAGGGAGTCTTATTAATATCCATCTTATCAATATCCATCACATTTACTGCCTGACTTCCTCCGAAAAGCAGCGTAGACTAAAACTCCAGTTTTGCTTGCTGGTGAAAACTAAAAATCCGCTGTATTTAATCTGTAGACCAGTAGTTTGATACTATACTTCGATTTGGCTGTGAATGTGATGACTATAAGTATAATCCCATATTAATAACGTAATGTCTGGTCCTCCTGATTCACTCTGGATGATAGGAAACTTCTAGTTCTATCGATAACGATCTTGCCATTCATTGTAGATGGAGATTTGCTGATGGATAGTAGTTGAAGAATCTACCCTGGATTCAGATTGAACTTGGCCCCAATTTTGACACTTTTGACAATTTTGATGCAATGTTGTGTGGAATCTTAACAATGATCACGATTACTTCAATGATCATGATTACGTCACACCTACTGTACTCATGAAAATTATGCGATTTCACCACCCGAATGAATATATTCAAACCTAGTCTCCACCTCTACCATGTTTATTTTATTCTCTGCTTTTCCATTTCGTATCCCTAGTGACCTGCTACAGTACTAGTGACCTGCTAAAGTACTTGAGTAGTATTGCGGTACACTGACATAGTGACGTACACTATTCATCATACAGCACTTATATACATCATTGGTCACTAGTAGCTGTTCAGCGTCACTCGGCCCCAATACTCACATTGCCAATCCCACCTGCCAATGCAGTCATTGTGTTTTATAAAGAGCTCCATTTTTCACCTCGGCATTGAGAATCGTTGTATGAACCTAAGTATGGAAGTTGAGGTTGTTGTATCGGCAGGAATCTGTAGCTTTGTTTAGACAGCTTTCTCCCGGGTGTGTCACTGTGCTCTGTCCATAGGTTGACATATGAGCATGTGAATGTGCGTTAGAGAATGATGTCACGGGGGTCGCCCCAATGTGCAAATATGATAATCACACAAGACGTACAACCACTTATCCAGGCGTCCATTGTTCATCATAGCAGCATTTCATTGTTATGCTATCTTGTATCTCGCTTTTCATCCATTATCCATAGCTCTAGTCTAACCTAGCTCTAGTCAGCTAGCTCCAGCCGTTTACGAAAGCCATGTTGATATTCTGGGGATTTGTATAACAATGATTCATCATTCATATGAAGGCACAGTGTCTACTCTTATCCCCACGCGTACCGTGTATGACCAGTCATCCATCATGATGAGATGATGGTTTAATGATGATGGTGGTGGAGACAGGAACTGGTTATCTCATTCCCATATCTCTCTCTCTCTCTCTCTCTCTCCCTCTCTCTCTCTCTCTCTC
>CAMPET010000005.1:489100-505095 GCA_946803715.1 Beroe ovata | reverse complement strand
CCTAGTTAGAAAGTACCCCCTTTATAACCTTCCCCGCTTTTACCTTCCACCCCCCTCTAAAATTAACCCTCTTCCTCCGTTCTTGGTCATAACTTCCCGGTGTGTATAGTAGTGATCCTGACTCCCTTTGTTGCTTGCAGCGAAATGAACAATGGACCCATACCTCACTCTCTCTCTGCTCACTTCATATCTGTGTTCATACCATCTTATGCTACGGTCAGCACCTCTACCATGTTGATGGTAGAGGTGCTACTCTCAGCCATTCACCACTGTTCTGCTCTAGTTCAACCCACATAGGAAGTATTCTCTTAATAACAAATTCATCCCAGATCAGACTTTGGTCACGCGTAGTTTGCGACTATACTGTTTGTTTCCTGATTCGGTGGACTAAAATAATCACACTATTTCCCAGAAACGCCTAATTACACTACAGTGTTCCTCGTTCTTGGTCCATTTGCAAAGTACCATAGTTTAGTTTTCGTATGACCCACGCCCACACGCAGGATTTGATTTATGCAGCTTAACACATTAGCTTTTCATAACAAATATTGACACGATCTTATTCTTACTTTTTCAAAATATAATCTCTGTCCTACAGCCGAGTCCCCCTGAACAGCAAGGTCGTGAGTATTCAACCCCAATCCCCAGCCCTCTTCCCTCCCAACTGATAGTTATATCACAATTTCGATATTGAATATTTGATAATATACACCACACTTGACTGACACATACTGACAACTGACGCATGAGGGCGTGTGAGAGCGAGATGTTTGTTTGTTTGTTTGTTTGTTTTGATATTTTGTATGATATTTCTTCTTATTTCTGTTACCAGCCCCACTGTATTTGGGACAGTGGAGGCGGCTATTATTATAGTATCGAGTGTTCTGACATTGTGTTCTCTCATGCAGGCTGAAAAACGGTCGCAGCAGCGAATCACCGAAATGCGGGAACGGTTAGAACAGGCGAATAACACAACTCGTAGCATGCAGGTACGTGACCCTCAGATGAGGGTACATTTAGAGATTCTAACTTGATTTTTTCATTGAGAGATTCTAAATGTGTGTTGAATATGTGTTAGATTTGAAACTGGTTTGGGTTGGTGAACGTTCACTGATTACCTGACTGATCTCCTTATCTCAGAATTATGTGAGTTTCCTCAAGCAGTCATATAGTACGGTGTTCGGTGACACTTCTGTCAACGGAGCTGACACCCACTACGGCAGACTGTCACCAACATTCAAACGGGCGACGTCACCCGTGAAACCGCCTAATTTCTCATTTGACTGACACACCCTACTCTATGAACCATGACATTGTCATTAAACACTGTGAATGTGATATCTGTGATACTTTTTCTGCGTATTTTGATAAGACAGACGGTAACACTAACAGACAGTAACACTAACACATGTTCGTAGACGAACACTTTTGACGTCATTATGTAACACGTATACACTTTTTACGGGATGTATAAATTCTTCGTGGTTGATTTGAGTCAAGAGTAGGACGGCAAGGAATCGTCTGACAACACAATTATACATGCTTTGTAATGGTGTAGTACTAAAAGTACTAGAAGTGTAGTACTAGAAGTGTAGTTTTATATCAGCTAGCGTGAATTTGACGAGGATATCGATGACTAAAATACTAAAATTATCATTCGCGGCTTGCATCGTGCATCAGCGGTCTATCGTCGCCAGACAAATACTATAATGATAATCATGGGGTTGAAGTTGAACTATTCACAATTGTTAATTCTTTGATAAGAATTTATCATATGCGATGTGGGACAGCTGAGTTTTGACGTGATCTGATCCATGTTATCTTGGGGATTCGTCCGAGTACGGCAGTCTTGGCAAATAGGTAGAGGCTCTATTTTGTATTTACTTTTAGAGCGATAATATCATTATTATGCGACATTCAGATTTTAGTGCATAGTGATAATTGATCTTAACTCTTATTCATTAATCATTATCAATTACCAATACCATGCCAAATGTCATTTGCAATTGCATTAAACAATAACATATTCTTTTGAATTGTCACTGCAGTGTGCACTGCACACGTTGCGCGCCCCTGTTCTACTCAGTGAACTGAAAAGTCGCGTCGTAGAAAGGACCAGTGACCACGGAGACGCGCAGCGCGCGCGGAGTATTTGGGTCCCGCAGCGCGGGAACATTGAACAATTGTCGCCGGGCCCTGACAAAACGCGAACGTTTCATCAGTTGTTAGCTTCAAGTTCAGTTGTTCGATCGCGCGCAGATAACATCATATCCGGCAATGTAAAGTGCGTACGAAGCAAATATACCCTGGGTTTCATGTCATGTCACTGCCCTCCATCGTTGTTCCCCCGCTGCGTGACTATTGACTAATGACTATGAGCATGTCAGTATGAGTGGAATGCCGAAATGAGCATAATATAAAATCAAAAATATCATGATCATGTCATACGAGGGTATCAATAATGAATAACTTGCCGGATGTTATCTGTCCACTGTTTCTTGCNGTCAAGAGTAGGACGGCAAGGAATCGTCTGACAACATGCTTTGTAATTGTGTAGTGCTAAAAGTACTAGAAGTGTATAGTACTAGAAGTGTAGTTTTATATCAACTAGCGTGAATTTGACGAGGATATCGATGACTAAAAGTAAAATACTAAAATTGTCGATCGATGATAGACCCTGTCGAGAATTTCGTTTCGCGTGCGCGTGGCGCGAGCTCATTCGCGGCTTGCATCGTGCATCAGCGGTCTAGCGTCGCCAGACAAATACTATAATGATAATCATGGGGTTGAACTGTTCACTATTGTTAATTCTTTGATAAGAATTTATCATATGCGATGTGGGACAGCTGAGTTTTGACGTGATCTGATCCATGTTATCTTGGGGATTCGTCCGAGTACGGCAGTCTTGGCAAATAGGTAGAGGCTCTATTTCGTATTTACTTTTAGAGCGATAATATCATTATTATGCGACATTCAGATTTTAGTGATAATTGATCTTAACTCTTAGTCTTAGGGAGTATCATTATGTTATTCATTAATCTAAATCATTATCAATTACCATGCCAAATGTCATTAAATTTAAACAATAACATATTCTTTTGAATTGGCACTGTGCAGTGTGAGTGTGCACACGTTGCGCGCCCCTGTTCTACTCAGTGAACTGAAAAGTCGTATTCGTAAAGGACCACGGAGAAAGGACCACGGAGACGCGCAGCGCGGCGCGCGCAAGAAACAGTGGACAGATAACATCCGGCAATGTTAGCTTCAAGTTCAGTTATTCGATCGCGCGCAGATAACATCCGGCAATGTAGCGTAGGTTGCTTGTCAGCAGTCAGATTTTATCTGACCGTGACCTGTTCCCGCGCTGCGTGACCCAAATACTCCGCGCGCGCTGCGCGTCTCCGTGGTTTGGTCTCCTTTCTACGACTTTTCAGTTCACTGAGTAGAACAGGGGCGCGGGCGCGCAACGTGTGCACACCGTGATCTGACCTCTGTCATGACCTCTGTAAGATCTGTTTATGTTTAATTTTTCGCGCGCGCGCGCCTTCATCGAAGGCCGAAACATTCATTTTGGCCTTTGATGAGGGCGCGCGCGCGAGAAACAGAGGTCAGATATAAAATCTGACAATATAAAATACAATTACATTTACATCGTTATTCCCGCGCTGCGTGACTATTGACTATGAGTGGAATGCCGAAATGAGCATTGAGCATAATATAAAATCAAAAATATCATGTAATACGAGGGTATCAATAATGAAAAACATTAACAGCTGTTAGTAAAGTCAAGTTCATGGTCTTCATGCAATTCATAATATGGTTAAGTGGTAAAGTTTCGTGTCAAGAAAGTCATGTCAGTCTCGCTAAATAATGAAAAAGATGTTCGCAAATGCCAAATACGCAATCGCTAACTGAAGGAAGAAAATTCGCTGCAGTCTTCACAATATCGTGCCGGAAAACACGGTCCTAATAAAAGTATCCCCTATTACTACCTATAACATACAATATCAAGTCCTGTGTTACCATCAGAACTAAATTGCATATAACATCAACATATTTAAGCCCGGCTGCAAATGCTATACACATACTGCGGACGCACATTTACATTTACAAACAGGTCTCTGATTATCACTTGCTTCCCATTCCTGCAACCAATTACCGAGTAACTGGCTGAGTCACTAAGTGAGATTCCTCGTAGGGTTTAGGTTGGTCCATGTATATCTGGGTTGGTGTGCTGAACGCTGCGTTCTTCTTGAACGGTGACCCCTCGCATCTTATCTGTGTCACTCCGTGTATGCCTACGTTAGATTTTGTCAGGGCTGAAATCGAGTGAAGTAGGGCGGGGTCACACGTAATGAATATGTATCTAGTTGGTTGCCAGTGGTAACCGATTGACCGTTACCTTTAGCAACTCCGTCAGTCCAGTACGACACTGGGAGCTCCTGAAGGAGGTTGTGATGTGTGATGGGCTCCGGCCAGTCAGCGTTGAATTCCCTGTGGTAATCCTTGTGCATCGTGGACTGGTAATCGGGTGTTATCTGCATGGGAGTCTACTGTCAATTCACGCGAGTCACAATTTAAAACCTCCCACATTTGACATAACATACTGCAGTCCCTATTCTGTATTCAAATTTGAAATAGGTCCCTTGAAATAAATAAGTCTTAACGCCGGCTTCAGTAAATAGAAACTGCGAACACCACATGCAAAGACCTGAGGCGGAGAATATTCGGCAGCAACCTCAGCAGAAACTTTTCTGTAGGTTTCTTCTTCCAACAGAGATTTCCTCGTCCCTGAATGAAATTAAATTGAAATATGAATCGGAAACGCCGGTTTTTCAATTACTAAATAACAGATTTTCACTGTTGACACAACATACCTTTCAATCTGTTGCTCGGCCGGGACGGAGGTCGATAAGTTTCCCTGACTGTTGTGCTAAGATCGGTACAGTTTGGGTCGTTTGTGGATATGATGCCCGTGTGCCCGCATCGGTTGACTTCAGGGCCCGATATTTCGTTATCATACGACTCACACGCTCTTTCCTCCACCCAGTTCTCTATGAGTACTTTTCCGTGTTCATTCGTTTGATGCGCCATGGCTAAATGTGGGTAACATTTCGTGATTGAAGCCTGACGAACGGTAAATTCAAGTTGAATAAAGTTGGCAATAAGCTAAGACGCGCGCGCACTAGGTCTTCTTAAAAACTGCTCACAATTACCATTTATCAATGAATAATTCGTGTTTCTATGACAACAAATGAAACGCGCAAAGCGCGCCTTCCATGAACACGACAAATATGATCAAAATTTGGTACCATGGTTAAAAACAACCCAGTGAAAATATAATTCAAGTATCAAAAGGGGTGATCACCCAATCCAAGCATGTCAAATATCAACATCGCTATGACTTCTTCTCCTCTTCAATACGTTTTATCTCATTTTGAATCTCCTGGTAAAGTTCTTGGTTTTCTGATACCCATTTTTCAGGTGTATTTGTCTGGAGCCAATCTGATTGCTTGACTTGAGTGGAAAATTGCCTTACCAAATCGTCGAGGTTGTCATTGTTTTTCTCCATTTCCAGCTAAAATATTCGACAGATTAGGAGAGAGTTTCAGAGAAAAAATTCAAATGATAGAAATAATAACATGGTGAACCAAATGCTTGAGTTCAGCGATTCAAAGGAGAATATCAGATCTAAAACTTCCAATGATTGATAATTCACAATATAAATAAGAACATAATATTTACAGTCTCCACAGGGTTCTTCCCCAACGCGAATTCCAGCTATATTTACACTTCAATTCATTAGACACTATCAGTTCATTATTTCACTCTGTCGCTTACGTCATCACATCATCAGAGCTTGCTTCAACAAGCTCTTCTGGTGGACTTCCAACTTGGTAGGGAACACAATATCAAACGAGATGACTAGATTGCCCTTTTCGCCGTCCTTCGATTTTGAAACAGGCATTCCTTCGCCTATGACACGTTTAGTGTAGCCCGGTTGCACTATGTCATTGATAGGGATGCTCAGCATTCGACCATCCAATGTCGGTACCTGATAAAAGTGATAACATCAGTCACTCCTCAGCTCTAGAGAAGGTCACGAAAACTCGATAAAGAAAAGAGTAAACAGATTAGGCCGGTATATTGCGCACAATTCGAGAGTATTGTAGAAGCGTTGTGACCGGAAGAAGAATGAAATATTTGCCCAGGTCTGAGTGCATTATATTGTGATGATCTCGCCACGAATAATTCTGTTGCAGAATGAGTTGACTTTGTTTTGTTTGCCTCCTTGCTTGCTCTGGAATTTGAGACTAGACAAAATTTGGATAGGTAGGAGGGAAGTAAAGAAAATTGGTAGGTAAATCAAACTTGACAATTCACACGTGTTAAAAACAACAAGGGATTGCCTGAGACGATGTTGAAAGCTTCATTTTCTCTCACTGCCCTTTGATGTGCACACTGTACATCCTGACCATACACGAGCATTGTAATGTGCTTGTGACATAATCAATATTTATTTAGTGATTCTAGAGGATACAAAATCACAGGATATTTGATTTGTGTTAGCACGTTAAGAGGTATAGCTCTATCTTTCGTTTCGCAGAATTCAAGTTCTCATTGTACAGTAAGACGTTCAGAAATATTTTCCACACACGGTGTCTTACCAAATGGCTGCTAATTTCACCACCTCTCTTAGCTCCCCTACCTAGCATGAACGAAGCGGTGGTATTCGAGTTTCCATGGAGAAACACTGGCACAAGATACACGGATTACCGTCACGAACGGGTTGGTACGTTCTGTATCAACGAAGAGGGGGATTTTGACAACTGTGACGAGGGTCAGTATTGCACAGTGAGTGAAGATATTCCAATAGGGGCAGATCTCAACATCGGTTACGACCCAGATCGAATGTTCCAGCATTTGGCAGTGGGAAATTGTCCGCCCTGGGAAAAGATCCTAAAGTGGATTTGTAAAACAAAAGACGGCCACAGTGTGACTGAAAATGTGGATATCATTTCTCACCGATCAGTCTTCATGTCTATCGCCAATGCCCAAACTGATAAATACAGCACCAATGATTGGAATTTAGAGACATGTATGTACAAGGGTAAGACGTACATTAGATTTGCTCACAGAGAGCCAATACGCTTTCCCGATGAATGGCGTCAGATTAATCTTCATCGAGGCGATCAATTCCATAAGATGGCTATTCAAAATCCACCTGGTATTCAGGCCACGTACACAGTAGTCAAAGGGAAGATAGGCGATACTAGACTGTTGCTAAGCGCGGAAATAGATGCAGAGGACAGTCAGGGAGATTTCGTGGAAGTGAAAAGTGCATTCAAAAAAAGCAAACTCAGGCCGATTGATTGGGTTCAGAGTTATCTTTGTGGAGTTAAGACCCTGCTCTATGGTTACAAAACTGAGAAAGGTATCCTTGAGGCTGTGTCTTACAAACAACTTGATGAGATGGTGGGAGAAGATGGCAATCAAATCAGTGAAAGTGATGCAAACAAAATGCTGGGGGACTTGGCTGCTGTGTTGTCCTGGATACGAGCCAATATTCAAGAAGGAAACCAGGATAAAAAGGAAAGGGGAGCGAAGAGAAATTAGATTGGAAATGACTGAAACTACTGAACAGTTTCTCCCTGATTGGTATATCAGTTTTGTTGACGCACACCAATAAGATAACAACTGACTCATCGCTAGCACTCACTGTGCCCTATTCTACTGAGCGTATACTCAGTACTCACTGTATACAACTTAGTAAAGTACTAACTTTACTCCTTTCAAAGATACACTTACTGTGTATCCTCTATACTGAGCGTATAAACTCAGTATTCCACTCAAAATGGCCAAGAGGCTACACCGGATACAATACAGTGATCAACAGTCAGCATTCCACGCAATCAAAGCAGAAAGCAGCCTATAGGGCGAGTGTAAGAAGAAGTTGGTATTCATTGCTGTATTGTTTCGATCTAATTTCCTCGCTTTTTCGTGCTTATTGTATAGGATACAGATGAATAACCACTGTTAAACCTAGTTTATTGTAGACTATATGGATGAATATTGAATAATACTCATCGATAATCAATTATTGATTACAATACACGACAATAATTCCTGTCCAAGACGGGTGATATTTTTGGCAGCACTATCCGTATAACGGCACAACCTGATGGATAGGGTTTTAATACCTCAATGACACAACCGATGAGGGCTTTACTGAGAGGGATGGTAGCCACATAATGCAGATCAGTTCCAACTCTTTTGTAGAGAGGATGCTCCTTGTCCTTTACAATGAACACAATGTCGGCTGGAATGCTATTCGGTCCTGAGGGTAGACACATAAAAAGCGATTATTACAATATACTTACTATAGAGTATAGGGTAGTGTTAAGTGTAAACTAATTTTCGATCTTATCTTAAATAAGAGCAACGAAAGATCCCTTGATATCTATAATGGTACGCTAAGGTCCAAACCTTGATCTCCTTCCTTTTGAAATGTTATCCTAGTTCCGGCCTGCCACCCTGCCTTAACGTTGATTGTAAGGATCTTGTCACGGATGCTAGATGTGTGTCCATCATCATTCATAACTCTACGAGAAATCTTCATCTTCTTGATGCAGCCAGAATAGATTTCCTCGAGGGTCAGGGCAAGGTCTCTCTCGATAGGGGGATCTTGCTTGGGTCTACCACGTCCTCTCAACCCACCGAAACCTTTTGGTGGAGTGCGAATTACTGTAGTCTTTACAGTTACCATCTTGCCACAAATTCTATTGTAATGCATTGATGTTATGAGCAATACGTATTATTCCTACCTATAGCCATGTCAGGGTCTTTAGGTGGCTCGAAGAACTCATTGAATGGGTTGTCTCCTCCAAAGAACTCTCTAAATACCTTATCTGGGTTTCCATGGAAGACATAGCCTCCTGAAAAACCCCCAACAACGTCCGTTGTAGGTACACCACTCTTCAAACCTTCCTCTCCAAACTGGTCATACACTGCCCGAGTGTTAGGCTTGCTCAGCACATCATATGCTTCTGCTACCTGTTAGTTATGAAACTCAAAAATATGCTGTTATTGCATTGACAACCAAAGTGATCAGGTGCTCTTCATACCTCAAGGAAAAGCTCATCAGACTTTGGATCATCAGATCTATCAGGATGGTGTTTCAGAGAAAGCTTTCTATAGGCCCGTTTCACATCAGCATTGGTAGCACTCCGGGTTAGATTGAGTATCTGATAGTAATCCTTTCCCATTATGCTAAAACAACAATTCTCATGAGCAACAATGCATAAAAGTTGTCAAGGAACAGCCAAGAAGGAAAAGGGAAGAAAGAATTGAGCTTTTTTTATAGTCATCGATACGACGATACAATGATGTTATGATATTAAAATCATTATCAATCAGTAAACAAGTCCAGTACAATATACATGACACATTTTGCACTACCTTCTTTGTAATCTATCCACATAACATCATCTTATTAATCTAAGGACCAGCTGGTATACATCATCTCTTATCAAATCATATAGCAAATGATACATTCATCATTCTGCATTCTGTCTAGCTTCTCTCCTCAACATTTTCTTCTCCTCTCCAATCTGAAAGTTCCCAACTATAATTAGAAGAATAAATTTATCAACCTTCTTGAAACATTCAATAATCATGGTTCAAAAGTTTACATGGTTCAAAAGTTTACATATTATTACATTATTACACAAAAAGCTATAAGGAAGGATCTTGGCAATCATCTTACTTGATCATTTATTCTGCTTCGAATATCTGATCTGGTGAAGTGCTTGGCTGCAAACTCCACTACATGTTCAGGCCTTTGTAGGAGTACCTGTGATAATGACAAATAGTAATTCAGCCCCCTTAAATTGTATTGTAGAACTTTATTTTGAAAATGTATCTAGTATTAGCTATTGTATGGTATAGTATGAAATAGGGTGAGTGGCTTAGTGGTGGTATGGACACTGGGCTTTCAATAGAAAGATCACGAGTTTGAATGCCACTGCACCACTCAGCTAAGGGTGAGAGATTTAACTCAAGCATATGCAGCTTGATAGTTGACCCAGTTGAGCCTAAATGAGAAACTGTGTGGGAGGGTTAAATGAGGAGCTGCCCAATGAAGCCAAGTCATGGTAAATAAAACATGGATTATACTTCATTAACGACTACTGGCTTGATTAGTTGAATCCTTTGAATCCTGTCATTAGCTGCACAGCTGTTGGAATAGAAGTAATACTCTACTAAATAAAAAAGGCATATGAGTAACCACCTCATGGAGAAAATCTGATACTAGACAGGATACTTCTGGGTGCTGTCTTAAGAATATTTCATTATCCTTTCTGGCTTGTATTTTGTATTTGTTAAGCTTTGCCTTTTGTTCTTCAGATAGGGCAATGAGATTTGATTTTTCAATCACAGCATGTTCCATCCTTAGATGCATGTTGGTCATATAATTGAGAAGCAATAGAAACGGGACGCAAATAGGCATGGACTTCAGTCTCCATTACTGCAAGGGAACATTTATCAAAGGTAAATTCTGTCCTATACGGTAAGAATGGCATTAACTATGCAGGGGGACTACAGATGTGCACACGTTGTGCACCCTACTCTGTGGGTCACACAACGTATGAACAACTACAGATTGACATTAACTAAATATTAACTAAGAATATTTTGACAAAATATTATTTTGTGCAGACTTAATTGTTCTGCATTCTTGCCAGCAAAGGAATACATAAGCTAACAAAAAATAACACTATTATCACTATGACACATATCAATGTGCACACGTTGCGCGCCCTTGTCCTACTCAGTGAACTGAAAAGTCGTAGAAAGGACACGCGCCACGGAGACGCGCAGCGCGCGCGGAGTATTTGGGTCACGCAGCGGGGAAACACATATTAATTGATATCAAATATCGCAAAGCAGCAAACATCAGCGAGTACAGTAAGCGGCGTGCATGCGACTGTGCGAAGCTAGGGCTTATTTGTAACTGGCTAAGAATGCATGCCGTGCCGCAATGAGAATAAGTTTGAAATGCGCTGCGCTGCGCGCGCAAAACGAAATTCCCGACACTCGACAGGGTCTATCATCGATCGACGCGACAACCAAAACAGGACTTACGTTTATCACTGATATGCAGCATGTACAGTCAAGCAACAATTGCCTTCCACATATTGCAACTCTTGCTTTTTTATATTTGATCATAAATACTACTGTGTCATCACTGTACTTTCTTTGATTTATAGTTCATAATTGATATTTCATGATGGTGCAGAAATGGGAGAGGATCTGGATGATTTTTTTTCCATTTTGTTGCTAAACTGTATTATTTTCTTAATGTTTACCCAGTGAAGATTGAAGAAAGTAATCATCAAATAGCCTATAGCTAATCAGAGCTGCTATGCGAGATCCAGATGTAAACCAGTTTCACGAGCCTGAGCCAAAGTTGCTCTTTCCGACAGTCATGGATAGTATCCAAACCAAAATCTTATCAAGCATTGAGTCCATGAAGTCTTTGCTTGTAATCGATAATTCAGAATACAGTTCAGTAGAAGTATCATAATCTTGAAACTGATCTGCCAACTTATGAAATACAGTTCTCCATAAGTTGGCAAACCTGTTCATAGCCTATGACATCAAAGCATTTAGTCACAAGACAAAACGTATCAGTCATGCTGCTTGTCACATTCTGTGATGCACATTGGACAATAAACACTTGGAAGGTGTAAAATTTTCAGTTATTTGCCAATTTGACATGATAAATGGACACCAATTTTGAAAGTATTGGTCAGGAAATGTAGATAGGAATGTTATAGAAATACTGACATAACTTGTACCTTCAGCATTGGTTCGGTCAGCAGTTCCATAGCCCACTGTAAGGTAATGATATCCATGATATTGGATATAATTAAGTTGTAAACGGGATGGAATGATATAAAGTTTGTTCAACAGGAAGGAATTTTCAGTAGAGGTATTTCATTTTCTTTCTTAACTCTAGATCTGGAAGTTTTAATGAGTAGTATGTAGTTCATGGTAGGAGCTTGGTCAAACAGAGCTTTGTAATGTATGATAATGATGATACACTTCATTATATTAGCCCAGAGCCTTTTTAAAACTGTAAATTTGAGCATAACTACTTATTAGAGGAACTGTTATTTTATTTCCAAAAGATAATCATACACTATTATCTATAATATAATTTGGTACTTAGTTTGTTTGTCTGTCCAATTGTACAACACAAAATGGAGTGTGTTATAGTTGCAGTGCTGCATGTGCTGAATTTAAGTTGAAGAGCAAGCTAACATGGACTGGTGCTACTGCTGTAATAGCAAACTGGAGCCCATTTCTGATGATGGTGCTTTGATTACGTTTTAGTTTTCATTCATGGAATGAATGCAAGTAGGTTCTGATTTGGGCAACAGTCAAATTTCTCTTGAGTTGTTGCTTCTGCGCTGCAGTTACCCTTTTTGACTCACATAAAATATAACGTTATTTTCAATAAAAATATGCTACACAAATTGAGACAATAAAGGAATGTCAACAACTAGCAAGCACCATTTTCTGTGCTTATTGGAAGAAATGGCCGAATTGTGACCAAGTGCTCCGTCATAAAATCATTGTTTTAAATAAGTACATTGGATTTTGATCACCGGGCATGTTTAGCTGTTGTTCCAAAGAAACGTCTTGTTGTTTTTTCCAATGGGTAATGTATCAGATCCATTTGGCGGGGTTTCTAGTCTATTATTGAAGAAGTAGGTATTGATAAAGAAGTAGGACGTAGGTATGTATTATAATCTTATCCTCGAAAATAAAACTATAAACTATCATGCCTCAGCATGGGGCAAATCACTCTGTGAGTTACCAGCACAGGATAATGACCGAGAAGTAATCACATAATTATCCATACATACCCCTCACCTGCTGCCAACAAGTGTAGATATGACATTCTGTGTATGTGATCATCTGTGGGAGCCCTGAGTTTTCTCTGCATGTCCCATAATGTATTTCTCAAAGAAGCTACAGCTGGTTGTCTGTTTTGAACATAAGTGCTCCCTGTAGATTCATAGTGCTCTATGCAATTTCCATAAATCATGTTCAAGGTGACACATACTGTAGTCACAATGTATATCCCTAATTTGGTTATATGATTGGAATGAGAGTTCAATAACAGTTATCCAAGTACTGTCAAGTGTTGGATTTCTTCCTGATCATAAAAGCAATATTGCAATTATTGTACTGCACTATCGTGCACCAACAATGTTATATTTTTTGATAACCGACTCAAAACATTGCTTTGTCTTTCACCTGTAAATGATACTCACCAAACATATAGTAATGTATGACGACTTTTATGCTTCAAAACTTTTGGATTGATTGAACTTCACTCTTTCATAGCGCGTGTAATGTGTATGTGATATGATTTATCTAGCTGAGCATGTATACTGAGAATTCCACCTCCTCATCTCTCATAACATGGAAATAGAATTACGCGGCGGAATTCAGTGAAGGAATAACGAAGTTTTACCAGGTTTTTGAGACGCATACTTTATAACTTTCCTTATATAACATTCTGAATATGATGCTCTCCATGATCACAATAGCCACATCCTTATGATAGTGGGCAGTGGGCATGCGAATTGCTACACATAACAAGGTCATCGTTTAGTACCGTACTTCAACACCCCAAATCTTGTGTGGACTAAGGACATGTAAATCACGCTTTAACACCCTCTAACAGCCTCCTTTTACCACCCTTGATTTTTAATTCATAAAGTTGTGTGAAGAAATTCATTTAAATGAGGTGGGTATATGCAACTATGCAAGTGCTTATGAAACATGAAAATAGACTTTTGACCTTCTTCAATGTGTGAGAAGATGTGTAGTGGTGTCAAGAAAGCGGCATTTTTCCTTGTAGTGCAGGCAAAATATACAAATATAATATCGGTATAAGGTAGGTACAATATCTCTAAATCTTTGCTGTATAATAACACAATACCTATACACCAAACTACAGGATCTGATGACAGGTCTATGTTATATTTACCAGTGCTTTACATACCATTCACTCTCACTGCTGCTTTAAACTGGCATCAACAACTCACTCTTGTACTGCTGTCGCTTCAATCAGATCAATAATGATAGTTTCATGTTAAATAAGTTGATGGACCGTGGATTCCGTGGACTGTGAAGTCGATAAAATGACGTTCCTATGCTATTTTTTTCATTAGTTCATTGACCGTCACTGTATGAGGAAAATACATATTCTGAAGGGCACATTCCTTGATCCTTCTCATGGGAACATGTGTAGTGTAATACCTACACGCACGCACTAGTATGTACACACGCACATACGCACTATAAGCCAGGCTGATTCTCTATGGAGAGAGAGACTATACATGAGCGTACACTTAGTCGTGATATATTTGATGCACTTTGTGTTCTGTTGACACCTTTCCGTGTGTGTATCTCACAGCTTCTGATACAGGCTCTACTACAGATACACAGATATATATTATCATGATGTGTTATGTAGTACCTATCTACTGAGCATCAAACGCTAGTAGAATAGGTATTTGCAATGCGCAAATTCCTTTTGATATCTTACCTTGATACCTATTCCTTATTAATGCCCTATCTTTATTTAGATTGGTCATATTTCTGAAGCTGTTGATCATTTACAGAAAGTCTCTGATGAAAATATTTCCGGGGTAAAATAATTTTATTTGCTCTCCGGCAAGTCGTATTTTAAATAATGTGGAACTCTAAATAAGACTGTGCTGTGCTCATGAAATGAAGGTGAAACAGTGTACATGAACCCAAATTACTGTTGCACAATGCACCACAGCAATTAGTGTGGTACATTACACTGTGCGGGTGTATGGGTGTTATACAAGTGACATCCATTTCATTGCATCAGAGAAAGCACTGTTTCTTTCCCCCTTCCATGAAAGGATAAATCATTGCCCATTTATCCTTCCATAAAAGGAGAAAATGGGTAATTGTTTTGCTCTTACGCCCTCTACCCATTGAAAATACCGCAAAAGATGCTGGTTAGATCCCACAAAATCTTCTCTTGAGTTGAAGAGCTTGAAGGGCACCTATCATTGGTTGATATAACTCTCCTGAGAATTGATAACAGATTAACACCCCTGTAACATCTAATGTCATAATATATGCAGTAAACTACTTATGTAAATGGTATTGTACTCCTATATCATACATTATAGCTAAGAAACCGTAATTTTTTCGGGCTTTTGAAGGCAGCAAAGATGTCAGATGAGCTGGAGTAAAACTCGCTTCTGCTCCACATTCGAAACTCCAATTATTTTCTGATCTGGAACCCCAGTCTGTGGAAACAAGTACCTATCCACGTAAACCAACAGCTAATCCGAACATTTACATCTGATCATACGTCTAGCAATATATATGTATTTGACGAGTGCAGTTAATTTCATCTTTCAAATTTGCTCTCAGGCTCAATGCTCATGATCTGACGGCTCATTACTGCGATCTCATCATTTAGATTGGGAAATTTAGTTGTGGTCGGATTCTTCGTACACAGTTCTTGCTGAGGAAGAGGAAGAGAGAGAGAGAGAGAGCAAGCAGTGGGGAGGCCTTGTTCCACTGCGATATCAGTCTGTTTATCGAAAGCAATGTAGCGCGCTTTGCATTCACTCTAGGCTGCACATCTTGCGCTTGGAAATTAGAGCATTTTTCATCTCGTATATTGGCTCGGTCAGTTGCAACCGTCGCTTAGTCAGGTTTATAATCCATTTCATTTACTTCAAAGCTTCCTCAAATGCGTGTGTGGGGGGTATTCCAAGAGACTTCACATTAAACAGGTTTACTGTGTGAAGGTTTCTGTGAGCGAAGGTTTTCTCATTCGACGAATGAATGACGTTCAAGAAGGTAGGTACAAACTTACTCACATACACACACACATACACACACACACACCCACACACACACAC
>CAMPET010000005.1:472720-486408 GCA_946803715.1 Beroe ovata | reverse complement strand
CTCACCCCCACCCACCGCGCCCCCCCCCCTTATTTTTTATATTCATTCGGGTACCTCGTACTCCTTGTTCCTTTCCCACCTTGTAGCGATTACGATTTGTTCACCTCCCAGCGTGTACTGAGTACTCCTTGTTCACCTCCCAGCGTGTACTGAGTACTCCTTGCTCACCTCCCAGCGTGTACTGAGTACTCCTTGCTCACCTCCCAGCGTGTTTCTGTAAGACATTTGCTGTGAGACGTGTTTCTGTAAGACGTGTTGCTCTTACTGAGTTACAATTCCATTCAGTCCTCAGCATACTACAAAGCTAGGCTAACTAAGTTAATAGGGCCAGTATTCCCAGTTCCCTTAGCATGCCGAAAACTGGAATGTTTTTGAGTTGTACCTAATGGGATTACATGCTTCAGCAAACTCTCACAGATTGACTAGGTCACAATGATACCCTGTCATTAGTGATCACAAATCTCTGACTCTGACAACGCGCTCATAATGTATGAACCTTGTCTTTATAGATTAAAGACCTTGTTCTATCAATACTATCTCGTGACTTCTCTACTGCAATCTGATTGGATAACAAGCGAATAGTTCTCTTGGTGGACATGCTTGTTTGATATCATTATGTTATGATACACACAGTGATGATGGTCGTGAATGTGTATGTGTGTGTGTGTCGAATACCTATATGTAGGTAACAGTACTATTGCGCATCGTGATAGAGGTTTTCAATCTTCTCTTTCTCTCTCTCTATGGAGAGAGAGAACACTGACTTTCTGCTCTTGTTATGATCATGGATATACTTGAGCTCAACCTGAGCAGACTGGATTCCCACTTTTCACTGGCTATTTTCTACTCGGACTGGCTATGAAATGTAATTTTGGAGCAACATGTACGTAATATCAGTCCCATATCAGATAACCTGTTCCACGGATGTTTTCTGGAGGTTCATTTCACTCCACGTTTCGTTCTACGGAGCCGGTTTAGCAATCTACTCATTATTGTCCTTCTTTAGTGCTATGTTTCACATAACTGTAATTGCTAAGTAGCTTTCGTCATTCATATTTTTAGAACGTGAGTGAGTGAGTTAGTGAGTGGGTGCGATTTTCTCGTTCTTCTTTGATCTCGACTTCGTGAGTCGGGTTTTGTTTCATGGGCATGATGTCCGTGTATTCTCATGTTACATTCTCATGATAATGGGACTATGCAAGACGGTTTCCATTTCTAGGGACATGGACCTTTAATTGTAATATTGCATTGATTTTAGCTACCATCGGCCAAGGACATAGTGGCTATGAAATCAGTCTCCATCACATTTGGACTGAACACTCCTCCCAACTTGTTACTATTATAACCGTCACGTGTAGTGTACAAGTGTGTGTTTCCATTGTTACCACGGTCAATGGACACCATACAGACCTGCAGCACAATTGCTCTAATACACTACCACGGCAGTGTTAGTGTGATAATACACGTGGTATTGTGAGAGATATACGATAATTGTGATGTATAAGTTGACACGAAAGTCGCTTATCCGTGGGGTTAGTTTTTGTTGAGAGTGTTTTGGCAGGTTGCCCCGCCCCCCCCCACACACACACACACACACACACACACACACACACAATTAACCTGGACCGTAATTATACTCGTGTGTGTGCGTGACATGTAGAGTACAGGCTGTCTATGAGGAGTTGCTGTCTCAATTTCTCTCTCTCTCTCACATACTATCTATAATATGTCTGCTGCGCTCGACCGACTGTAACATGTGCTTATGTTTGTGACTGTATCATATGGAATTAACATCTTTTTGTTTTATTGATTTTAATGATTCATAATTTTTTGTCACATTGATGTACCCTTGTTCCTTGCTTGTTCCTATCCAATCACGATTGTGAATTATGACTATATATTAAACACTGTTTAGGCACCCTCACTGCCTCATGTAGAGCAGTTGCAGTGATGTGACAATGAACATGTCTTATCCAATGAAGGAATATTGAATACACTCATACCTCTAATTTCATGACAGCCAGGTGAAGACGAATGAAGAACATATACATCGATTTTAAAAGCTCTCAGTAGACGGGTGTGATGCTTTGTCAGCCTTCCTAAATTAGGATAGCCATAACTCCCTCCAGCTCCCCATGATGCTACCTAGTCATGACGTCTAAAACTATCGTTTAACTTCCCGTATTAGGGAAAAGTTGTCAGGCAACTCTGCAGATTGCAGTTATAATTGTCGCGCATTTTAGAGAATGATATTAATGGAGAGGCGTCACAAAGTTTCAAATTCTTTCCGTATCATGGGTCTTATCAGTGATGAATCTCTCAGATTATAGGGAAAATAAGATCAACCGTCAAGTAGTTGGCCGTTGTTGTCAAGAAATGATCTTGGTGACGCTTCTCAACAGTACCTCTCCCTAATGATCAAAGTTCTCTATAATCATTCTCTTGTAGTTGACGGCAGGGAGTATAATGATTTACACAGTTCCTGTCATTAGCCGACGTGGCGGTGTGTGTCGTATTCATGAATGCGCATAAATGTGCGTCATTACGCATTTTACTCGCTTCGTCAAGTATTTATCTGCTGATGGAATTGGTGCGAATTCCAACCATTTGCACACACATACACACACATACACACATACACACGCACAACCATTCACACACACACACACACACACATCTTATCCAACTCTCTATTCAAACGGGCCCTCTATTCACACTCGCGCAATACCTGCTGTGTGATAATAGGTTCCCTGGAAAAAGAGAATACATTATGAAGGAGCAATCGTGATCCTCGCCTTTGTGCACACGTTGCGCACTCCTATTTTACTCTGTTAAAAAACCACGGAGCCGCTCAACGCTTGCGGAGTATTTGGGTTATCGTGCAGTGCGGAAACACTCGCCTTCACGTCTTGAACTCTGAGATAGACAGTTTTTCCATTGTTAATGTGGTAGTAGACCTACAGTAAGAGGGGTAGTGTAGGTATGATGTGAGCCGGTGATAATATGGTGTCAGCACCACCTGCACCTATAACTGCAGGTGCTACTAATGCACTGGTCAAGCAACCTGTATCTCCGTGTGAAATGTATGATACCGCGCGCGTTCCTTTGTTAGTCAAAATTAGTGGCCACTCTGCTCTTCCTAGCTGTGTGTGTGTGTGTGTGTGTNGTGTGTGTGTGTTTTTGTGTGTGTGTGTTTGTGTGTGTGTGTTGAGTGTCAAAGAGATGATCCGTATCTATGCATTTGAACCCCTTGATTTATTCGCCCTATGAAATAATCTATGAAACACATGTAATATTTTGTTAGAGATGAGCATTGAGCATTATACCTAGTACACTTCATTTATCTTCCCTATTCTTGCTCTTGCCCAATTCTTGCCCTTTGTGCTCTTCTGTCTTTGGATATTCCCTGAGAGCTCAATGATCTCATTTGCTCAATATTTTTCTTGCCGCCCCTTTCCCTTGTAAAATATATAATTTGCATCGGCATCTATGCTATATAATATGCTATATAAAAGCCGTTATTATGGAACTACTCATGACACCTCATGTAGTACACCATTCAAAGACTCTCTCAGAATACCTTACTATTTCTCCGAATAGGCACACTATGTGTGATTACGTATTGCGTGATTATTGTGAACCTGTGTGTGCGTGCGCGCGATTAGTTCGTTAATATTCTGTCGTATCGTTTAGTGCTTTTATTAAATCTGTATTTCATCAGAGAGGATGGTGTAGACTGTGGAGTGGTGTCAGCTTGAAGTGGTGTCAGCTTAAAGTCGTATCAGCTTCAAGTGGTGTCAGCGTAGAGTGATGTCAAAAAGTAGTGGTGTCAAAGTAGGGTAGTGTCATTGTATACTGTAGAGTGGTGTCAAGGAGGATTGAGCTTTATCCATACCGGATTGCACTGTGTAAACTACTAACATCATTATAGGCGATGGGAAATGACAAGTGAAGGTTCTTCCTCAACGAATTCTGGTGAGTTAATTACTTAATAACTAATTAGTTAGCTAATTAGTTAGCTAATAACTAATTAGTTTGCTACTGTCAAAAGTGCGATAGATCAGCAATTCGATTGATCAATTCACTTATGATTTATTACACTTTTGAGTGATCGAATTTATGATACCTATTTATCTAATTATCGATTGCCGGGTAACGATTTCCAAGTTCCATGAAATCGTTTTTAAGCACACACGACACACATACAGTAGTGAAGAAAGAATAAACTATGAGACAATTTTTTGGGGGACTTATGTCTTAATTTCTTCGATAAAGTACGGATTTTTCAACCGCACCTCTTTTTAAATGTGCTGAAATAAGGTTAGGTCAACACTCAACAGTCAACATAGTATTCAAAGTATTCAGCAGTCTATTTTCTTATGCCGGGTTAAAGCAGACGTACAGTAATAACATAAGACATTATGAATAACCTAAGACATGATTCTTGAACTGAAGTATTTTAGGGTAATGGAAAAAGCCGTATATATTATTTTGTAGGTAATAAATATGCTACTAAGATGAGATTTCTCTTCAATTTTTTCTCATTGACGCACCAAGAAGTGACCTCCGTTTTGCTTGTTCAAATTTTAAAATTAATATGAGAAATAAAAGAGTAATTGATATAGAATAGGCACATTCACTCACAATTGGTACGTCAATATGGATGCATTTAATGAAGAATTAAATATTCCGTGAGTATTTTTAGACATAAAAACTGGCTCTTTTGGCGCGTGATGATTTTAGAAAAAACAAATATGTGCTCTCCGCAAAACTCCAATGGCAATACTCAATACCTGATTTGAGGACCAGAACATTAATATTATATTATGCGTTGAAAGGTGTTGAAATCTTGTAATGTGGGATTATATTATATATACGCACGGAGATAGACTTGTTTATAATATACCTAACTCCCATTTTTATATCTTAGATTGATAAACTTTAATTAAGTTTTCTAATCTTATTCCTACTAATTGCAGTTGTAGATCTAGATGTGTTTTCGAGAAATCGACAGGACCAATCATATAGATTTTCTTGTTTTTTTGGCAGAGTTGTCATTGAATTGACGCTTGTTTGTGTTATGTCTAGAGGTAGGTACTACAACTTTGCTCTCCTTGTCTATACTTAATTCTTGTCTTGGTTGTTTACAGTGTATCCTCCCTTTCCATCCCGTGTACAGAACACCCATTGACCCCCCAAACTGGCTTGCGTTGCATTATAATCGTTGCTCGACCAGTTTGTGAGTCGTTATCACGTTCATAGATCATCAGCTGATAGAATGATATGCGACTCAATCCAATTTGCTGCTCCTTCATAAACACGTTCATCAATGGTGTTCATGACACTCCTGTTTAATGATATGTTGCTAAACAGAGACTCATTGAAGAAGTCAAGTATCATGACTACCAAAAGTGGACTGCACTGCACTGCTCTGCAAATAAGGAGCTGATTTTTGATGATTTGATTGAAAACTGTAGTGCGCTTGATCCGTAATGTGAATATTGTGGAGTAAAGGAGTGTGTATTGTCTGTGTGTTATTACTTTAGTCTATAAGTAACAGATGGCCCATTGAAAACAGTCCATAACATTCCTACGACTGAAGAAGGGGACTAATACTCAGGCGAGGTTTTCTAAAGAAACGTCCCCTCGTATGAAGTGAATACCGGATTCCCACACTGCAATTTTCCCACGACACCCTAACATATATCATTCCCCGGTTTAAGATGAATTCTCATTCGGAAGCAGAGCTGAGAAGTCCATTGTTCCCTATTTCCCTAATTAGAACCTAATTTACAGGTATTCCTAACTATCGGAATGAACAGCCATTATAATTCCCAAGCACATTAGGTTTAGAACATGAAATTCGTGTGTCTATATCCTTACATGCCCACGTTTTGTGTTCGTATTACAACGTTTTGTGGCCTAAACCTACTTCCCCTTGATTAATATTCCGACTAAGATAATTCGTCTGATCCATGGTTTTGATTTTTCCAATATACCTAATGAAGTCTTTTTCCAATTCGATTGTGTTCATCATAGAGTTTTGTACCTATCGAAATACCGCCTTTTTATTCCTTTTTATTCCTTGCAGTTTTTATTCCTTACAGTTCTAAGTCAAATTAGACCGTGTCTTATAGTCTATCAACATCGCAAAACTCTTAGATATGATGATTGAAGAGAACGAAAATATATATATCTGTCGAGATTTTTTCTCACATTTACGGAATTATAGGTGCAATAGAACTATAGAAGTAAACCTTGTTTTATTTTGAGTGCACTGATAGGTCTTCTTGCTATTTTAAAATCTACTTCTCTACTTATATAATTGAAGGCAGTCGTCAAATATTGTCGATATAATGACCTCTCGCTTCGGCTGCGTTTAAAACATCTCGAGCATACGGCATTTTTTCAGAAATAGTTTAAATTTCAAGACACTAATAAATATTATTTTTGTCTGGTGATAAAAGTTGAAGGTGTTACCTACTGCAATATACCTATTAATTGTAGCTTCAAGTCTGCTTTTTCTCAAAGAGTTAACAACTTGTATTTACATTAAATTCGAATATTTTGTCAGCTATGTTTAGTTCCGGGGTAAATCCTTAAGATAGTGCCTGCCTACCTACCAGTTAGCTTCGTAAATCATAATGTTTGCTCAATATCTTAATTTCTTGTTCAAGGTAAACGTTTAGGTTATAAATCAACGTGACATTTACAATTTATTACTCGTCAATCATGTGTAAACACACCTGTTGACGTATGATAGTGTGTGTACTGCGGGTATGGGTACACCTTTTTTTAAAAAACTAGGATATAGTAATATTCTCATCGCCAGAGGTAGTCATCACGCATAATTATGAATTTTTAGCTATGAATTACGTAGGCCGCCTATTTCTGTTTAAATCCCGTCTAAGATTTGACTTAGTTTTTGTGCGAAAAGCAGAGATCTCCAACATTCCTCTCCCACAAATTCACAGAAGTTGATAGCATTGATTCCGTTAAATCCGTAGTCCGGTGAGATTGTACTTGATGGTCGGTTCTTCCGCCTCGTCTTTCACAACATCAACTCGTTGTAATGGAGTACTGTGTAGGCATTCGTAGTCAAACACAAGGAAACATTTCCTGATAACGAGACTTATAAAGTCGACTATGGTCAAGACACACTGTTATGTGCCTAGCCTGGCAAACACGGTGGAGATCCTTGCTGTACGGCATGTTAAACAAGGAATCGAAACCGTGGGGAACCGTACAGACCACTCTGTCACAGAAGTTGATAGCCTAATCACATTTTGCGCAATGCACATGATAAATCTAGTGCTTCTTTATCTTATTAAGGCACTCTGCTGTTATCAGAAAAAGATATCCACTCTATATTCTTATATTGATTGTTGAAATTCCTCTGTCACTCACTGGGATTTGATCAACCGTTGAGAAACTGAACAGATTTAAAAGATGTGTAAAATACCCAGGAAAATGTAAAATATTCGCTCTTATCCAAAACAGCCTACTGCTTTAGAATTTGACACTTCAGCTTGTGCAATGTGCATTGCTGCGAACAATGCTGTAGTTAGTGTTGAGTTTATGTTATTAGTGCCTCTGTTGTTGATTTTACACTGACATTCCAGTAGAATTGTCTCTAACTAGCATTTAGCTGTTCCTAATTAACTTCACTGTCCCACAATACAACTCTTTGAGGATAAGCCGAAGTATGTGACATGTGACATGTGCACAAAGATTGAATTATTTCAATACTAACTCACACATTTCCTTGCATTCTTCTGGAATCTTCCATACAATGTTCGCGTACGGTTTCTTCGATTTTCTACTACTATAATAGTACGATAGTGTGGAAAAGGTGATGGAAACAAGTGAACTTTCCTGCGTCTTGTATAACTGGAGCTGATAATTCACTCTTTCGTTTCGACTTCTATATACCTCTTCAGTTCTGTGCTATAGTTTCATTTCTGTATGGCTTCGGTTTACGTTGCTCTTTGGGTTTTGTATGAACCACGAAGAGGCACGCCAAAACCAAGGCAGAAGAAGGATGATAAATGTAAGATTTGAATCGAGTTTTTGAATCGAGTTTTGAAAGTTAAAACACGGCTTTATATTGTAATCACGTGGTTCATCTCAAGGTGAAGACGAGTTTGTGGAGCAGGCCCTGACTCCTGATATCCAGATGGATCATCTCCAGCCGCCGACCTCACCAATCCCCCTGGATAAAGAAGTGTTTGAACACGATAACCTATCGGTGGACATGCCAGTGGAGATACGAGATGAGTTACATGAGAAGGAAGAAGAAGAAGCAATACTAACTAACGTGGGGAATGACTTGCTAGCAACTAATGGGATTGATGAAGGAGCAATTACCAATGGCAGAAATCGTACGTGTGAGATGATTGAAGAGGTCAATGCTATTACTGTTGATAGTGTTGCTGAAGACGATACTGAAGACGATACTGGTGATAAGAACGTTACTGGAGATAAGGACGTTACTGGTGATAAGGACGTTACTGGTGATAAGGACGTTACTGGTGATAAGNTACTGGTGATAAGGACGTTACTAGTGATAAGGACGTTACTGGTGATAAGGTCGTTACTGGTGATAAGGACGTTTCTGGAGTTAAGGACGTTGCTAAAGATAAGGACAAAGCTAGTGATAAGGACGAAGCTAGTGATAAGGTCGTGATTGATAATGAAGATTTAACTGGTGATAAGGTCGTTACTGGAGATAAGGACGTTACTGGTGATAAGGACATTACTGGTAATAAGGACGTTGCTGAAGATAAGGAAGAAGCTAGTGATAAGGTCGTGACTGATAATGAAGATTTAACTGGAGATCATAACGTTGCTGGTGATATGGAAGTAACCGGAGATCAGGACGAAAGTGCTGTTGTGGGAGAACTAATCCCAAACTCTGTGTCGGACAAAGGGGAACGATGCGATTCATTATCGGTGGTATCTGATGATGTATTCGTGACACCATCAGTATCACCAGACCTTAGTAAGCAGCCTGACGAAGAGGGTAAGAAAGATGGGAACGTAAGTGAGGAATCTGGGAAAATTTCGCTAATAACTTCGAATGCGAATTCCATGCGATATTTCTTATTGAATGTTGCGCTTCCTCCGTTCTATTCAAATGCCCTGGATCGCAGAAACTATCTCTTATGATATGAAATTACGAACAAAAGACACGTGGCCCAGTGGTTAATCACGCCATTTACACAATATATTCGCACGTAACTGTGAACTGGGCCATTCAACACTTATTCTGCCACTATTCCACGGATATTCATTATCGTGTGAGATGGCCAAATAGTCATGATCATATGCACATAATATCATAGACATCTCACAAATTACGTGTCATTGCTGAGCAATATAACCATAGATATTGCGCGAGTGTTTACTGCTGGACACACCTATAGTTAGTGGTTACTCAATCGCGTTAATGGGATAAGTCAATGATCTGTGACGTCAACCTTCACAATCACTCTGTTATAGCTATCATTATAATGGTGGAGTATAACTATTGTTATACACGATATCATTGTGTTTATTTTAGCTGAACAAGGACGAGATCTCTAAAGTAAATTGTAATCTGGATTTGGTCATTGGCCATAGCCATAGCATTGGATTGGGATGATGAGTCAATTAAACAGATATGGCAAATCGCCAGAGCTTATCATACCGAATCTCGTCTAAATTTATAATTACTGCTTATAACTACTGCTAAAATATAGTTGATTCGGAGAACAGAACAAGGGATATGATTCCTTATAGAACTTAGGTGCATTGACAGCAAATGATATTTTACAGTATAGTCCATGTTTCTGATGATAGAAGTCCCATATTAGGCCCTCGTGAATCCTGATATCCTCTTTTGGCCTATCTGATCTACTGTTAATAATACTCTCATCAGATAGTCGTCAGATCACTCATCTTAACTCCCCTTGCAGATAAAGTAAGTGAGGAAAACAAAGAGGAACAAGGTGTGACCACGGCATCTGAAGATGTGAGCTCTGAAAAACACAAGGGTACGAAAATAGGATATTTCCTTGTGCTTCTATTCTACTGTTTTTTCCCGCCATTAAACCAACTAAAATTCCGTTTCTTCAGGAAAGCTCCGGCTAGCCCTATCCTTCGATTCCGACTCTCTTATAGTATCAAGTGAGTTACACAGTGACTTAAGCTCTCTCCCTCGCCCTGTATACAACGTACCTGAAGTATTTACCCTGGCCACTTACCGTCTGTGTGATTCACTCTAAATGCGCCGTGCGTGATGTGGAATGTTTGCGTTCGATATAAATTGCGAGTGCAACGTACGACGGTTTAGATATATGCTGGTGATTACAAAACTTCATCAATTCCAAGTACCACACGCTAGGAGTTAAGTCTTCGTAATAACTATCTTTCTTGATTGCGCAATGTCCACACTTCCGCAAAAGTCCATCATTGATACTGTTGAGTGTTGAGCTATGATGAATGCTGGAGCTCAATGAAATGGTCTGCGTGACTGTGGCCTATTTCCCATATTATTATAGTCACGGTGTATAATGTTAGACTAGCGGCAACTCCCCACTCCTATATTATGCTCATACACTCTATCGTCTAATGGGGAGGGAGTGCTATGTTTCATTTCATTATGGCATTGCCGATACTGTCTACTATATTGCTTCACAACAAAAGCAGCTTGGAGCCCGGATGTGAAATACATTGGTACTTTCCTACTAGCGTGAGTGTGGGTGTGGGTGTGACTGTCTCTGTGTGTGTATGTGGGTGTGGGTGTTTGTATCTGTGTCTCTGTGTATGTATGTGCTTGTTGGTGTTCCTATCTGTCTCTGTGTGTATGTGCTTGTGTGTGTTTGTATTTGTGTCTCTGTTTGTATGTGTTTGTGTCTGTGTGTCTGTGCGTGGCCGTATGGGTAGTTAAGTGTGTACAATAGTTTCTGTAGTTTGTCTGCATTCCTGTGCATATACAGTGTACTGCATAAGCGATGTGCGAACATCATATCACAGGATTTGAAGCCAAATTTTGACATTGACGTAGGAAAAATGTGCTTCCATTCATATATACGGGTTCTAGATGCAACTGCATTTCCAGCAAAAGCGTAGAAAACTGGTGTATAAGAGCATTAATTTGGTTAAATCCAGACGACACAAGTTGTGCTAAGTGTCTAGAGCCGCGTCAAGGTCGGTTAACCATGTGAATGATTGTCACACAGATGTCACCGAATGAACCGTCAATTATAGGCGACAGGTGCTGTGTTCAGTGTGTCATTTTCAGTGAAATTCATGGCACGGTGTCAAGTGTAACTACAGTAGTACAGGAACACAGGACCATACTGCGAATAACCATAGTGTTCATAGTAAGGTGATAGGAGTGTGTAACGGCACACCCACACAGATTGGAACACAATGACCACTTTGGTTCATATTGGCAATATCCCAAATAATCGAGTTAACCAATTCCATGTGATAAAGGCATTCAAACAATGCATCAGTGATCCATGGATCAGATCTACTGACCTAGTCTATACATAAGGGCTATCACATTCTGCCATTATTATAGGGCCTGGATGTGCTGCTCCTAACAAGTACAATGAATCTTAGTCATGGCATTGTGTGTGAAAATTAGTGGCACAATGCAACTTATTGGCACCAGCCAGACTCAAATATTTGTGTATTATATGGAACGCGCGATGCATAATGATCCGATCAAAATTTCAAAGTTTCATCGCATCAAAGATTATGCGCGGCGCGCGCTTCCATCTTGATAATTAGTGCGTGGTCGTATGGTGACATCGAATGAGACAGTGATTATCTTGTAGAAATTCGTTACAAACCATGAGCCCCAAAACAATGGGTAACATTTCAGTACTTGGGAGCAGATTTGGAACCGATTTTCTAACGCGACATGGCTCCTCCATGTCATAAATCTAGAATTTGCCAGATCAATTGCGCGCATTGCGCGCACAGAAAGTAGAGGACTCTCCGCGCTGAAACTATTCGTCAGGTCCAAAAAAATCTCGTTCGGCGCAAAGCATTCTTTAAATTATGGTGACATCGAATTCTACAATTCACTGCTATTCATGACGACATTTTCATTCTTTGTTCTCGTGAAGCCCTTAACTTTGCAGGATTCTCATCTTTGTAAGGGATGGTATTGTTATAATGTCTGGATTCAGCTCGGTCCAAGCATACCAGTATTAATTCCCGCGCAAACTTATCGAAACTTTGTCAGCGCGCGCTACCTGAATGCGCAGTGCTTGAATCTTTGTGTCGGTTCTTGTGACACAGAGGCATAACTTCGAATTCTTTTTCAGTTCTCGAAGCGTGTGATGTTCAAATTCCAAACAGTGATACTTCGTGCAATCCTTATGTCAAGGTTAGCAGTTAGTTCTCAAACACTGTGAAACAATTATTGCTGAGATCTTTCTTTTCAATTTTGATTAATTTGACATTGATAAAACTCAATCCTATTGGAAGTTGGAATCGAACTGATTGATATACGACCAGCAGACCCAATAAAAGATATAAAACCAGCAATTTTCTTTTGTTACTGACATCTTTTGCACTCCTACTAACAGATTTCGCTGATACCGACGAGTGATGAGGGGGATCCGAAGCTGGAGAACCAAACGAAAGTAGCGACTGATACCCGGGATCCGGCTTTCAGAGAGACATTCTTAGTGTACGTGATCACCGATCAGAGTTTGATACATGATCGCCACATTTTGGCAGAATTCCAGATATTGTCAATCATTCTGATACATATCATCAATATGTCGTATTTCAGTAAGATTGATGAGAGTGATAACACACAACGTCTCCTTATATCTCTTTGGAATCAGGGTGATGTCGAGTAAGTTTCAGTTGTTATGGAGTTGTTCAAATTATCGAGGAGTGAGAAATGACAGGGGTTTCAATAACGCACTTTCATTCTGCAGGGATTACTCCTGTGGTGGAATGTCATTTGCTATTGAGGAATTTGCAAAACCAAACATGGTATGTGTCCGTCAGTCTCTCCCTCTCTTTTTGCTTTTTTGTCCGTGTGAATGTCCCTCATGTCTCAGACATGTACCGCTAATCGATGTAATCAGTAATCACACATTTTCAACCCTCTCAGTCTGTTAACGGATGGTATTTCCTCCTGGACGATGTAGAGGCAGAACAGTGTCATATCCGGTGTGAACAGCCCGTCAAGGAACATGGTAATGTTTGGGAGAATGCTTCAATTCCAATTCCACAATTTCATATTCCATTCATCACAGGTCTTACTTCGTAGAGCTGATGGATTTGGAGTTTTTGTACACTCCAATGACTATTACTCCAATGCATGGCCGCTGGCCCTTGTATTATGAGACCATTTCATCACCTGTAACAGTTGCCACGGCAACGCTAATTAATGTTGCTAGGCAACATTGCGGTTTCTTCTGTACGTGGTGCGTATGCAGGGCCTCTGCAATTAACGCCTCCATCAAAAGTGATGAACAGATAATATAAACACAGCCACAAGTGCTAATAATATGCTTAAGTTCGAAACATATTATATCACTCACATTACGATCACCCTATCTATGCGTAGTACTATTACTATTAGCCAGCCCCCAACACCGCTCACGCTCACCCACACACACACACACACACACACACACACACACACACACACACACGCACGCACACACAAA
>CAMPET010000005.1:454595-472340 GCA_946803715.1 Beroe ovata | reverse complement strand
GTGTGTGTGTGTCTGTGTGTCTGTGTGTGTCTGTGTGTGTCTGTGTGTGTATGCGTATGCTGAGCTTTCTTGATCTCCGGATTTCTATTCAGTATCCACCCGCCTATTCTCTGTTGCAATTACGGGCGCTGTTTTCACATTTTCAAAGAATGACTTGTTTCACTTAACAGGTCAGCGAGTTGTCCTGTGCTTTTGTCAGCAAGCTGTTACGACAGTGTGGAGATACTGTTGATATGGTGAGAGTCGCTATTGTATATCTTTGTAAAACTTGATATACTCACTCAGATTTGTTCCGATATTGTTTCGACCTATTTGTGTATGTACGAGTGAATAATTCGAGTTAGAATTCCCTAACCTCTGTCCCTCAGATTGTGCAGCAAGCACCCAGGGACATGTTATCCAACCCATGTTACTCTCCTGACCTAATGAACGGACCAAAAGACAAGGATGCCTCAAATTTACCACCCGTAAGTCCCCGACCTTGATTATTCAGTTTCAATATGCTTTACTAGGTATGTCTTTGCTAGCGTCATAATAGGCTGAGAATCAAGAATAGCAGTCTCAGACATTTCTAAGTGGGCGTGTTTCTCAGGTGGTGCTTGACTGGGAGACCCTGCCTCCGTTGGAACAGAAGAGACAACAGGCAATACAGGATCTCATACGTAGTGAAGACCACTACCTGACCGACCTCAAGTTCGGTATCGAGGTGAGTGCTGACGAATGATCTTTACCATGAAAACCAATGTCAAAACGAGTTCCCCTTTACCATACTTGCTGACCCAGATCGCTAAGCCCAGATTAACCTCATATCCCCTCATTAATCTCTGATCTCGTCCCAGCGGTATCTTCTCCCCCTCAAGAAGAAGGAATTCATGACCCCTGAAAAACACGAGAAACTGTTCAACAATGTTAAGGAGGTCAGCGATATCACGAACAAGATACTCAAGAGTCTGACGATCAGTAGAGTACCGCTGATAAACACTACTCCCAATCTACCGTACTACATTTACAGTATCGGTGAAGTGTACAGGGAAAACGTGAGTCATCATATCTGGATGTGTTTGTTCATTCTTCACGAATCTGTATCGCAGGTCTTATCATTTTTTGTGTATGTTGTACCGATGCTTGAACAAAATGATAAAGGCGATCTTCTTCTTATCTCAGTCTCAAGAACTGGTACAACAGTACGAGCAGTATTTGAGCGGCAGGAAAGCGGCACACCAGGAATTCATCCGACTCCAGAACCAGTCGGAGTTCATGTCGTTCCTGCAGGAACCCCCCGCCCTTCCTGACCTGTCTAACATCTTGCAACAGCCGCGCGAGGTATGACAGAGATACAGGTTGCCATGGTTATTATATAGAGTTGGGCAGATTGCGGAGGTTGAAGATAATGAAGTGCCACGTTCTTTGATCAATTTGCACTGATTCAGTGTTTTTTCAGCACATGGGTAGCTTGCCCTGTCTGTTACAAGGCGTCCTCGCCACAACTCCACTTCATCATCCTGACCAAGCTCATCTAGGACATGTCATACAAGGTTAGTAGAGCTTGCCGTTGATCAGACTCAGAGAGTGGGTCACGGTTTTTGGAATATCGCCAGCTCCCCGGCTTCGAACATTATCAGTTTGATTCATTTCATCTTTGAAAATCACATATTGAACAACGACTTCAAACTGCAACAGTCATAATGAATAAATGTCACATTCCATCCCCATTCCACTCAGTGTTGGCATCGCTCTCCAAAACCTCGCCGAGCAAGAAGAAATCGGAAGCCAGGAAGATGTCCGATATTCAGGAACGATTGATTTTTTCGTCGTCCGTCAAGGTTATTCCCTCAGACCATGACCTCCGTCAGGCAGGGTGGACAACACATCTGCGACACAATATTGTGACACATCTACCAATCGACAGATATGCAACATAACAAAATCGAGCCCATATTAATTTATGATTCACCTGAGTTCATTAATTTCGACGCCCCCTCCGCAGCCATTCCCAATAAAGGAAGGAAACCGAGCGCTGGTTCACGAAGGGAGTTTGTACAAATTGGAAAAGAAGAAGAAACACAAGGTTCTATTTTTACATTCAATTGATCTCTTAGAGTCTGTAGGTAGCTCAATTCAGTTGTTTTTTGATGGTTTTTGAGAAGAAATTGTGATTTTTGCTGTTTTCCTGATGAGCTAGCCCGAAAATTCCTCGAGATTCGGATTCTACGTCAAAAAATAGGCTAGAAACACCTATTATCACTTTTCGTGTGGTGAAAAAAATTTTGGTCGTAGGTGTGTCCCATTGATTTTCGTGATTTTGCGAGTGATGCTTCCCACGGATTTGAAATCGCGATTTGGGCGTGGTTTTACGGCGAGTATGAACTTCACATGATGATAGCTAGGGCTGATACTTGTAGCGTGATAGTAGGAGAGATGAATTGACAGAAAATTTTTGTTGTGAGTGACAGAAAAGTATCCATTGGAGACCCTCAAAATCGAAGTATAAAAATGTGGGATCACTCACTTGTATTTCCACCGATGCTGATATCAGAAATTCGAACAAATTATTTTGTTCCATTTTCAATCAAATAGCATTGATTCCTATGTTTTTTTGGACGCTGAATCGATTCCTGATCGAATTTTGACCCTATCTCGCTTCCCTGAGCGGCTGTATGTCATGCAACTTCTAACCTAACATATGAGAAGAAATCGTGATTCTTGCTGTTTTCCTGATGAGCTAGCCCGAAAATTCCTCCAGATTCGGATTCTACGTCAAAAAATAGGCTAGAAACACCTATTACCACTTTTTGTGTGGTGAAAAAAATTTTGGTCGTTGGTGTGTCCCATTGATTTTCGTGATTTTGCGAGTGATGCTTCCCACGGGTTTGAAATCGTGATTTGGGCGTGGTTTTACGGCGAGTATGAACTTCACATGATGATAGCAAGGGCTGATACTTGTAGCGTGATAGTAGGAGAGATGAATTGACAGAAAATTTTTGTTGTGAGTGACGGAAAAGTCAAAATCGAAGTGTGGGATCACTCACTTGTATTTCCACCGATGCTGATATCAGAAATTCGAACAAATTATTTTGTTCCATTTTCAATCAAATAGCATTGATTCCTATGTATTTTTGGACGCTGAATCGATTCCTGATCGAATTTTGACCCTATCTCGCTTCCCTGAGCGGCTGTATGTCATGCAACTTCTAACCTAACATATGAGAAGAAATCGTGATTCTTGCTGTTTTCCTGATGAGCTAGCCCGAAAATTCCTCCAGATTCGGATTCTACGTCAAAAAATAGGCTAGAAACACCTATTACCACTTTTTGTGTGGTGAAAAAAATTTTGGTCGTTGGTGTGACGGTGTGTCCCATTGATTTTCGTGATTCTGCGAGTGATGCTTCCCACGGGTTTGAAATCGTGATTTAGGCGTGGTTTTACGGCGAGTATGAACTTCACATGATGATAGCAAGGGCTGATACTTGTAGCGTGATAGTAGGAGAGATGAATTGACAGAAAATTTATGTCGTGAGTGACAGAAAAGTATCCATTGGAGACCCTCAAAATCGAAGTATAAAATTGTGGGATCACTCACTTTTATTTCCACCGATGCTGATATCAGAAATTCGAACAAATTATTTTGTCCCCTTTTCAATCAAATAGCATTGATTCCCGTGTATTTTTGGACGCTGAATCGTTTCCTGATCGAATTTTGACCCTATCTCGCTTCCCTGAGCTGCTGTATGTCACGCGTTTTCTAATCTCACATCTGAGAAGAAATGATGATTTCCCGATGAGTTGTTACTTATAAAAACTTAGTAACAATTAGTAACAATTAGTAACAAGTATTTCCTTGCCCAGGTGTACGCTATGCTCTTCACCGATCTCCTCCTCCTCACGAAGGAAGTGGGGCAGCACCTGAAGGTCGTCCAGGAACCCATGTTCCTCTCACAAATCATGATACAAGACTTCACGTGCGACGATGGTACAGAGTTTCACATAACGGTCGTAGCTACTTTGGTGAGTTCTGAGAAGTGGGACTTATTCCCACTTTTGAATACCGAGGTATAATTTGGGTATTCTCGACGTTGGGTATTTCACAGTCCATATGCTTCCTAATTCTCATAAATTCCTGTCATAACAATGATAGTGTATGTCACCATGGTAGCACCTGTCGCTATGGTAACACCTCTTGGTGTGATGGTCACCTGGTACCCCCTCTCCAGCCTGCTGACGGTGATAAGGTGATACACGGTGATACGTACGTTCTCCGTGCAAAGACTGCAGACAGCAAGGACGTCTGGAAGAACGTACGTATATAACGCTAAACTCACGATAATTGGTTGGTGGGGTGGATCGCATTTTAGATTAGTTTTCGGAAAAACATGTAAATGGTCGAAATTTTTGACATTTTCCGTTAAGTTGTGTGGGGATACAATCCTGAATAACAATTTTTCCAGGCGATTGGCGAGCGTGCAAGTGGTGTTGATAGGATAAGAAAACAAAAGGAGCATAACGTGAGTTCACATTCGATTCCCACTGATTAAATCCATGCAGATAGGTTTCTTTCCACATAAATAACCACTTGGTTTCTCGTCAGAGTCATATGTTGAAAAACACGAAAAATGATTAAAAATCGGCACACGATATCATTTCAGTAATCTGAGAGTGCATCTCATTAACTTCTCCGATATCGATACCATTGGATGACAATAATTGTACGTGTGATTCCGTGCCCTATATGCCACTCAAGATGGCATACATGTATTGTTCACGGTAACAGTGGCATCATGTCCACTAATTGTCAACTGATAATCTCCTCTCTGTTGATCACTCAATGACAATCTCCCCTTCTTCTCTCCCTTTCCTCTGTATTAGGAGAAATTGTCTTGATATAGTCTGCTGAGCTCACTCCACAATATGTTTCTCAGTCACATACCCCATCTCCACTTCTCTTTATGGGATTAATACCTGTAGTACTCCGGTTTATATGGTCCTGACACCGTCACGTTGATATACTCCGCTTGTTCCTCACTCAGTGTTGACAGCTTGACACCGAGTTTGTCCAGGTGACACCGTGCCACCTCCTCGTCAAGGTGGCGGGGCAGGAGGTGGACACCTGCCGGACAATCCTTCGTCCATAGTTCTATCTGAAAATAGTAATCATTGGTGATGCTAGAATTAGGAGAAAGTGTGATTTCTGATCGAGCATCGCTAATGATAACTGTTCAGTGAATAGTGATCAGTTATCACTACCGGAACTCGACACTAAGAACTCGACACTAAGAAGTGATATAATATTCGGCCGAATATCGTGATATTTGCTGGAATGCCGAGTTTCACGTAGGAGTAATCCTACCTGAGCTAGAACCTGGTTAGTAAAAGAGGTGCTCATCACAAAGCTAGGATGTCCGTGAGCACACGTGAGGTTAACAACCCTCCCCTTGCCCAGCACTTGTAACCTCTTACCTGCGGATAAGCGGGAAGTGAGGATGGGTGACAAAGTGAGGATTGGTGACAAAGTGAGGAATGTGTCCGGGCCCAAGCAAACCAGTGATCTAACTTCAGTGATCAAAACTATTGGTTATTGAGTTAGTGCACTTTACATTAGTGAGTACTTATCACATGTTAGTACTTACCGTTGGGAAGGGTAATAAGATCGAGGTATTGGTTAATCTTCTCCACTTTACACTGTTCTAGATACGACCAGTCTGCTTCCACATCGAAATGTCCTGTAAAGTGGTGTCAGTATAGTAGTGTCATTATGATGGTGTCAACATTAACGCAGTGTTGTCAACATTGTGGTGTCAAAACTGTCCTAACATGGCATCATTATTTATTGGTGTCAGCATTTAGTGGCGTCAGTGAAATGGTGTCGACATAGCGGTGTATCAACACACTTACCGATATTGCATACAAGAGCCATATCCTTCATCTTAAGGAAGTGTTGCTCTGTGATGATATCAATGCAGCCGGTGGCTGTAACGAAAATGTTTCCTTGTGATGCCACCTCACTCATCCGTGCCACTTTATACCTGATATGAGTTGTGTGTGATGAAGTATATGAGTGCTAAAATCTGAAAGTAACGAAATCATACTCTATCGTTCTTTCGAGTATCGACGCGGAATATTTGATATTTCACCGAATTTGCCACTCACCCCTCCATAGCTGCCTGTAGGGCAGATATCGGATCAACCTCTGTGATGATGACTCTGGCACCGTAAGCCCGGAGCGATTGAGCTGAGCCCTTGCCCACATCCCCAAAGCCTGCTACAACTGCCACTTTCCCAGCAATGCAGATATCTGAACAGAAGTTCTTTGTGAATTTTGTACTGAATCCAAGTGTTGAGAATCAGTGATGGAGTAAGACAAAGTGTGGGTATAATCGTGGATGAAAGATTGAGACGAAAGTGTGATATGACACCATTTTTTGTCTCCATTTGTTAGAGGATATGTTGCCATGACTACCATATTTGGGATCTTTTGTTGCCCTGCTCTGCCACTTTTATGGTCAGTTTGAATAGTGATCTATGGGACTGGTTATATTTACTATACCTAGGTATTATCCTTAAATTGGGACTCAATGAGTTCGCTTCTTTCACAGATGAGTGATTATCGCTGAGTCCGATAAACTCAATTTGCTCTGATACCGATCACAGTTTACGAGTTCCAAAATTACCAGATTGATCAGCGACTTTTGTCTAATTCATCGTCAATCACTCAGCGAATCTTAATCCATCAACGACCGAATATGGCGATTTCTCTCCTTTTATTGCGACCGCAAGTTTTATTCTACAAGTCTTGGTAGATAACCATTGACACTTAACCGTTGACACGCCAACTTTTCTCACTAGATAGATTTTTTACTGCTAGATATTGGGTTTTCTGTTAATTTTCATCGCATAGCCTCGGAATTTGTCCAGAAATCTATCTCCTGGACTCATATGACACATATGTGTGATTTTCTGGGAGTTACAATCCTGTGTCAGTGTGTGCCTGAGTCAGTGAGTGTTGTTTTACCCAGTTGAAAGTTGACTGATCTTCACGTATAGATACTCATTGTGAGTCACCACGTAAACAGACACAATTGTCTCCACATGATAGAGTGAAATAAAGACTCTATCACGTGTCCATCATAAACACGTGATGATGAAACACGTCAGCCACGTGATGCGGGCTTTCCCACTCATGTTACTCGTGTGTAGAATCCCACCTGTGGCCCGCTTAATTCCATCCACCAGGCTTTCTCTACACCCGTACAGGTTGTCAAATTTGCTCTTAGTCACGCTATAGTTCACGTTGATGGCAGGCACGGTCAGTTCGCCACTCCGCCACATCTTCTCCAGCCGGTGGATGCCTGAGCATGATATGGCGATTGTCAATAACCCTGATCGTCCATATTCGAGTGAAATGATATGAATAGAAACGCTTGATTGTAGAATTTTAGTTGATTTCAGAATTTTTGTCGACTGAGAGATCAGATCTATCCTTCCATGACCCTCCCCTGAACAAATTCCACCGAAATTATCCATCACCATTATTATCTCTCCGTTATCTTTGTTTATCAGTCTATTGCACAACACACGCGCATCGCGCAACCGTTAGACCAATGTGGCACATCATTATGCTATGGCGCAGTGCACACACACACACACACACACACACTCACACACACACACACACACTCACACACACACACGAATATCAGGAGCATGTGTTACCACACACATATCACCTACTCCTTCATAAACACTCTGATTGTTATTTCGGGCGGCACACACCTGGCAAAATATTTATTTATAGTCACCCCGCCCACCCCTCCTCGCGCGATATAGATTGATTATGTCAATCGGACTGATGATCGGTGTCTATAAATATCTAGAATATAACCTGTAGCTGTTTCCTCGCTAATACCCCGAATATTGGTCCAAACAGCAGGTCGGGTTGTCATCACAATCTGTGTCAGTTCCCCTCCGTCGTCTAGGATCATGTTCATCGTGCGATCATCACCCTCGCCAAACTCTATCGTCTGTCAAGGAGGAAAGTGGTGTCAGTCTTATTCGTAAATTCAGTAATAGGATTTTTTTTTCAGTAAAAGTGTCAGTGATATTCGTTAAGTGGTGTCAAGTTATTTTGTCAAACGGTGTCAAACTGTAATGCCTGTGAAATGGTGTCAGAGTACCGGTGTCAACAGAAGTGGTGTCAATGTCTCCACTCCTCACCTGATCAATACACCATCTGAACTCCTCCGTCGTCTCCCCTTTCCACGCGAATGTCGGTATTCCTGCCACTGCCAATGCGGCAGCTGCGTAATCCTAGGTTTATACTCACAAGGGTTATCATATATCCTTGCAATATTGTAATATCACAGGCAGATCACTGAGTAATGAGCATAAATGCCTCGTTTCTCGTAACTGGCAACTCGTTGCCTTGTAATTACTTCCCATTTGTAGTCAATCTTCACCCATAATCCAGCCTTCTGATTGGCCGAAACCACACACAATCTTACCGCGGATTGGCCCTCTCACCCTCTCATCTCGCCCTCTCATTGGCTAATCTCCCTCCCTCTCCTGGCTCCTGATTGGAGGATATGTACCTGGGTGGTGTCAGGGTTACACGAACACAGCCTGACTGAAGCTCCCAGCATTGTGAGCGTTTCCACCAGTACAGCTGTCTGTATTGTGACGCTGATACAGACACCTATCCGAGCTCCACTCAGCACTTTGTCCTCACGATATTTCTCCCTGTCGTGGTAACAGTGGGTGTGGTAACAGTCGTGTTAACAGTGGTTGTGGTTAAAGTGGTGTCAACAGTGAGTGTGGTGACTGTGATGTTAACAGTGGGTGTGGTGACTGTGATGTTAACAGTGAGTGTGGTGACTGTGATGTTAACAGTGGGTGTGGTGACTGTGATGNNTGTAACAGTGGGTGTGGTGACTGTGATGTTAACAGTGGGTGTGGTGACTGTGATGTTAACAGTGGGTGTGGTGACAGTGGTGGTAACAGTGAGTGTGGTTACAGTGGTGCTAACAGTGGTTGTGGTTAAAGTGGTGTTAACAGTGGGTGTCACACAGCTGTCTCAATACAGACAGCTGTGGTGTCAACAGTGGTGACATTGTTGTCAGTTGTGTCGTTTGTGGCTAGGGTTATTATATTGAGCAGCCCATTCAGTTTTACAGTTCGGCCGGCGTTGTGACTTGTGATCGTTTAACACCCTAGCTAAGGTTTTCTCATGGAGATTCCGCAAAAGTTTTCTTATTTCTTATCGATTCAAAGGAACAACTTTCTCGAGAGACATTTTCTCACTCTCATGTTCCATTTCCAACCTCATTATAACTGCTCTCAATCGCACCTGCGTGATTCACTCCCATGCCGAGTTACTCGCGGAATTTGCACGTGTCAGGTATATAACGAACACGTGACCAGCCCTATGGCTCCTAGTGAGGTATGACAAATTTCCCAGATGTGTGGATGTTATTCCAAATATGGCATAATTGCAGGACTATCGCCAAATCAATGCTGTTATTCCTGCCCCAGGTGCATTTGTAACAGTTCTAATCTCACACGTCTTTGCTGCTTCCTCTATCATAATTATCGGAAACATTCATTGTGTTCCTGAATCCAATCCTTCTCTAGAATGAACTCATTCTCACCTGAGGAACATGAGTCCGGGCATTTCGTTTTCCGCTATCTCAATCGTCCGTCTTCCCCATTCCGCTAAGCTTAGATCCGCAACCTTGTAATCTTCAAACATATACCTCTGACAGTTCGAGATGTTTTATACATCTTAATCTTGTATATTTTCGATCTCTGTTTTGCTAAACATACCACACTATGCCTAAAATAGGTCTCGACAAAAAAGTAAAAACTGTAGATCGATGGCTCCTCTTATCGAAGGCGATCATGCAGCGGGTAGATACCTAGCTACTTACATATTCAGGGTCCTCGACTTGGAGGGTAGAAAAGTGTTTATACCTAAAATGGACTGGTTTAAGGGAAATGATTATCCCTTAAGCTTCATGACAAAACCGTGGACACGCACATATATTCATTCGCTGCATCATTTTGCTTCATGAACGCATGAACACCAAGCTCATAGTCTCCCTTGTACTAGTGTTTGGGCATTTTCCTGTTTTATTCTCGCCACTTTCCGAAATTTAGGTTGGTCTCACGTTTTCAAAAGTGAAATATCGTCCAGTAGTCAATTGTGACGACAAAAGGGGATATCTAATATCGATGATAATCAGTAAAGAAAGAAAACGAGCTTGCAAGGTCATTTTTAGGGAAAAGCGATGAAAATTTTGGTAGACAGTTGAAGGACTCAGGTAGATTTGACTATCACAACTCGTATTTTGATTAGACCAATGATATGAAGCTCTCTTGACAATTTATTCATTGTACGAGGTTATTCAATGAAGAGGGTAGCACGAAACAGTTTTCCGTTAAAGGGGAGAGTAGAATTTTGGAATCAAGATTCAATTTTGGACAAGTGACCAGTGACTTGGTGTAGCTTTTCACCCCGAAAATCTATAAAGCCTCAGATGTGTGCCCCATTTGATGTGTACCAGCATTTATTCGATCGATCGCGTAATTATTTCGTTCGTGCGCGCGTAAATCATTCTCAGATTTGGGTTTATTACATGCGCGCTACACACTATCATGTGTCGGTTGTGACCGAATGTGCCACATTTGTGCGTGATGTGTCAAAGTGTGCGTGACCGATTGCTTAATGCGTTTGTCGTTCGAACTGTCATCCATAGCTGGAAATTTGTAATTTTGACGCTACTGTAGACATTTGCTATTTATAGAGCTGTCGAGAGTTATGATTATAGAATTCAGGTAATTGATTGAATTATGTTTGACATTCCTCTTGCTCTATGTGATTATTCCCGAATCCCGTTGCCAGAATTCAATCACTCTCGCGAACAAAGTTGTAAAAGAGTGAACACGTACATTTCTCACAGTCACTGACAGATTATTCTCACGTCACTAGTCACTACAGATCATCACGTCATATTGTAACTCATGAGTGTAACAGTCAGTTGAGTGTTGACACATGGTGTTAGGTTTGTCTTTAACTATCTCAACCATCCTTGTACCTCACACGTTGAAAGTGGTGTTGAAAAGTTAAAAGCAAACCCTCGGCGCTGTTTCAAATGTTTCATGGGTACTGGTGTATGCCCTTATATGGAATAATCATGGTCATAATATACGGGGAAAGTTCGACTCCTAACCACCCACCTCACGCAAATGTTGCTATGCGATTATCATACTTCAATCAAATCACACAAGTCGCTCAAACACGCAGTTTCTGATTATATCACACCGAAAATTATAATATTGGGATATTATGGTGACTGGAGCACGGGGGTTTCCACCGATTATGTTGCACAAAGTATCTACCTATTTTTAGCAGTAAATGTTCAAACTGATGGAATAACTACGGACGATTAGGGAAATGGGGCAACAGAAGTGTCACCGGCTCGACATATCAGCGACATTTGATATTCTGTTTACTCCTCCTTAAACAAGAAAATTCTCGGTCTCCAAGAATTTTTTGGTGGTTTAGCATTTCATATCATCCACTTGACAGATCCGAAATTTCGGTTATTTCTTGTACGTACGTGTTATAAACAATAAACATGCTACCTACATAGTTAGAAAAGCCATATGACAAAATAACGTTACAAATATTTGTCTCTTGTAAGACAAGTCCATGTCACATTCATTTCGTACCCACATTATACCCACATTATATATGCGATGAATATTTAGCATGTCTTATATTATACACACGGGGTTTTAGAGCCAATAGAAAATATCCTGACTGACTCTCACCCTATAATATCATGTTACTTACTTCCCAAAACATCCGTGTGTTACGACACGTATAACGCGCGGTTCTGTCATCTTCCACTATACACACACACACTCTCTCTCTATCACTTCTACCAGCTCTCAGTAAGATTTGGTCACTTTCTTGTATATATCTCTCTCTCACTTGTGCTCCTTCGTAAAGTTTGTCACGCATCCGGTGATCTATAGCCGTGCTGCTCCTTCATAAAGTTCCACTCCAACGCAAGAAGTTCGCTCCTCTCTCTCTCAGCTCACTATGCCACCACTCTTTTGCTTCGAGGTCAGTATGCATTTATTCCTAAATAAATAACATCAATTTTGCCGTGAATATATTCTCTGATTTCATCACCCCATATGTTGATGTTCTTATGTCTTGGTACGGAACACCTACGATGATCAAAATGAACTTTCGCACGTTTCTAACAATGTATGACGAGCTATTCCGACGAGTAACTCTAAGTATACGGCGAGCGTACTTATGTGGCTTTACACACCCTAGCTGCATGAGTTGTTGCCGTCATCATCATTTGTAACAAGGGTCGCGGTAAATTCGAAATTCATCTCTCCCTCGCTCTCTATTTTATTTGATGCGTTGTCAGTTGTGTCGAAATATGCTTCGTATGTGTTTGTGTGTTGTCAGAAGTGGTTTTATACCGTTCGTATTGCGACTGTATTCGTACTCATCATTACGCTCTGCGAGGAATTGCAATCGGAGTAATCGGGTCAAGCGAAATCTAATACATACTTTCATGCAGTATATCTGTGTATCTGTGCCATATGGCGAGACAAACCAGAACGCAAACCAGGTCACACAGACGAAACACAAGTACAAACGCAGAATACATTATACGGACAGACAAGGCAACACCAGTGTACAACGAGGCCAAGGGTTTATATCGGGTGTCTTATCTCGCAAAAATTCTGTGCGAATTCCCAATATCATTTGCTCCTGTGACGTGCGAATCAGGACATATTCACTGGTGTTGGCAATTTTTTGTGATACATTTTGTGACGAGACTCTTTACAGGTTCCATCTACCTCTTTCTCCTGTATCTCCTGAATTAGAATTCATAGGAAGGATAATGGTGTCGTATATACCGATACGTCATCTTATCTCTCAGTTTGTCTCCATACTGATTACTTCAGCTGTTGTTGTAATTACGTTCAACACCCGACTTCATTGAATTATGACGACATTGCACAACTTGTTGAAATTTATGTCACCTCTAAACAGGTTATAATTTCGTGCTAGACTGATGGCTCAATATATTGTGTATGTGTGTGAGTGATTCCTCTGTGTTTGTATGCAGTATGTGGATAGGTTTAAATCCACCAATATAAACGATGAGTAATCGGAGTAACCGGACTAGGAAAGAGTTAAGATCCCCACTCTAATTCTCCTTGATGAGATAATTGGCATAATGACCGCCTTATATTTATCGTATTTAGATTTGCGTGTGTTTAGTTCTTGTTCGTCTTGTTCAACTCTCTTTGTGGTGCCAAACATAGGCCATTGAACCGCCCTCTAATTGTCATCTCAATTCTGACCCCTTGAAAATATTTTCTTGAACTTGCTGACACGAAAGGGAGCTCTTCATCCGAAGAGTGACCAAAACCTTCATCCTCATTCCTCAACCATGCACAAGCGCACACACACACACACACACACACACACTCCGTTCGGGCTCCTGCTGTTTGATTTAATGAAGGTCAAGCCATTTAATCCTTATAAGGTAAAGCAATAATATTATACAGTGAGAGAGTTCCGCAATGGTAGTTGTCGCAAGCTACGCGCGCGCACTCCGGATACTCTGTATGGAGCAAGCACACTGCTTTTTCTACTTCTTCTACCCTGCTTTTTGATGTTTTTATTGAACACCCACCATGTTACAGGCTGTTCAAAAACTCCGTTTCAGTGTAGCGCAAGAGAAATTGAGATAGACAGCGCGTTACAATAACGATTGCTGACACAATCTTACACAAGACACACCCATGCGGAATACACCCACGCACCCATGTACCCAAACGCAGACACATGTATCTGGCAACATCAGTCCCGGTTAATATGTCTCAGTTATGGTCTTATTCGGTCTTGTTTTGCCTTATTCGGCTCACTTTCATGCAGCCTAGTGGTTTACCACAGTGCAATATCAAGTGCGCTCCTTTTTGAATGTCTACACCAACCAATTATCCAATTACTTAATCTCAATTATCGCAATACTTGAGAAGCACACTTCTCACCTTCTTAGGAACTCTCGGATTGCAGAATACACGCGGTATATATCAGCTGCACGATCATAACTCAAGAAAGGAGGCCTCAAGAAAGTAGGCCTATAATATTGCAGTGTGAACTTGTGACCTGAGTACTTCTCAATCAAGAACGAGTTTTGCACGGTCTGTGATGTGTGGCCGCCTTTTCTCATGAAAATCTGTGTCACGACTCAGATCGTCGCGTCACTTGCTTTCATGAACTGCACTTTCTGTATTTGACACCACTTCATTTGTCTCGGTTTGACACCACTTCATCTTCACACCACTTTCCTTCAATTGACATGAACTGGCGCCATGATTGACCACTTCCAACTCCTATTGGACTTTGACACCACCTACACTCATGAACACTGAAAATTTGGTTGAAGAAAATGACTGTCATGATTCGCTAATGATAGTAATAATTATGTGAAGTTTGTTGATTCAGTGAGGCTAGTACAATGTTATACACGTTCTACACAGAATTTTGTTGTTGTTGTTGTAGTTGTTATTGGTGCTTCAATCGAGCGTTGATACAGGTATATCTCTATGCCTGATGAAGTATAGTAGGGACTAAACCATTGTTTTCGAGTGGAACTATTTCTCCTTTGTCTGTATCTTTGGTTGGGTAGATGGGGGAGCAGATCCTCATCTCCTGATATATGCCGCACGTTCACTATACGGCCCATCAATGCAGGAGCAACATCCTAACCAATGCATCTTCACTGTCGGTATAAGAATGATCCCTGATGTTATGATGAAAACAGTTCATTGCAGCATTCGTGCCCATTTCCCTCTCTCTGATTGGTCTCTGTCCTTATAATGGATGATCACTAGTTATACAGCTTTTGTTAGGTAGTATCCTTGACAGACATGGTATATTTTGTTGTATGGTCTGACCAACTGCATGCGCTGGTTTGCAGCATTATCTCATTACTCATTAGTATTCCAGCTGAATATACAGAGAGATCGGAATTGGTTGTGAATTTGCCATCACTATGTCGGTACAACCTGTTGATATTATCCTACTATTGGATTTATTGGACAATGGACAGGCCGATGATCGGTTGCCCGCGAGATTTGGATTTTGGGTGTGTTTGTCTTCACGTGGCTCAGCATTGATTTGAATCCGTATTTTGCTTTCCCGATCATTTCAAGTTTCGTTGTTGTCAATTTATCATCGTCTCCAAAACCTAAAATTATAGCAATTGGTTCGACCATCTCTTCATATTACTTGAAGCTCATAGACAAGTCTCTGATTGGATACTTCTCACCTTGCTGTTGAGAGAACGACGACTTGGTGGTCGAAAATCGGACTTGGTAGTTGGTGGCCTCGCAATTTGGTGGAGTTAATTCTGTTGTAGTGGTGGCGGAGCCCCTATGAGGGCTAATCTGTGGAGTGAAGTGATCAGAACTCTGACATCATGTTGTCCCTCCTTCCTGGTGAGTGTTGACCCAGTGTGCGTTGTGCACGTGTTGTGCACGTGTTGTGCACGTGTTGTGTGTTCTGCGGTTCTGTGTTATGTACTATGTTTTCCTGCGCTGTTCAGTTGTCAGATATGTTTTGTAACAAAACTTTTGTAGAGTGTTATTGGTGGCGTGAATTTAAATGGAAGTTTAATTTCATCGAAATCAAAATATTAAACTGGCATCATTTCTATTATGAAAATCCCACTCACTCACTGTCAATGTGGCTATCAGAGAATCGCACTGACTTCATGCCGACAAAATTGCAGGGAGTCTATTCTGAATTCTCTTTGAACCTCTCCTTTTTGAAACCATATTTGGTATCTATACGATGCTGTAAACTCTTTACTGGATAGCATGCCTATGAAGGGTGTGTGGGCGTGAAAAAGATGTTTCCCAAGTGAATTTTACTGAGTGAATTCTACTGAGTGAGGTTCGCTACGAATTTTATCGCTTTTGATCATGATTGTAGAAAGTTTGAATCGATCAAACGTCAAGTCTTCCAGTCATTGACTTGTCTTCTATTCTAATATCTTGGTGATTGGCGTTTGACACGGTTGTTTCTCAATTTATTAAAGCCCCCTTTAATTGTGGAATTTGTGGCGAAATGCAAAATGCATATTTGTTGTTTACTCCTTGACACCACTGTCCCATGAATTGCTCAATTGGCATTTTCCATAGTTTAAAAACAACATTTATGCATATGCTTCTTGATACCTATGTATTGCTGAGTTCCCTTATCCTCCCTTTCCTCTATCTAGTACGGCACTCAGCTGATGTCAAGGTAGTTGGTCGGACGTTGTGCGACGTGCGCCGATACACACACGTGTCACTCACGCGTGTGTACGCCGCGTTGCCATAGCGACCCTTGTTATAGTAAGTACGGGATGTAAGGTGTCACGAAGTAGGCCAGCTGCCCGACCAACTCATCATCGTCGTCACTTGATGGGCAACGACCGGGATGAGGTCTCATGTATGTCGTGCATCAAGGTGAGAAAAGGGGAGATATATATCACGTTACGTCATGGTGTGTGAGTACGATGCCATGGTAACGCATGGTGTGTGCGTTGCCATGGTAACGCGTGAGAGTTTTTTATAACGCGTGAGGGTATCATGACTGTTGTTACCAGGATCCTGTGTCTTCTCTCTAAAGCGGAGACGTCCAGTTCTTCTGGCTTTTCGATAGCAATACCTTATCCTTTTTCACGAATACGTTAACTCTTGTCGAGAAACCGAGTGGAAATCTCTGAGTTCAATGATACACAATTTATCTGATTATAGTTGCCAGCCAATTAAAACCACCTTTGTTTCAGATTCATACGTTACCATGCCTACCTGGAACCACCATACCTCCCGACTCCGAAGGTAAGAGTTTTTGATTTTTTGTAAAACAATAATTTTTTAGTAAAACAAAATAGACAACTTGCAGTTTCTGTATTTTTGTAGAATATGTGTAGGCGAACCAATTGAGAAAGCGTGCGTCATACCCCTTTTTTGGATCGTCTGCTAACCTCGCGCACGATTTGTAATTCAGCTCACCGCGAAATTTTTGGGTATTCTGTATCAATGAAAAGAATAACTGCGGATCTACCGCATAGATAATGATGAATAAACCTAGTATTGAAGTTACATCATTTTAACTTTATATACCGAGGAACTTCCATTACTTAGTTCCCCCCTTTTGTAATGCCACGTTATTGTGCACGTGCCTTGCACTACACGTACCGCGACCGGTTCTGCTCAGTCACGTGACTACCACGCACCCACTCGTGCTCTCATCTCAATGAGATGCTTCAATTTCCTCCGCCCCACGTGCAAATTTGAGATGTTGACTCAATCGAGCAGATAGATTAGATTACTAGTATCTTGACAGGCACGTGACTTTTTTGCCGTGCCATGATTGGCTGGAAGCATCATCTGATCGTCACAAAACAATTTTATTCACATACGCGAAGCTTTTATATACACCCACCAGACACCATTGCTATATAACTACTGCTTGTGCTGGCGATTAATACATATATTGACAATACTTCAGTGACAATAGATCCGACATGATATACTTCCTACGAATTGTCGTCAAACGCACAAACACACACACAAACACAAACACACACACACACAAACACACACACACACACACACACACACACACAACCAAACACAAACACACACACCAAAACAAA
>CAMPET010000005.1:403462-443283 GCA_946803715.1 Beroe ovata | reverse complement strand
CCCTGTGTATTTTTTTTTTATTTTTTTGTTTAGATAGTCTCTTTTACACACACACACACACACACACAGTACATACACACACACATACACACTATGTACACACGTTCTCTACACTCTGACTACAGCTGGATATTAGCAATGCGATAGTTGTTATTGTTGGAGCGCGCGGGGTCGACATGTGACCTCAGTATGTGGTGTGAGAAATGGCTCATAAGCTTATCAAGGCTCTCAGATCTCACAAACACGACAATGGTAAGTACTCGTACAACAGAATATTTTACTGAGATTCATTCATAATATTAGTTCAATGATATATTGTTACATCACACCTATGAGGTGCGTATTTGACCATATTTCTCGAGGCGACGCCGAGTGAAATTTGGGCAATACGCACCGCAGGTAAGATGTAACAATGTTATTGGACGATTGGAAAGCAAGCTACTGTCACCGCTGCATTTCAACTTTTGAGACATCCTCATGATTAGATAATAAATGTATCATAAGTCATACGGCAGTGCTGCTTCTTGTTTACGACTATTCATTAACATCCTCAACACGTATGGAATCAAGTTACTCAATCATTCTCAGATCGCGCGCGGGCGCGTCACAGGTGTTCCCTCTGTGTGACGTCACGAATCTTTTGTTTGCGTGCGCGCGCGCCCGTACACAGACGCAAAGCACTCTATTGAAAATAGAGAGCTCTGTTATGGTCAACGTCATCGAGATAATTGCTGTTGATATTAGGGCTGTAGTCGAGTCCGCAGCATTCTCTTGTTATATTCGCTGTGTTGTGGCTTGTGTTTATGTTTATTCTCCGCTCAGACTTTGCAGTTTTCACGTGCGATTACTACTCAAAAAAGTGTATAGAATGTACTATGTATAGTTGATACATTACGTGTTTATTGTGTAATCTCACGTTACACGCGCAACATCATGTCCCCTTTTTGTGATTTGAGTAACTTAATTCGTCTCATCTCGATGTGTAATACAATGTGAAGTTGCTATATACATACAAACGCCGTATGTATGTTTGACGTGTTTGTGTGTTTGTATGTCGTCCCCTAGCAGCAGCAACAGCAGCGTAATCACGTGATTCCAGACACGTGATACAACTAATGGTTTATTAAATATTATATTTCACCTCGACAACACCTGGCAACAGCAAGAACGTACCCCTTGACATGAGTCACGTGATCGACAATCCTCGTCCCTGATTGGTCGGTTATCTGTGTACTCGCACCTTATTGGTCCGTGGGACAATAAAACCTCTCGTAGTAGTACAGGCATTACACTACCTGTGGTCCGATCTATGCAGTATCATCCATACTCACACACACGCACACACACACGCACACACTCACACACACACACTGGTTTACATGAACCATACCTCATTCTATTTCTCTCTTTGTTCTTTTTGGTCGCTTACAGTTCTCTCTTGTTTTTCTACTTCTTCTTCGATGCATCAGTTGTGATTGCCAGAGCCCGGAGTTGGTTGAGTGTATCCTATAATGAAGTACTTAGTTCATTTTCAAAAGAGTGTGAAAATTGTGCTTGATGTGGCTTCCCCATCCCATACAGATTCACACACACACACACACAGAAACACACCCACACACACACACACACACACATACACACACACACACACAAACATGGACACACACAGACATACATGCACCTATCCAAAACTACCTTCACCCACTCTTCTGGTCCTCTCTTCNACACACACACACACACACACATGTATGCCCTGGTATAATTAGCTGCGCATTATTATAGTCGACTGCAATGTACGTACCCATGTATAGTTAGGGTCAAGGTCGAGACTGCTGCTAAAGGCATATTACAATTCACATCAATCCTCCATTGTCATTCGCTACCCTTATATAACATACACAATAAGTGAATATATATTTGTTCCATGTGACCTGTATGGACGTTTGTGATTGGCTGTCATCAGCCATACTCGGCTACCATTGGTTACTCTCCACATAATATACTTCCAGCCAGCTAAGAGCTAGCCGTGGCTACATGGAATACATTATTCTATTTATATTTGGAGTCGTTTGTTCTGCACCGCGCGTGCGGTGGCCATCACATTCCTGCAACACCCCACTCTCCACTCACTTAATCCACTCTCCACTCTGCATCACTGCCCCTCCCTCCCTTCGGCAGAGTCTTCCCCTTTCTCTGATCCTCACTGCCCCTCTAACACCCCTTCACCCCTCCCCGATAAGACCAAGCACTCGGCCTGACTGTAGTATAACCTCAGAACTATTCTGGTTGACGTACTGCGAGATTCTATATAACCTTCAATAAAACTTGACACTTTCTGATCAGCAGTGTAGCAGGTGTCACTATGAGCAGCACACACACACACAGCCACACACACACACTATATCTGTCATCCGTTCAACTCCCCTCCAACTCCCTCCCTCGTGCCTCATCCATCTGTAATAATGGTGCTCTGCAATTAACTTCATCTCATGTGCTACTATATATTGTATTTGAACTCGAACCACAGTGTAATTACTCCCTCCTACTTTCGCCTCTCTTCCCTTCTACTGCAGTTATCTTTACTCTCCTTGTTTACTGTGTAGCCGAGTTTAAACCTATGACAAGCACTCGTGATATACCGTCTTCGTGTCACGCACTATGATACCTCGGGCTGCCGACACAATATGACTCACGTGATCAAATGTTATCACTCCGTACAGAAGAGCTTGAGGCGGGCATCCCGTCGCCAGACTCATCGTCACCATGGTATGTGGCGCGTTGCTTACCACGCGTTGCTCAACACGCGTGTCGCCATAACAACAAACTCGGTCACGCGTTACGCATTCGCTATCTCGCGCGTTAGTGTTGCGCGCAGGATATAAGCACGTGCTGATTGCTCCCTGCTGATCGTTGTGATCTCGACAGGTACGAGTGAGGACGAGAGAATCGTAGATGACGGTGGAATTTACGGAGTTCACGGCATCAGCGAAAGTGGCAGTTGCACGAGGCCTAGTAGACCTGGCAGAAAGTGAGTTAATCCTTTGCAAAGTTTTTCTACATCCTATACGGACTCAACCTCAGCTCCTTCCGAATGGAATAAGAATTTAATCCTCCTTCTATCATCTAGAATTTCTCACACCTTCGTTCAAGTAGATTCTATACAGTCTGTGGCAGTCAGACATCGCTCTCTCAGTCTCTCTCTCTCTGAGATTACATCCTCGCTTCTCAAAGTCTAGATTGATAATGAAATAGATATCACCAAGTTATAGGGCATTGTTATAACTGCCTTATATCATGATTCCCCGTGACCCAATATATATTTCATAACAGACCCACAGACGACGTCAAATCGTTGTAAGTTCACACAGCCACTGAGTCCAACTTGTAACGTGCATGCTACAGCGAGCTAAGTGTCGCGCTATATCACTGCTACACCTTGTACGTAGCGAGGTGCAATTATGCCCATATTTGGTAGAAACCTATGATTTCATACCATTTATGGAATAATTGCACTCATTTTCCTTGGACTTGAACCAGCACGTTTGACACACGTTCCGTACTATGTTAAGTGTAAGACACCTCTTTAATCCATTCTCTGCTTTCATCACACTATGTTTCACTCACCGCTACAACTTGCATCCTTGAGGAAAATGTATGGTTTGTACAATGTGAGTGGTATACATTGTGTATACACTGAGCGTACCATGTATGAATGTATACGCCCTCAACATAATATGTCCCATTACACAACATAGTGTCCTTCCCATCTTGTGTTCCCCCTCCCTCTCTCTCTGTTTGAGTGAGCTATGATAGATAGTAGCTATGAACTCGTGTATTTTCAGGGACATTAACCCCGGCACGTAAGTTCATTCTTACCACGTGTAAACATGTCACGTGTACAATAACCACGTGTATACCCGCCGCCGCGCAAGAATGCCATGATTACCGCTTATATACTCTGTCTATCATTTTATATCATTGAACCTCTATCCTGCTTTGGGTTTTTATTTATCATAGCCATATATCTGGACTTGAAGCACGCATGGCTGAATATCCATATGTAGCAGACGGAAAAGACAAACATATATTGTATTTCAAGCTAGCTTGAGCTATAATATTCCCACACTTTTTCTCTGCCATTTCATCTGTGTGATACTTCATTGTGCCACAGCAAAACCTAGAGTGTGTGTGTGTGTGTGTGCTACGCTGTATCCTTGCTATATTAATCATTGCTAACTACTATTCAGATACATTCTGTTATCTCTTGCAATATATTCTCGCGCTGTGTGTTTGGGAATGTGTGCTCAGTTATTTCCTTTCAGGCCAAGTGTAGAGCAATGCCGACGGTGGCAAGAGAGTATAGAAAATGTGCTGAATGATCCAAGTAAGTGGATTGTACTATACAGAATCTTGCCCCCGAAAAAACACGCCCTCTCTCCCCTCCTCTCCAGTCTCCACAATCCCCTCAAACTATTCATACTCTCCTCCTCAATTTCCTTCTCTAATAACCATTCTCCAATCTCCAGAGGGTGAAGCTCACTTCAAGGAGTTCCTGCGCAAAGAGTATGCGACGGAGAACTACGAATTCTGGAACGCGATCAAGCAACTCAAAAAGAAGAATCCCCAGGGAGATAAATTGAAGAGGGACGTTAAACTGATTTACGATGGGTACATCGGCGATAACGCTAAAACACCGGTATGCTTGTTGAGTGAGACTGAGAGAAAATTTTCGAAGTGCACCAACCCAATGTCTGTATTTCTATCTTGATCACAATTCCCGGATAAGACTAACTGAAGTTTCGTTCAGATCAACGTGAATGGGAAGTTGAAAACGGCCATGTCTGACGCGATTGACGACCCAAATCTCAACATATTCGACGACGCGCAAAAACACGTGTACACGCTGATGAAAGACGGGCCGTACAAGCGGTTTATCCTTCAGGAAAACATCCAAGACATACTCAAGGGTCACGGATGAAATTATGTCCTTTCGTGTACTGCTAAATTATTAGTGAGTTAACCTGCCATCACTGTTCACCAATGAGACAATGATCATTGTACCATAGATTCGGTATATTGGTTTCGTTACATTTGACTTCACGTTATGTTTCAGTGAATTGGGGCGTTTTATCTTTCCGTAGCTTTGATCCGTGGTATACTAAACCACTCTCTTTGTCTCAGGGATGGGAGCTGTTATTTCTGTGTATATCATGGTCTACTACTACTACCCCTCTTCCTATCGGAACTGCAGCAACTATCTCATCCCGGGTGTCGCGTGGTGTCAGCGTCTGGTGTCAGTTGTGTCAACATCATCTTATCCGCTCCGCTATGTGTCAACATCATCTTGCTCGCTATTAGTATTGCGGTATGGAGTATGGTGTCCCTTGTATCGAGACACAATGAACAACCACCCTGACAGTGATACGGATGTCCCAGCCCCTACCGATGTCTGTACTCGTGTTGGTCACGCGTGAATAGCAACGCGTTACAAGAGCGCTGTTGTCATGGTTACCACTCTCAGTTCAGTACATGGTTCTCATGCTACGTGATGCGGCCAACATTCCACGCGCACCCAAAAATACACAAGTTCTCTTACCAAAAAACGTTGCTTGTTTTGTATCGGATGGACACTCTGACGCACACTCTGACGCATCTATATATCATGGAAATGTGTGTGTGCCACATCATTGCGGCTATTTCTCCTCATACGCGGGCATGTTATCTTCAAAACCAGTCCTTTAGAATGATGAACAGATTATATTTATATTGTGACAATATGTTTTTATTTAATGCGATAGTAATAATATGTTGGTAGCTGCAGCTGTGAGACACGTGTGTGGCAACTGTGGCTACTCCACCATTTTGCCCATGATGGTGGTGTGGCTACAGGGTGGCTGGGTAACTGACACGCACACGTCAATCCACCGGGCACGCTCACAGCACTCGCTCTTGTTACGCTGCGTTTGCCACCCTCCCCTCCCTCTCTCTCTCTCTCTCGTTTCAGCAGTGTTTGCTGGTAATCCCCACTCTCCCCTACTCTCCACGTGATACATCATAAATTCCAATGGCAACGCTTTGTAACACTAGCGCCACGTGCTGAGTTCGTTAGTTTTCGTGTGCGTGTCAGTGCGCAGCTTCCAGCTTTCTTAGCACGGGTCTCACTCAAGACTTATAACGGAGCAGTGAAGTGCTCTCACAACATTTGTGGGATGCATTTCACTCGATTTATCGTGTATTATTTGAATTTATAAGTCTTCTTTTGGGCAGCAGTGTTGTAAATAGGACACGTACCTTAGTAGTACGCATTTACCGTAAATTTGTGTAACACAATTTGAGTAAATCAGGTGAACCCTGACATAAAATTACGTGTTTTAGTTTTAATTGTATTGTTTTGGTTATTTGAATATACTTGGAAAATTCAACTGACATATCTAACTTCTCCAAAACGTGCTGATTTCGATCGATCACATCATTTTCACTGTATTTCGTGAAAATTAAGATGCTCTGTCATCTGTATGTATAATTAATGCACTTGTACTTGCATGAGCAAAAGAAGTGTGTCATACAGCAGTCGCAGGGTACATACATATCAACAGAAATCATACGGTCGGGGAAATCCTGTGGTCTATTTATCCTATCCAGTGCCGAATCGCATAGATCAGTTTCTGGAATTCCGTAAGAGTGAAATTCAAATGCGCGGCGCGACTCATTTCGTCGTCTCCTGTTGATTCATGTAATCTTCGCCGTTTGATTATTGATGAGCAAAGCATGCGCCGCGCTCAGCTCGCATTTCAGACTTTTTGAAAAGCATGCCATGATCTAAAATTAAGCTCACATTGCTGATCAATGCGCGCGCGTTCCTGCACCGTGAAATTAATTTTTTTACAAACTGAATTTTATTTCATTTTGTCAATTGATGATAGAGTAATAGACCCTATTGACAGTTTTGCTTTGTGCTCGCGGCACAAATTCATTCTCATTGCATCGTGGCTTGCATCAGCCAGGCAAATATCATTTTCACCATTTGAATTAATTAGCAAAATCTATTTGAGAATCTGTGAGTTATTATCTGCAATCATGGAGATAGTTGCTATATTATAATTTCATAAATATCAGAATCACTCTTGTTAGGTGGCTATGTTCTATTTTGGAGGGTGGTGTTATTCTCTGATCCACAGTGTCAATCAATCCATTGATCAAACTGCCTAGAATTTAGATGGAAAGGTTCTTAAACAGTTTTGACTGCTTGTTTTATGTCATGGAGGATGGGTCATTATGCCTAATTTCACATTCAAGTCTTATACATATTTGTTCATGAATTGATCGTTCATCTTATCCATATTTGTTTATGAATTGATCGTCCATCCAAAACATAGCATGGGTAGAAGCCATATATGGTTAATCCAATTGTGTAACAATGGTCTTCCATACTTTTATCAGATAGCCTTCGAGGAAGGCTATCTGATCGTGAATGCCAATCAAATATTTATAAACTATAAATACCAGGACTTCTCATTGTTTGGGGACAATCAGGTAGATGTCCATCACAGGTTACAGGGTACAAAATCAGGGTCATAACAAGACACTGGTTAGTGGGTAATCTGTTTCAATCTTGGTCTTAAGTTAAATTGTCATGGCAGCTTCATAACAGCTCAGAAACATTGATAGGATGGTTTTACTAACACTTGTTGCCAGAGTCACTGATGGTCTCCCTTTAAGTGCATCCATTGACAATTCTAATCAGGTTTGTTGGAACTGTTGATATAATGATACTTAAGTCCTTGTGCCAAATAAGATTAGACATGCAAGTTTCCACTCCAGGAAAACCACCTTGTCCAATCAAAATTCCAGGAAATGACATGACCAGCCTACTTGAAGCTATCAAGTGATAATTTGATAACAGTGTTGAACTTATTAAGTATCCTAGTTTGAACTAGAAAGTCTTTTGTTTTAGTTACAGGTCTTTTCACTGTTTTATTTGCAGAAAGAACAGAACCTACAAATATACCAGAATCAAGCCAAGCAGTTGTTTAGAAAGCTCTCTCCAAGTTCTCCTTCAAGATGCACCCTTGAAAGTGGCCCAATGCTGATACATTACCAGATTGAGCAAGGTAAATATAATATGAATGCCTCTAGTTAGTGCACGAAAATATGCCCAATATGTCTCACATTTGGAAATATTGAAAATTCATTCATTTTTCAGGGGTATGCTTCCTGATCATTTGTCATAACTCCTTCTCCAAAAAGCTTGCATTCAACTACCTAGCAGAGTTGTCACAGGGTTTTCTGGAGAGATATGCTGCACAGATTGGACAAGCTTCAAGACCTTACACTTTTATAGAATTTGGTAAGGCGAATATACTTCATGTGTATTGAGATTGAGATTCGATTTCGGTGATTACTAAGCAGGCAACAGTCACATTTCTGGCCGCATCATGGCAGATATCATATGTAGCTCCAAACTCGAGAAGTCATGTCCTTAGCTCCTACTCTAAATGAAGTGATTCAAACTTTCTCAATTCGAGCAGTTATGCATATTGCTAGCTTTCCCAACTCGAGAAGTAGCATCACTAGCTTTTCCAACTCGAGAAGAAGTATCTCAACTCGAAAAGTAGATGTGTGATTCGTCACCATACGTCTTACACAAGATTTACGGTATATGTTCTCATTTCTTGATCTGCATCGTGATCGTTTTGTATTTCACAGTGTATCAAACATGCATGGGTTTCTGGCATATCCAGGGACATTCTGTAACATATTTGGGAAATACTTTCATGTATACCTAGGGACTGGACTCGTAGTGTCGAAAGCTGTCACCGAGCTAACTTTCCTAACTTTGGAATGTTTGCTATTTCTTTTCATCTTTTTCTTATTTCTCAATGATTTTGGTCCTACTTTATCATGTCAACTGGAGGTATTATGCAATGTGTTTGCTAATTGAGTAAATTAAGTTCCATTTCACTGTCATTTTTCTGTATCTGTTCAGTGAACACGTTCATTGTTCAAGGCCTCAGTTTTAGAGCTTTCGAAATAGTATTCGAAACAGCAGTCAAGCGATATTTTGGACAATTTTCCCTTTCAGAAACCACGATCAGAAAGTTGACGAAGTCGTACACTGACAGCAGGTCTCCGAAACAGCTGAGCAAGATAAATAACGAGTTGGCAGATGTCCAGCGAATCATGGTACAGAACATCGAGGATGTCATTCAGAGAGGGGAACAGTTAAGTGGTAAGAATCATGTACACTCTTAACTCTAGTGATCTGTGTGTAGTGGCTTCTGCGTAGTCTCTGCTGTGTTGTTGGGAGTGAATTCCTGTATGGTAGACATTTTCTCAATATTCGCCATACCTCAATTCATGTCTACATCGATTTATGTTGAGTTAAGGTAAAAAAGTTTCGAGCACTGATCTCTTATTATTAGTTGAATGTAATACAAAGTTTCGCAAAGTGCTCAACGATTGGTCTCAGCCATGTTAAGACCACTTAATAACTGTCTTTAATTTGTGAGTTGAATATATGCATCATGTTCCGTCCTACGGCTGAGTTGTGAGAATAAGTGGGTGTGGCATTGGTCACACAAATTGAGGGACTTCGCGTATCGCGCGAGGATACTGTTCTGATTATACTCGCGCTGTGATCAGAATTACCGCGGCGCGCATTGCTTCATCGTCAAAAGCTGTGTCGTGGCAAGTTTGAATTGTGTACTGTCACGTCACGATTTCAAATGAGATTATTGCCGTCTATTTTCAGTGTTGGACAACAAAGCGAATCACCTATCCATGATGTCTCAGCAGTACAAGAAGGAATCGCATCAGCTCAATCTTAACGCCCAACAATGGAAGTACATCGCTGCCGGCGTGGGTTTAGTTTTGATATTCCTTTTCATGAGATATTGGGTGTTTTGAAAACGCTATAAGTCTTGTTTTATCATAGCGCTTAAATTTGACTTGGGTCTGTTTAATGTTGTATTTGACTTGGCGAGGATGAATTGTATAGACCAGAGGTTGATGAGATCAGATTCAGCACATTATTTCTGACCTCGCTTTCAAGCTGATCTAACTCCTCAGCTCTAAGTTAAAGTAGCAGTCGTCATCGTCTATTGTGCCAATGTTCAATGACGGTTTACATACCTTGTTAACAGAGGATTTGGTTATTTCCGTTCAATTCTTTTTAGACGATAATTTGTATGAATTCAGTTGATTATTTCATTAGTAATTGAATGAAGTTAATAAACCTTGATAATTGAGTTCACTGTTCAATGTATCTTATACTACACAATAAAGTTCATCGAATCATAATAATATCACATTATCGAAAAATGACGAAAATCTCAAAAGAAAAAACAAAAACCGGGGAATTTACGATAGATGTTATTCGTGTAAACATAAAACATATTTCACAGGGCCTACTTTTAATTTAAGCTTGTAGTTTAACCCAGCCTGTCCCAAAACGTTGTGGGGTTTTGAACATCCTCATTCCCATCATTAGAGCTATCAATAGCTTCTTCCTGTGACCAATCGGCATTATCTTCTGCTTCGTTAGACCATTCTCCATTTTCAACGTCATTTTGTTGCTCATTGTTTCCTCCGTTGGTCACATGATCCATGTCATTCTGGTCTTCATGAGACCAGCTATCAGCCCCGCTCTCACCATCATGGTTGTTGTATTCTTGTTCATGTGACCAGTCATCATGATCTTCCGTTTCATTAGGCCATTCTCCATTCTCATCGGCCATATCATTCTGATCCTCGTGTGTTTCTTCATATTGAGACCGGGTATCATGATCAGCCTCATTCCCATCATCATAGCTATCATTATGTTCGTCATGTGACCAGTCATTATGATCTTCTGCTTCGTTAGACCATTCTCCATTGTCATCGCCATTTCCATTTACTCCGCCATCGGCCTCGTTCATCTCTCCATGAGTCATGTCATTTTGATCGTCATGAGTTGCTACGTATTGTGACCAATTATCGTGATCATCTAGGGTGATATTTGGTGTTGGAGTAGATGTACTAGGTGAACTGTCACTGGAGTGGGAACTGTGAGTTGGTCCCGTGTTCCTGTGAGTATGGTGATGCCATGCCTTGGTTTCAGTTTGACTGCTTGGGCTGCTGCTGCTTGATGAGCTGTGGTTTTGTTCACCTTGAGTAACTCCATGAATCCATGTTATATTCTCAACGTTAGAAGGGGTGCTGTGCGTGTTGCTTGAGCTACTGCTCGAAGAGGAAGAGCTTGAAGTTGAGTGTGTTGAGTCTGCAATAGACGAGGAACTCCCAGTTGAGTGTGTTGAGGCTGAAGTAGACGACGTACTCCCAGTTGAGTGTGTTGAGTCTGAAGTAGACGAGAAACTCCCAGTTGAGTGTGTTGTGTCTAAACTAGACAATGAACCAGAAGTTTCGGTTGATTGAGTTTGCGTTGATGCAGAAGACGATGAGCTAGAAGTTTGTGTTGAGTGGGAGGAAGTTGGCGATGAAGAAGTTGAGGTTTGAGTTGATTTGGTTGACCCAGAAGAGGTTGAAGATGTTACATTTTCAGATGAATGTTGGGATGTTGTAGAAGCGGAACTTGAATCGGGAGTGAAAGTGAACATGCCATGGTTGTGAGCTTTGTAGAGTCGTGGTCTTGCTTCAACGAGCGATAGAGCAAGTAGAACGGCTAATATTTTACTTGCGATCATGACTACCTGAGGATTGATAATTTTATGTTAACAAAAATGGCTGAGATAGTGAAAGACGGACGTGCGTATCGATTCTATTGGAGCATTTATCGCCGAGTTCAATATGGATTCGAGTCAGATAAGTACCGATAAGAGTCGAATGAGAACCGATGAAAGAGTTTTCATATATTACAATTATGGCTCTGTTTGAAAGCTTTAATCTTACTGGCAACAATCTACCGAAGAGTGGTTACGTCAGTCGTTCGCTACCAGTTGACTGTCATCGGATACGTTATCAGCGCTCTGATCATATTATTCTCAATAAATAACTTATCAAATTTCATTTGGCATGTATGATTTATCCACGTTATATCCTAATGATGTCGTCAATCGCAATTAACAAACTGTGTTTACAGGATCATAGGAGAATGAATAAACTCTCATATGATTTGATACTCGTTGATGCTTTTAAATGTCAACATAAATGCATGGGGTTTATATCAATCAAAAGAGACTATGAGAACCATCGCAACACCTGAATCCTGTAGGAAAAAGATTCAAATTATGGTTTGCTCCTTCATAAACGCAAACGTAATTTCCCCAATTCCAGTAAAATGAGATGGTCGTGCGCGGCGCGATCATATTGAGCCGCGCGCGCTTGTAACTTACCATGATTTCATATTTAAAGCCATATGGCATATTGGAACCTCTACAGGGATGTTTGCTACCCTTGATACCTAAAACTGATTGAATTAACAGACGATGGCGTATGGTATGGTACATAGTATCCACAAGTAAGTTGTAACATAATATGATTGGTGATATTTAAATTCGGTTGTTCACATGGTAACGAAACTGAAAATGACCCTTTCCCTGCATTAAAGTTCTAGCGTCTTACAAATAATGCGCTTTTTCGTGCGACCGCTATTAAATTGGCAACGGCGGAGTGTATTCACTATTCGTTGACAATGATTTCACTCATATCAAGTTCTATAAATTGAGGGACAGTGATGGAGAATTGAAGGGCAGATGTTGGGATAAAACCAGCATAGATTATTGAATAAATAAATTCTGATATTCACACAACTCTGTTTCATAAAAAAAAACTTTGTACCAGCAAGCCATTATCTCGTTAGTTTAGTATAAAAATTCGTTAAAATTTAACGCTATTAATATGTCAGGTGACTGAAGAAAGACAAACTCATCCAAAAATAGAATTCGCTTCCTCATATCAATCAAATCATCGAACGCTACTCCAAAATGTATATGCAGTTAATAGGTACTTGAGTATTGAATCTTTCATAGTAAAACATGCGATACATCAGCCAAAACAACATAAACTCGGATGCCGCATTCGTTCCAAACAATTTTCAAAAGTTAGCCAGACTCAAATTCAAAGATAGATATCAAATTCAGTATATATTTGGTCAATCCTGTTTAATGAAAACTCGCGGCCTTGAGAAAATCTTTACGGCATCTTCAATTTCTGCAAGTTTTCCGTCTAATTCATTCCGGGTATTGTGAAGTCGAAGTGTGTCGTTACGGAGAGGCAAATTCTGAAGTTGTTCCAAGAGTTTTTCCTTGCCTGCAATAGGGTAAACAGTTACAAACACTAATTACACTGTTACTATGCTAGCTATTGGTGACTATAGCAACTCAACATTTAGATACAATGACCTTGTATAAGTTGTAGGTCCTGTAATCCTGTATACAGTACTTCCCTCTAAAACTTCACAAGAATACCAAATATCTCCAAAATAGATTAAAATCTCATACAGATGAATAACTCACACACTATCAAAGCTAATTTCTATTCAAGCACACCATGTTTTGCGACAAACTCACTCCTAAGAAGTATTGTCAGTGTCTCCTCCTTCTCTCTCTTGTCCATAACAACATGGCCGGCAGGTACAGTTGGATCAGGCATGTTTGCCACTCTCCTCTCTTCTTCCTCCTTCCACTGTTTCACCCTGTCCTGCAAGCTGCGGATACACGACGACCGTTATACTCAGTAAAATACATCAACAACATATCATCTAGCATGCATTTCACATGATAGTATATATCACTGACTGTGTGAGTGTAACGTTGAGAAACGTTCAAGCAAAACGCTATTTTCTTATCATGTAATTGATTCTGCGTGATGCATGTCTAGGATATGAACAGTATGCTATGAACAATTTGACAAAGCTAAGATCATGCGCGAGGCACACACGAAAACTCACTATTCAGGGACTCTTCCCCGCTGGTAACATTTAGATTCTTCCTCCCTCTTCTTCGCTGCCTTGGCATCTTCAACTTTCATTGGATCTACCCTTACAGGAGCTGCTTTCGCTTTCCTAGCATTCTCCGCAATGAAGTTACGCTTCAAACACGACTGAAGGGAGTTCTAGCTCAGTAAACAATTAATATCATCTCAATTCTCAAACAATCAATATAGAGCACAAATATAGAGTATAAATACAGAGTACAAATAACACATTAAAATGCGTAGATTGAAGTGGTACTCACATCCGATGCTGATTTCTTGATTGTTGCTGATCCAGGTCGTTTTCCGGCTGATCCAGGCCTTTTTTCAGCGGTACCGGGCCTCTTTCCGGCTGATCCAGGCCTTTTTTCAGCGGTACTGGGCCTCTGATTTGCAGTTCCTGGTCTTGATCCGGGCCCATATGTCGTATCCTGAACATTATAGAGATCAGATAAGGAATCATTTTACATTACTGTGTATGAACAATGGAGTGTGTTTACAAATGGATATTGTAGATAAAACACTGAAAACGGGAGAAACATCATCTCACCATCCACTGTTTGAGTCTGCTCTCTGTCCTCTCATATTTGCTATTCTTCCACAGTGGCTTGCTATCCGTGCTTGACGCAACCTTCTTCTGTCCCTCCTTCTCTTTCTTCTTCATTCGGTTATAGTTCATCTGATCTATACTCGCACTCTTCTTCACAGCTGATCGGGGCGGAGTGTCAATAACACATAACTTTATTTCTCTAGCGACACGGACAAACAGCAAAATGTCAGAGACACCCATGCTCCAAAAGTCATTGACAGGTATTATGATTAAACCACAACAACCTGCAACAACCACAACAACAATCGTACTCAATGAACAAACAGCTATACTTATAGCTCTAAACGATTATTGAATATCCCGAGTACACTGTGAATACATAAAATGAGTGCTATCTCTCTCTCCCTCTCTCATAAGACATACCGAGCTTCGGTTTATTGGAGATATCCACTATGAGATTCTGTACGATCCCCTTGTGATGATTCGCGATGTCCTCGGCTTCAGGTCGGACACGGGGGTTGGGGGCTGTTGTCGCGGCGTCAAGCCCTCTGGATACCCCCTCCACATCTGTACGAAGGGGGGGGTTCAGTTGGGGGGGGGGAGTGATTTATGCGTTTAGATTCGTTTATGATGAAATGAACCATTTTTGTGCCCGTTGAGGAGAGAATTTGCTCTATAGTCGAACCCGTTATGGCTTAAGCACCTCTCTCACTATTCAGTGCAGAAGAACAGATAGTGAATTAGCAAACATCGGAACTCACATCTATTCCTATCTGAGTTGACTGGGTACGGTTTCCCTTGGAGCAGAACACCAAGTTTTCCAATGTTGCCATGGTTCATGTTGTTAGTTGCTGCTTCATTCCGAGTACGGGGTACGGGCTGCTGTTGGGAAGCAACGAACCCTTGCTTCACTGCCTGGCTGTCTGAGTAGCCATGTTGATTAGAGGAAATACTGTGCAGAGTGTTATGAGGACCATTTTGCTATTATGGATGTTATATGAAAGGGTGTAAACTGCTAATGAAAGTAGGAAATAGCTTTGAATTTGACTAGTTGTTGGTTAGTCAATAGTCAATGAAATATGTGGCCGAACTCAACGCGAATCAAGTTATTTGATATGGGAGGTGAGGATTCGGGTAATGACACGGCTTAGAGAGCTAACAACTTCATATTAAATAAGAAGATGACAGTGTGCCCTGATTCACACCTTTGTGGCATGACTCAACATCTTTGACATTGAATACATTGATCTGTCAATCACACAATACTTACATTGCTTGCACTTGGCATCATTTGGTGTGATGGTGTTTCCATGGAGAATACCATAGGTTCCGGTCTTGCCATGTTTGGCGATGTTACCAGCATCCTCTGTTCTCACACGTTCAACTGGAGGGGCACTCTTTGCTTCTGCCGCTCGACGATGCCCTTCTTCGTCTATAAAACAAGCAAGGTGTGATTCTGTTAGCTATCATCGAGTTTGGGACAGGCCAGCTTTACTTTAAGGTGTCTCACTGCCTTCTTAGCTTTCTTGAGTTCCATTCAGTAACTCACATTTCACTTTATCCACGCAAATGTTGGTTGACTCTGGATTCAGAACAAGAGGTCCAATAGATCCATTTTGCCCATAGGTAACATTTGCTCTTGCATCTTCAGTCTTAGCTCTAACCTGCTTACTGTTGATTCCAAATGCTGTAAAGATCAAAACTTCAATTCACTGTCTATTGTTAATGTTTTCATTACATCAAGAATTTAAAACAAAACTTACCTTTCATTGGAGACTGACAATTGTTCAAAATTTCTGACATTGATCCATTGAGACTTTTATGCTGTATCTCCAATGCATCTGATGATTTCAGTCTGGGAATCCCAGGAGCAGGTTGTGGCCGAGATAATATTGATGGTTCATCTGTAGAGAGAATAAATTCAACTAAATGAATTTACTAAATTCAATCAAAATTGTTATTTGAGAAGTTGCTTACTCTGTGAATGTAAAACATTTGCCATTGAGCCATTTATATTCTTTTGTGCAATGCTTTCAGCATCTGTGTTTGTTAGTCTTTTCCTGATCGGTTCATCCACAAACCCTGAGGATATATTATGAATACATGATAGCAAAATGCTTCCTACCACAGGATTTGACTATTGTGACATGCATCCCCAACAATACAGGTAGGTACCTCTGTTTTGACTGTAGGAGTTGAGGAGATTTCCCATAGTTCCATGGATATTTCTCTCAGCATATTCAGCCCCATCTTTTGATACATGATAAAGATTGCTGGCCTCCCTAGCCCCATTGATTGTCCAGTTTGAGACCATATCTAAGGTACAGATCTAAGAAGATATCAAACTGCTGGAATTGTGAAGAAATTGCCAAATGAAACATGGACACAGGACACTTTAGCCTCAGTTACTACAGGTGAAATGGCATCTTAGTCCTAATTAATTCATGATACAAAATGGGCACCTTAGTCCTTATCAATTCATGATACATAATCGGTGCAAAATTGATAGAGTAACATGCAACACAGTTTGAGCAATGAGCAGGATAAGCTAAATTTGAAAACTGTGTAGATAAATTTAGCGAATGCAAATGATGAGTCGATGGTCGAGTACCTTTCTAATCACTCATAAGCATGAAGTTTACTCATGCCTTGTCGATTGATGATAGACCTTGTCGAGAATTTCGTTGCGCGCGCCGCTATAAACGTTCAATTACCTCGCAATTAAACCGCACGGCCACGTGCCCCACTAATTTTATTGTTCACGCGCGCGTCTTCATCAAAGGCTGAAACTGTTCATGTTTAATTTCGACCCTCAATGAAGGAGCGCGCGAGCATAAAAAAATAGGTCAGGTATGTTCCCGCGCTGCGTGACCCAAATACTCCGCGCGCGCTGCTCCGCTGCGCGCTGCGCGTCGTCCTTTCTACGACTTTTCAGTTCACTGAGTAGAACAGGGGCGCGCAACGTGTGCACAGTCAGGTTACATCTGACAAGTCCATGCATTGCTCTTTTTACGACATATCATATAATGCGGAATGAAATATTTAGCGCTCAGTATGTGCACACAAGTGCATGCAAGTCAACAGAGCTTCCTAAAACGTCTGAGTCAATATTCCTGTTTTAATTTATATGCTCCATGTCTCATTTCTTCTCAAAGCAATGAAGTCAATATGACACATATATAATATGCCAATTTCATCAATCATCTGTGAATCTGTTATATCATGTTGCTGCAATTATTCTCTTGCCTTTATTTATTCCATATAGAATCCTCTTTATAGCTTGATTTTCTACTTAGGTATATTGGCTACTGATTTTACAGGGCACAGGTGACTTTTGCAATCTATCTATCTCTTTTAGCTAATTCTCCAGCTGAGTGAATCCATAATGGCTCGTGGTCATCAGAAAGAATTGGCTCAGCAACGGAATGCTGCAAAGAAAGAGGCACAAAAGAAAGGATCAAATCAAAAGAAAGCAGCTAGTGCAGCCCTTGTACATCAATGTGATATCTGCAAGGTATCATCTAGTTTTGATAATACGAGTCATGATTAATATGTTTATCTCATTGCTGTGTATTCCTTCATTTTTTAGGACTCAGGTGCTTATATAGCACTAATTTAAGTAGTATGAAGTCTATTACATCACAGTTTAGTGATATTCCGTGTTACCCTCTTCAGAGCCAGATGGGAGATCTTAAAACCTACAAACAGCATTTTGAGAGCAAACATTCAAAGCTTCCCTTGCCAGATGTTCTGAAGGATGTAGTAGCTTAAATACTTGAGATTCAAATAAAGTGTTAACTTCATCAGGACTTTGTGACTCAAGGTCTTAGTTTCACCAACTTCAGATATCAATAATATCTTCTAGGCAAATGGATCATGAAATCAACACCTTTCATTGTCTTTTATTTGGATCTTTTAGTTGTTCTTTAACTTTCATTTTGATTAAATTTATATTCTATTCAAAATAGTCTGCAGTGGACTATTTCCTTCTCTCAGTATATTTTATATTCATTACTTAATAGTTTTACTTGATTCATGCTTTGAAACTTCATTCTCCCAATCAACTGGTAACTTACCATATAGATAACAAGAGTCTTGAGTTTAGTATATCAATGAGAGAAGCCTGATTAATCTGAAACCGGAATGGGTGAGGACTGTAACTGTTATTCATCAAATTTAGAATAGTCATTGATTCATAAGATTCTCTATGAAACTGAAATCACAATTCCAGTCCCTATTTGGTGGATTTCACTTCAACATGACTGGGCTGATGGCTTGGAAGCAGGAGAGAAAGTTTGGGTCTCTGCCCATCATCTAAACTACAAAACTCTTCATAGCTACTTGACAAAAGATGGGGGAACTGATGAAATGTTCAGTTCTTCTCTGGTAAGATTGTTTCTCTGGTTGAATGTGAAGGCATAAATTACCTTCGTTCTTATGTAGCAAGAAGTTGAGTTTTATCCCCACTAGGTCTTCCCAAAGGTACTTCAAGTTACTCACACACCCTCCAAGACTTCCACAAAGTTCGTTGCTCCATCTGTTCAGCACAGAAACTTGACACCACACATGCCATTCTCAGCGGATATTACTGGATCTGGTGACCTTGGTGTAGTGACATCAGGTCTTACTCTACTCCAGTTCTAAAACGGCTAACTATGTTGCAATGGGTGTTCAAGAAGTTGTAGTAAGTTATCATTCCTTTCACATGACTCCTCGTAGGCAAAGAAGCACTGGTTTTTGAGAGCAGGAGTGGGGCTGTTCGACGAGTCATGAGTGGACATGTAGCCGATGTTGAGTGTGTCAAGTTCTTTCCCAGTGATCTTGTTCTTCTTACAGGTGGAGACTGAGGAGAGTCTCCTCAGGTGACATGTGTAAATTGTCCCATGTTAGTGATCTCTCTCCTTCAATCCATAGAAGCAAGTATAAACTCCCACTACAGGAGGAAGTGACATGTGTCTCAAGATCTGGTCTGTGGAAGATGGCTCCTGTCCGGTAACCCTAACTGGTCACAAGCGTCCCATATCCTCCCTTGCTATGATAGATCGGGGAAGGAATGTTGTTTCATCATCATTAGGTCAGTTCGAGAGGCCAGTCATATATTCATCACACTCGTTCATATCCGAGTTTTCCTTGTTTCTATGTTTAACATAGATTTGACAAGAGTAATGTTTGATCTCTTATCTATGAAACAGATGGCACAGTTAAAGTGTGGTCCTGTGGCACGCAGGAGTGTATTGCTACACTTGAACCTGGTTCTGGGAAAGTGAACAAAGTCCAAGTAGTCTCAGACGAGGTTAGTATTTTGATGATTCACTAAAGAACTCCCGAAGCATCAAACTCTGGCATCGTCTCAGCACCCTCTCTTCCCTCAGAGTGGTGCAGTTTGTGTAGCAAGTGCCAGTGAGCGGGGTTCTCTCACACTTCACAGTCTACAAGATAACTCGCAGCTGGCAAAGTTCCAACACACCAGTGAACTGACCACTTGCTGTGCTGTTTCCCAACACTACTTGGTGAGGTTCACAGTGATGTTGTTTTGAAACAAGTGTCATAATATCCACAATCCATACCGAGAGAACTCCTGGAAATACAGTCGAGAGGTGGGTATCTAATTACAGTACGCTGACTCTAGGTTGCTGGATCGTGTGAAGGGGAGATAGTCACGGTTGATGTAAGAAACATGGTGCAACCACTCACAGTACACAAGAGGAGCAACTACGCTGTGTCTGCGATAACCAAGGACTCTACAACGAGCAGGTTACCATGATAAAGTCATAATTTATCGAAACGATACCAGGATAATAAATAGTTTTTGGCTGGACTTGACAATCAGCTGATAGTTCCTATTCACTTTGTTAACTTTGGCGCCATATCTCAGAGTTTGGTGTGCTCTCAGAGACGGTGAGACGTTCTCCCTCCTTCCCTCCGTATCCAACAGCCCTGACACCATTCCGAGCACTGACACCACTCTTACCCCTGACACCACTCTGAACTGCGACACCACTCTTTCCGCTGGCGACTGTGAACCAATTTGCTCAGTTGCAGCAAAGAACAACGTTGTAATAACCTCAGCTAAAGACAGGTAAATGGAGTCTGGACCTGAATCATACACCATTGTGTTAATATTCGTTCGAATCCACACACGTACACACCTCTAATATATAAATCTGACATCGATTATCCTCATTTAGAGTTTTCTTGGTCGCTGTTTTGTCAGTAAGATTTGCGTTTACGATCAAATTTTCAGAGTTGTGAGGGTATACGACGTATGAAGAATCGTGTGGGTTCCCTCTCTCTCCCTGCTTTCTAACACAACGACTCATATCACTCGGAAGTGCATATTATGCCGTATTGACAACTCCCTATCGCTACTGGCTTTCCTCACCATACTATACCTAATTCATGTCTCTCTTATGAAGGGAGCTGTAATTTGAGCCTACATTTCAATTTTCAGAACAAACATCCTGTGTACTGATACATACGTTTCTCAGTTGATTTTGTACCTACGCATTGGCTGCTGTTGATATACTTCAGTCGCCGTTGATGACTTTTGTCATGTGTAATGAACCGTAGTGTGTATGTGTGTCTATTTGATAATTTATATTCAGAAAGATTTGAATTTTATTTTCCTGAACTCTGTTCAAGTAGGTACTGCGTCTACCACCTGGGATGGAAGCTGTATCTAGCTCCCAGCCATTGAATAAGCTTCTAGATCTCGACCATATGATGACATTTCTCGATCCGTAGGACGTAGCGATGTTATTGTGCCATGACCCATGAAACACACTCTGCGACTATGGTAGAGTAGCATACGTAGTTGAGACACGAGACGTATTGAGACAAGGAACGTTCGTGAAAGACAAAGCACGAAGGCGGAAGGAAATCAGAGACACGCTGATTTGAGACACTTGAAAAGCAGACACTCCACTCGCAGCTGATAATGATCCCCAAGAATCTGCGTCTGTACGTAGGTGGAAGTGGGGCTCAGAGAAAAGTGCTGTTGGAAAACAAGAGCAGCAGCACGGGACTGTTGCTACAGGGTGATGTCTGTGCTGAACTTCGTGAGTAAAGTCGTCTTGACACCACTCTTGACACAACGCTCTTGACACCACTCTTGACACAGCTTTTCAATATGACATGATTCTCCGCTTTAATCATACCACTACTAGCTGCTTGGAATCATTTTCCACGTGTTGTACACAATTTTCTCTGCTTGACACCACTATTCCAGCGTGACACCGCTCTTATCAGATAATAGTGAGTTGACACAGATAAAAGGCATGTGTGAGAGAGTGGCGGATGTCTACGCTTCCATTGGCGTGCTTCTTCTCTACGATGGTAAGTTGTTATTGACAACTGTTCAGTGTTCAATAACCGTTCATTTCCACAATAACCACTGAGTTATGACACCATTTTTTGTTTCCATGACACCCCAAAAACGATGACAACCCAAATTACACTAGACTCTTGACAACCTCAGGTGAGGGAAATGAACTGAGGTATTTGGGGCTGGTGTCAGCGTGCATCTCGGCTGGTAAACTAACAAACTATGAGATGTGCTGCGTTACTGATGTCTTGTTTGTTGAGATAACTGAGGGAGACAGTGTGGAAAAGACGTCAGCGTGCAAAAAACTTCTCTGTCAAGGTAAAGAGAGGGTGAAAACAGAAAAAGTGAGGAAATTGGGAGGATCAGTGAGGATTCGATTTTGTTTGACCGTAACATCGCAGGAACATTTTTCTTTGGTATGACGTCAGAAAGTGGTAGTATTTGTGACATAACGGTCAACATGCAGTCTAAACTGAACAGAGGACTCGCCAGTGATTCTAGATTCCTTTGGTAAGCTCTTAATATAAATCACAATGTTCAACCTTTAAATTAACAGTTCCTGTATTTATGGTTCATCACATCATCTAATGATTAATTAATGAAATAGAGTTAATTAATGAAATAGATTTTTCACGTTCACTCGTCAAGCCCCAATGACTCATCTATAGACATATCTCTCGCACCCAGGAACCGAAGTCTCTTCACACACCCTCTGAAATTCATGCGGGATCCGTCCCTGTGGTTCGTCAACCTGATCTGCGGTAGTGTGAGCATCTCCACTATATACTGCGGGAACCAGCAGGCTCACGCAGCCGTCATATCACGCGTGAGCTCGGAAAGGGCGGGAACGAGGTTCCAGGTCAGTGCAGAGGATTGTTCTGGAATTTTGTTTTGAAATTATTCGGAGTCTGAATTCAGGAGACTTCAGTCAGAAGCGACACTAATAAGGTTCATAAAAAGAATGACTAGAATCTTTTGAGATAAATATTCATTTGCAACAAATACAGTACATTAAAGTACAAATACGAATTGAAAAGGACACATTGTAAACATTGATCAGTGATCAAGTGAAAATAATTTAAATACTATAAGCAACAAAATTCAAAACTAAACATTTATTAACACAAATTTAACTTATTCACGCTTCAGTTTCCTCTTGCTCCACACTATTGTTGAGCCGATTAGCAATAACATTTAGATTATTCTTAGCCACAGTTCTGACTAAGACAGGGCGTTTTGCCCTCACTGTCCCATTTGAAGATAATCCAGGACCTCTATGGACATCTGACACTCTGAACCTGCTCCTTGCCAGCTTCAGAAAATCTTCCTTGCTGGAATAATATAGTAGAGTCTGTAAGAAGCGCTTGATTTGGGTGGATGTTGTGGTGAGGATTAGTGGATTGATCGCAGATAGGAAGTATATGAGATACCCGTATGTAATGAATACTCTGTAGCGATCCTGATAGAACACCTCAAACCTCGTGTTGAGTGGCACACCCTCCGCAATCAATATGCTACTCTTGGCCAAGCTGTAGAACAGCAGGACTGCCCAAGTGGTGTTTGCCGCGTTCATTGCCACTATCGCGATAGAATACCGGATAGAGTTCATATTGCGCGTCATACGCGGAATTGTCGCCAGCTTGACGATCGTGAGAACGGACACGATGATAGCGATAAGTGCGTGAGCTGTTTGGGGAATGATACCGATCACCGTTAGGACAGTTAGACCGCGGCCCCCCTCCTCTAGCACTCCAATCTCCTGTATATACGATAGCCATACTCTACCTTCCAACACCAGGCTTACCATGATGTGTTTGATAAGATACAGACTCATATATACCGTTATGTAGATGTGAAGTGCCCTGGTCTTGATGACGTAGAACGGCCAGCTTATCTGAATATACCTGGTAATGCAGAGGAGGGTGGTAATGACAAATGTGAGGTAGGAGAGTGGTTTTATCACCATGGTTCGCAAGAGGGTCATTGTGGTCGGCAGGTGGGCAGAGGGCACAACCTCTGGGTGTAGCAGCTCTATAGCAACAGCTAGCCCACCCCCGATTGTAGTGAGGAAATCAGCTGCTGACAGTGTGAGGAAGAGAGTGCGCGCCACCGTGGGTTTCTGGTTGTAGTTGTAGAGGAATACCAGGGGGTTGAGGGTGGTGGATGTGATCCAGCAGAGCAACAGCGTGACACCGAGGAGAATGTTGACAGTGGTGTCAGTGGTGGTACCGGTGTGGACCGAGGTGATGGTGATGTTGTTGAGGATGTACTCTTTGGTGTCACCGAATATAGCCATGGTGTCATCCGACTGGGATTGGGGTGTCAGATACCTATGCAGGTGTTAGTGCCAAGGATACATGTAGCAAATAAATGGTGTCAAACTTTTAAAGGAACCGTACTCTGAGAGATAGAAAGCCTCATATATTCGAATATTATGTATCTGCCATTACAACTATGTCGTTAGGGGTAGTTAATAGTTATACTAATGATAACTGTATTCGAGAGAAAAATAGGCATAGATTTGTGCATTCTCTATTGAAAGTTTGCGATAATGTCGGAGTAATCTGCGGTCTGCCGATGGAACAATGAGCAGGTAAAGAGTAATCAAATGCCAGGAAAAACAAAGTATGTCGTTGAGAATCAGTAATGATCAATAATACCTCAAGGTGTCAATACTTAATATTATGTGTGTGTAACAACTGGCAGAAACAATGCGTCAATTCACTCACAGTTCACACACACACAAACACACACCCAGTACACACATAATATGATAAAGCGATGCGTCAGGAATAGAAATTAACAAAGGGCTATTGTGAGATTATGATACCTCAAACTCCATAAGGGTTAATTATTTTACTCTATTTTAAATTAAGCAGAATGATTGACAGCAAAATGTCGGTTGGTAAATTTGAATACTAATGAAACGATGTAGATAAAACCTTGTTGAATTTCTTACTCGTCAATGAGCAACAAGATAGTAAATACCGATCTGTCATCACAGCAAAACAATTTGTGGCATACGAGACAATTTACCAGTAGAATTCTGAGCGTCGTGGTCAAATCTGTATGAGATATAGACTGTCACTTTGTACAGTAATTGACTGCCAGTGCAATGCACCTTCATGTCTGCTTGTCTGTCATAGGAAACCAGCGTCATAAGCACAGCATGAATGAAGTAAATTCGAGAAGTTAAGTCGGTACTGTATATGAAGGCAAAAACACGGCACATCCCTACGATTACGCACCCCCGCATCTGCCACACCCCCATCAGCGAACTAGTGCACACTCTGCTATTAGTGCACACCCCCGATATCATAATTCACACCCCAGATCCCTATGAGTACACACTCCCGGGCCCCACTATTACACACCCCTAATCCCTATTAGTACACACTCCCGGGCCCCACTTTTACACACCCCTAATCCCTNATTTCTTACTCGTCAATGAGCAACAAGATAGTAAATACCGATCTGTCATCACAGCAAAACAATTTGTGTCATACGAGACAATTAACCAGTAGAATTCTGAACTTCGTGGTCAAATCTGTATGAGATATAGACTGTCACTTTGTACAGTAATTGACTGCTAGTGCAATGCACCTTCATGTCTGCTTGTCTGTCATAGGAAACCAGCGTCATAAGCACGGCATGGATGAAGTAAATTCGAAAAGTTAAGTAGGTACTGTATATGAAGGCAATAGCATGGCACATCCCTACAATTACGCACCCCCGCATCTGCCACACCCCCCCATCAGCGTACGAATTTAGAGCACACTCCCGCTATTATGGTGCACACCCGTACCCCCGCTACTATAATGCACACCCCTAATCCCTATTAGTACACACTCCCGGGCCCCACTATTACACACCCCTAATCCCTAGTAGTACACACTCCCGGGCCCCACTATTACATACCCCTCGCCAGGTTCGTGGAGTGGACGACAATGGGCGAGTTGCCAACTTCGTGGAGACGGAGCAATGCGTGGTGTTGGGGGATAAAGTGAGCAGTTTTCTACAAGTTAGGGGAAGTGTACCAGTCTTCTGGGAACAACCGGGAATCCAGGTTAGTCATGATAACCTTGTCAGTGAGCTTCGAGTAGATCACTAGCGAGAATAATCAGTATACGGTGATTTGGGGAGTTTGCAAGGTAGTCCACGCTGTAGTGGGACTTTGAAAGGGTAGTAAAATTTGGTGGGGAAAAGATCGAAACTCGGTCTCTCTTTTTTGGAAGAGAGTAATTAATTTATGTAATCGAGTACCACGATAGGTTGGCTCACACAAGTTGACGATGACCCGTGGATACGAATTGACTCAAGTAGCATACGACAAGTAAATTCTGATATCTGTTGTGTGTGACACGCGTGTCACGTGGTATGGCATAGCCAATCGAAACACGTGAATTATCATCAGCGTGCACAATATGTGGGGAATCAGCCACTTCACTATGATTATATGGAGATTTATCATGCCCCGTAATAAATCGTTTCATCATGATTAATGAATGTGAAAATGAATGTGAAGCAATCAACTGATCATACTTGATCAGGCACATGACACTGTTGAAGCGAAACTACGGCTTGGTCATGATCCTGAACCTGCTCTCCAACAAGACAGATTCTGATGAGAATAGACTCAGCCGACAGTATCAGGTAAAAATGGCGGGAAAGTATTAAGGAAGTATATAGCCCATATTGGATGGAAAATGCCGAGAAAACAACAGGGATAGCATGAATCTGAAGGTTGTACGAAAATAACAATAAGGAAACTTCCTGGTTCCCTGCATATTTTGGAAACGCTTCAACAACTTTCATAGAGCCAACTACAAAGCTACAAACTCTGCGAATGAAATTTATCCTTTTATCAATTTCACATACGCACAAACACTCACAAACACACACACACACACAGACACACACAAGTAGTCACATATCATTTTTCTCACTGCTCTGCACACAAACTCACGGCTCATCAGTGAATCCAGTCATTAACCTCCTCTGGTTAATTAACAATTACAGAGCGTATCATTGATAAGGATCTGTTGTTCTGTGGATAGTGAGTTGACGTTCTTATCAGACTTTATCATTATCAAACTAGTGTTGTTAGTGGAACTATTGGAATTGGATCATCAGTGGACAATGATCATTGTACACGCTACCCTGTGATATGTTAGGTACCTACTAATACTCGAATAATCAAGGAACACAATATGAACTTCACAACCGTACTGAGCTATGCCATGACGTCTACGCTATAGGTACCATGTAAAATGTATATTTTACAATGTACAATGCACACCAGATGAGGAATGATCAGGAGTCATCGTTCATCGTATACTGCTAATGCTATTGTAATGAGGAAAGTGGTACAACTCGATTACTTGCAACTCTAAAGGAATACTCTAAATCCTCTAAATCCTCTAAAAAAATACGATGTCAAATTGCGAAATTACAGCATGAGTATAACTGCAACATCAGATGTTACTACTAAGCTACTGTTACTACTACACTGAAACTCTATGACGTACTAGGACTTGCAGCGCTTAGGGTACTCCGCTGGTGACCGCTCAAAGAAACCGATGTAAATACAAACAGTGGGGATCATGCCAATTTGACATTGTCCCACCGCTATTGTACCATAATACTGGTGTTAAATTCAGATTGCATGCTAAGCGGTCTCTCTCCCTTTCCTCTATTGCTGTTTGTATGAATCATCGTACCTAAATACTGCCCCCATCCCCCTATAATAGCAACGAGACTGTAATAATGGTCATTGTACGCGCACATGCTGCTATAGAGGATATACCAGGTGTTGCTCCTTCATAAAATCGAGTAGTATGATTTATACGGAATTGAGACTTCAGACGCTCCTGTCAGTCACCTGCTCCATCACTAAACTTGTCAAATGGGATATATCCATTCATTTTATTCATGTGCGTTCACATGGCGTTTCTATTATCAATTATAGCAAGAGTTTTCTGATCTAATTTAGTTTCCGGTTCATTCAAAAAGGTTTATTGATTCGTGTTATCGAATGCAATATTTCATAGTGAAATCAATGCTATTGCAACTCAAACGCAGGTTTTGTGATAGTTTAAATGGTATCCAATGAATGAATAAGCTATGAACTCGGTTCAATAATTTCAAATGAACTACACAATGATAAACCAACCCCTTAGAATGGTGGTAGTGTGGGTACTTACAAAGGTCTGGCTTAGCAATCACGTGATCCGCAAAAACAACCAATCAGAGCGCTTGAACGAGAAACTAACCAATCACAGACCAGAACGAGAAACACCTTTGTGGGGGCGAAACAAAGAACACGTCACATGAATTATTCTAGTTCATCCTGTTCTATTGACATACAATAGAAGCCGATGAGCGGTAATGATCGCAATGAATAGATTAGAATATTATCACTGAGACAGGAATAATAAGCTGTGTTTTGGGGCAATATGCTAATATACTACAAATATTATGAAAAGAGCTGACGCAGCACCAATCTCCTTTGATGTTGGAAACTCCTCTATAAACCCGCGCAATAGAACCACATCAGGTTGTTCCTCAAAACACTGCTCAGGAAGATATGCCAGAACTATCAATGATCTTTAACTCATTGTATGCACAAAATCAACTCACGAAAATGCAGAATTCAATGATAAACAACAGCGCAATGAATCAGGAAAATGAATCAGGAAAATGAATCAGGAACCGTCAATAATCATTTCTTTCCTCATAAAGCTTTCTAACAAGCACGTTGTTGTGCTTGCTTCCCATCGTGCAATCAGTAAATGAATATCATGACGCACAAAGAGAGAGCACATGGTAACGGTTAAACTTTAAAGTGAAGAAGTTAACTTGGAATAAGAAAATTAAACGTTTCTCGTCGTTTCACGCGATGTTATCAAAATAAAAGCCAAAAGGGCGAATCCGATGAATTGCCCATTTGAGACTGTTAAAAAACGTTGCAAAGATTGCAGAAAGCTGTAGAATGTCTTCTGCATCTCTCAAATTTGGTCACTGGAAATATGGTCACTGGATTCTAAAAATAGGAAACAAATTATATATTTTCATATTCTGATTCATTACGACTAACAACAACAGTTACTAAGATAATGATAAGCATCATTCTTATGCACTTAACGGTACTTAGCGGAGCTCAAATAATGCTTGGTCTCTAATATTATGCAGCTATGTCATTCATCTGGCATTATTAAAATCACAAAGTGCATGCATAATCAGGCACCCAGATTCTCCCACGCTCTCTTCTAATAACTAAATAAGTGGTATATCACTGATAACTCAATGATTGAAACAATAGGTCATTGTCTACGGGGAAATGCCGCGCGCCATTTTCAACCATGACACACAAACAAAATGTAGTACACTTTGCCACACTAAATGTGGCACACACTCAAACTTGGCACACTCTACTCAAACCACTCACACACAAACACACACACTCACACACAAACACANCACACACACACAGAAACACACACACACACACACACACACACACCCCTCCAGGCGCACCAGATGGACAGCATACACGATGATGTCATGATACGGAACTTCGACTACCACGCGGCGTGTAGGGGAGGGAGAACGGAACCGATAAACACGCTCTACAAGGATATCGAGACGTTTGTCGGGTTCTCGGGCATATTCAGACAGAGTGGAGACGAGGCTGTCGGGTAAGTCGTTTCGAGTGATGTGATTGGAGAGAAATTGTGTGTTCATTGTTCAATCTGGGTGTCTTTGGTATGTGGGTTCAAGTGAACACTGAACAGTATACTGGGAATTCTGAAGCCTTACCAGAAATCAACTTCTTACTCTTGACACACCCCACCTTCACCAGAGTTCAGGAGGGTGTGTTACGAACTAACTGCCTGGACTGCATTGACCGGACCAACTCAGTACAGTCGTTCGTCGCACACAAAGTCCTGTATCGGCAGTTGGAGCACATCTCAGCTGTTCCCCAGATTGATAAGTTCCAGACTGCACTGGAGAAGTGCTGGCACACCAACGCTAACTTGGTATCCAGGACGTACTGCGGAACTGGCGCTCTCAAAACAGCGTCAGGGAAGGTATGGCATTGTTCTTCATATATGATATGTTAGAAACTGGAGGAAACCTTTCTTTTGTCCGGTTGGCGACTCTCAACATGGTGATCCGACAAAAATATGTATCAATTACGCAACTAAGACACAGGTTGGACAAAGCCATTGACAAATTTCCCGTGAAGCCGTGGGGGATAGAAATAAACTAACATTCTTCGATGAGATCCGGTTCATATCGTATACCAAAAGTTTAATGATGACGTGTTCTCAATAATTAATACCAATATCTGTATAACTCATTGAATTTCTGTCAGATGGGTAAGATAACGGACGCTACCCGCTCTGTGAAACGCACTATCCAGAACAATTTCCTGGATGATGACAGACAAGAGAGTATAGAGGATTTCCTCTTGTACCCAGATAAGCCCCTCCCGCCCGTCATATCCAGATTCGAGAGATTCCGTGAGTGATTAATGGGTGATTTAATGAGTGATTATGTCCGATTCTCTTTCCCCAGTTCTCCCTGTGAATTCTCAGATTGTGTGAGGATTATTTGCCTCCTTGGGTTTCAAGTTGCAAAAACGTGTGTACAGCTAGGGTCGGGTTACTGATTACTATCCTGGCAGTTTTCCATTCTCCCAGTAAAGCATGAAAACACATAGGGGACAGCAAAATATATTTTATTCAGTGAATCTAACTCCTGCCTCTTGCCAGTTCCGAAAACATTTGTGGATGGACTCCTAGCTGAATCGCAACACTACTCCTCTAAACAACTCATTCGGGTCGTGGTCGGGACTTGGAATAGCAATGGAGGTAAATCCGTTTCCGTGCCCCCCGTAAAAATTACGATTTCTTTTCTTTCGAAAAGTCCTCGACTCAAACCCGTACGGCGTACGTGCGCTAATCTGTATGGCATGCCCCAGGTAAGATTATCGAAGATGACAAGGACAAATTGGCTGAGTGGTTACTGGACGCACCAGAGGTGGCTATGTCTCTACAGAACAAGACATGCAGTACCATATGTGATGATTTACTCATGTTGGATGACACTTTGCAGTATATGCAGCAAGATCTAGGTACGTTATGAACACGAATACCGATGATAGATTGCCATCTCATTTTGATATCAAATCCATCTATCAATTTGTCTGCAGACAGTAAGACGCCATCGTTTGGCTATGTTGAGAAAGGAGCGGTATCAGTTAAGGGCGACCCTGATGTCATTGCTATCGGGTTGCAGGAACTGGTGGATTTGACTGCCGGCAACATAGTTTCCACAAGGTAGATGCTAACTAACGAGCATATTATTGAGACAAAGTAGCTTATTGATGCTCAATAATGAATGTTAATATTTGGAACAGTTTTACCGATTATCTGTTGCTTTCAGCCAGACTAAGCGAGGTTTATGGAGCTCGCGATTCCAGGAGATACTATGCAGAGACACTAACTACATCCTGCTATCTGCAAAGCAGCTAGTCGGCGTGTGCCTGTTCGTGTTTGTGAAGGCGCAGCACGTTCAGCATTGCACGTGAGTCAGCGATGAAACTATAGGACCTTGCTGCTTTGTTGCTATCATTTACCAAAATATTTGTGATTAACGTCTTTCTCAGTTCTATGATTTACGACTCATTGACCACCAATCTCAACATGTTTTGCCATCAATCTCAAAACGCTTTTCAGTGACATCTGTATCGACGCTATTAAGACGGGTCTGAAGGGTAAAACTGGTAATAAAGGTGGTGTTGCTATATCATTCAATCTGTACTCGACATCGATATGTTTCGTGTGTGCTCACTTGGCAGCAGGCCAAACACATGTTGCCGATAGGAACAAACACTACGAGCTCATCAGGGATAAAGCTCTATTTGATAATGTACGTGGGTTTGGGTGTGTTGAAATGTGTGAAAAGAAAATTGGGGTGAGGCTTCTTTTCACCCACATGAAGGAATTTGACACTCGTCGATGATCGTTCGTTTTCAGGGAATGGAGATAGAGGACCACGATTACGTGTTTTGGTGCGGTGATTTCAACTACAGGATTGACTATGCTAACCATGAGATACGCGACTTGGTGAAGAAGAAAGCTTGGTATGATCTTCAATGTGGGGACCAACTTACCGTACAGAAGAAGGAGGGAAAAGTGAGCTTGTTTTTCCCCTCTGAATTTGTAGTTGAAAGAGCTGGAAATGTGTCAGTTCTGCGATTGATGTCAATGTTATGACGACTTGATCATTTGATGATACCTACACTGCAATATTGGACCGGTCACATGATGGAAAACACTGTTGCGTAACGCGCGAAGCTTTTCTTCAACCTCGGATGGAATGGTCAACGAAGAATGGCGGCGCGCACGCGTGTATACTCCCAGCGCGTTGCGCTTTAAATAACGCGCTAATTTCTTGAGGATGATTCCAGCAAAAGAAACCGCTGCCAAGGCTTGGGGCCGATACTCGGCCGTATCAAGAGTTCCATTTCGTTCAAATTATATTATTCCTCTGCAGGTTTTCCAAGACTACAACGAAGGACCGCTTGAGTTCGCTCCGACTTACAAATACGATCTTAACTCGGATTATTACGACACTAGTGAGAAGTTCAGATCGCCAGCTTGGTAGGTGATATAAAATTGGCGCCAAATCTGCACGAGCCACAATACTAGCGTGTCTAACCGGTTTAACAGTGTTTACTGTTAGTCCGGTTTTATATCTGCAGCTGAGAACCGATATTTCGACGAACTGACATGTCCCACATTCTTCGATCGGTTATGGGACTGTAGGTCGGCGGACTGTAGGTCGGTGGACTGAAGCTTACCATCTTGTTTAGGACCATTGTTTCCCAATTAGGTCCTTCCAAAAACTAAAAAACAAGAAATTGTGCTTACGTTTCTGCAAACGCCTGCTGAACGAAATTTCGCCATCCAAATTTTCTTACATAATTTTCCTTGTGTTTGAAAAGAGCCATTGTGATCTACATACCAATGTACATCTCAGGTGTGATCGGGTTCTCTGGAGGTGTCGGGAACGATTCAAATACACAGACTCTCTGTCGCCAGGAAAACTGGTTTACTACGGAAATACGGAAATCAAGACTTCCGATCACAGGTATCGATCAAGATCTCTTTTTGTAGGACCATACCCTGCCCTTGCAAATGAAACCTCTCAACCCTTTTTCCAGAATCGATGTTTATCTTCTCTCTTTTACCATCCTTCCAACTAATGCATTGCCTCAGGCCAGTTCTCGGTGTTATTGACATAGAGGTCCGGAAGATAGACTCAGATCAGAAGCTGGCCGTCTACTCGAAGGTTTTCAGAGGAATTGGCCCGCCCAACCCGACTGTTTGTGTCACGTGAGTAACAACTATGAACATTTTATCGATGAATCAGGACGTAAAATTCAAACCTGATTCCATAACTCCCACACGGTGCAGTTGCAAGCCGGTACCGATGAAACCTATGGTGGAGCTCAATGAAGTGGTGTCAGCGGTGTTACAAGAGATGCAGAAGTTTGGTGTCATCACACTTGTCAGGGTTCCTGATGGTGTCATACACTTCACTTTCCAAGAAAGTGTGTCAGCAATCAATGCACTACAATTGGATGAATGTGAGGTGAGTTATTTTCTAAGGTTATTAATTTAAGATCTCTCTAGAAATTGATTATTATTTCCAAATTCTAACCGGCTACCTCTTAGATATGAAGTGTTATCCTTAGGTCGCGAACAATGTTCTTGACATTCATCTCAAATCAACAACGGACGATTGGCTCGCTTTAACTGGACATGAATCCAATGCTGTTACATACCAGTTAACTCCGATAGAGAAGCTGCTCGATATTGAAACTGAGGTATTTGATTTCGTCGTTTTTTCGGAAATTTGAGCACAATGCTTGGTTGGGACACTAAATTTTGACTTTGCTAGAGTGTGGAAGTTGCTGAAGACTCAGGTGGTGCATCTAGTTCTGATAGGGAAGCCATTGACTCTGATGTATCCGATGTTGGAAGTGGTGATGAGGCTAATGAAGAAGAGGAATACACTCCTGTTATACTCAAGTCTCTTCCAGTCAACCAGGTGTGTATTGGCCAGGGAGAACTAGCCCTGTTCATTACCATTATGAAATCAGTCCGACATTATGAAATCAGTCTCTTTCTCTCAGTCCCGAGTACCCCCTATCAGTTATCCCTCACTGTTTCAGACAACTTCCGTAAAGAAGGTCCCGCCCCCTCGGCCTCCACCCCCTAAACTGGCGCCCTCGTCTCCCGATATCTCAGAGTCCCGTCCCGCACGACCCAACCCTCCTCCACCCCACACCCGCCCGCCCGCCACCCCCTCCTCTGATGTAGCGAGACCACCTCGACCAGCTACTCGCCCAGACTCTCTGAGGAGGAACCAGCCAGCGCGACCCCCCTCCTCACCCAGACAAAACCGCGGTTCTACTGAGGATGAGCATCAGTACGCGACACCTGTCATGCCACCTGCCGGTGATAAGAGGGAGGAGTATGCGGATTATAGGGCTAACGACCCGGCGGAGGTAGCTCCAGCCCGGCCTATGCGACCGTCAAGGTAAGCAACTGTGGTCAGATCATGATTCTATTATCACCCTATTTTTCTCATCTCACTGGAAAAGTAAAGTTTTTATTGACAACAAATTGAATAACGTCAAATAAGCATCATTATTTTCAGACCGCCTAATTCCAAGATTTCTTTCCTTGGGAAAACTGGGCAGAGTGCCAAACATTTTATCACAGAAAAGGTGAACTTTTAGATTTCAAAAGAATACAACAAGCCGTTCAAAAATTGTCTCCATTGATTAAACTCGTAGCTTGTTCCTATCAGTATCACTTTGTCCCGCATTTCGTACATGATTCCATGTCAATGATAAGTTCAGATCTCGGCAGTGTCAGACGTCCATGTACAGCTAGATTCCACATCGAGCTTGTGATATCTTCCACTTTAACATGAACCACACGATTATAGCTGCAGTTAACTCCAGAGACATCCCCAAACACCCTGACTTGACTGATTCCTGCTCTATCTCGACTGTGCCAGTCACCTCCGCCTCCTCTTCCGCTCTCCCTATCTGTTCCATATTGACCGGTAGGGGGGAACAGAGCATAACCCGGGTCATGGCGTTGCAATAGAGCACTTGGACCGTCTTATAGTCCCGCTGGGAGACCCCATATCCCTCCGCACATCTGAGCACTACCCGGTCCCCCGCCAAGAAAAACGGCAAGTTGTCCGGGTTTTCCAGGATAGCATTGGGAATTTCAAATAGCTTCAACTCACACAGCGCTTTCTCAGACTTGTACGGCTGCCATACTCGGATGCTCTCGAAGAATCCAATTGGAGTGAGTTCGGCAATGTTACCGTATTCCGATAAAGTCTGCAGCTTCTTCTCTATGTTTTTGTGATATGAAACACTTTCGATCTGAAAGCTGCATTTCGGTCCCATGTTTACCTTCTTGATGACGTATGTTTTGTTCTGGAGATCGTTTAGACGAGGTGGTTCACCGTTCAGAATGTCAAAGTGGTGTGTCACTGTGTTATTGACTTCAAGGGCTCCACCGTTTTTGAATTTTTCGTTAATAATCCAGGTCAAGGGTAATTGTGGTCGGTTGGTCAATTCTATTCTGAAAAGTGTGCGTCCGTGATACGTTGAGGTCGTTGAGACTAGCGTCCACAAATTTGCCTCTGAACAATTTTGAAAAAACACAAACGTCTGAGAGGAATAGGTATCCTTCATTCGTGATGTGAAGGTGCTTAGACAGAGAGATTTTTCCCTTGGTTGTATGAGGACTGCTTTGCTCTCCCTGTAGCGCGACCCCCTGAGGGTGTCAAACAAGCTCGATATACTGGACAAAGCACATTCGAGGCACGGCAGAGACATACTCACTTCCCCCTTTTTCCCACGCTGATGTTTATTTGTCAAACTGTCTCCCTCGTCACCATATATGGAGCACGAATTGGAGCTGTTGTCGAAGGAGAAGACTTTGCATGGGATGCTTAGAGAGCAGTATTCCATGCACAATTTCCAATCTCGGAGTCGAAACTTTCGCAAAAGGGAATCCTGAATTCCTGCTGTTGACACAAGACACTCCGCCATGGCGTGAGAGATATCGTCTGTAGAGCTGGGAGTAGACGATTTCCTACCCCGAGTTCTATTCCCTCCGCGGACTTGTTGTTTCTCAGTTTCTGGGGCATGCTCGAGGGCAAGTGAAGGCTGGAAACTGCCATCAGTAGGATCACTTGCTTCTGGAGAGGAGCAGGACACGATGTGAAAAAAGCAGGCCGGAAGAAAAACTGCGAGGAACAACATTTCGAGAGAGGTGATAAATGAAATGTGGGACATTTCATCGGATCGTAATGATATTTACGTTAGATGTGGTCCAACGCGTTATAAAGAAGTATCATTTAAATTTAATGGAGATTCTGGCTCTATTTCGGTGCAAGAGCTGGGGCTAGGGGTGCTCAATTTTGCCAACAACTTAATTTCTCTTATATATAGAGCACCAGTACCACAGATAATGCGTCAGATTTTGTCTTTGTCAAGAAGAATGACAAGTTTTTGTACAGAAATTGTTGCGACGTCCATATCTGACTATTTCGAGATTTTGTCACGTTTTACAGTTACATCATCAAAGGGATGCTATTCTATTTAGTTTTGGATTGAAGATTCAAATTCAAGCTGTTGAATCAACCCCTGATTGCCTACTTGACGTCCCATTGTGATAATATAGCGGCAGTAAGGCGAGGAAGGTATACAATTGTTTCCAGGACAACTGGAGTCTCACTTACGTGACTAATTATATTTCAGTTTACTCCCTCGACGGAGAGACGCCCAGATATGGAGATTGGACAGCCCTACGGAACATCAAAAAACTCGGAAATTAAGCAGGTTGGTTCTTCAAAGATGTCAAATTCAATATTCATCCTCAAAGGTATAAGTATAACTAAAACTTGTCGGTACCACTTTTTGACGCAAATTTGAATTGATGGCACTGGCAGCGTTTGCCCCGACACAATTCGCAATTTTTGAGTGACAAAGAAAAGCAATCAGTAGGAGAATTTTAGCAATTTTGCTTCATCTTTAAATATTCACAAAAGTGGGCGATCAGATAGTGCATCATATTGGGAAAGAAAATGAAATTGAATTATCTTTGGAGCAGTTATGCGCAGCACTCAGACGATGAGTTTGTCAATTTGAGTTTTGATTAAAATCAACCCAAGGAACAATCATTATCAAATTTAATCTTGAAAATTTCAAATGTCAGCTCTAAAGGTTCGAGTCTGTACTCGTAGGTCTTGTTAGAATGATTTACCAACTTGTAGGGTTTTTCCCTACCGTCGGCACCGCGCGACCAGGGATAAGATCGGAAGATCCTGCCAGCGAAGGTAGGGAGTTATCCTACAATTTACCAACTGATTCCGTGGCATCTATAATAATCATAATGTTTGGGCCGCGCTATCGCCCATTATAGTTATGCCACGGCTCACGGCCATCACAGTGAGCTCATTGTCCATAGCATCAGCACTGCATTCCTGACTGCCTCCGCCCTCCAAACAATAAGACATAGCAAGAGTCTGTTGCAGCATACTTATATTATACTCGAGTATGGGTCTTATCTTTGAAAATGAAATCAGTGTCTCAAATCCGAAGGCATAATGAAGTCTTATTTCGGATTGATCTCATTCCCACTACGTTTTGAATGCGCCCTGCATCGATGCCTTGAGAATGAAGTCCTTCATAAGCGTGTCATCCAGCTTAATGAACGCCTCTGACTGAACAACTGCGGTCATATGATTAAGAGCGAACCGGAAGCAGAAGTCCTCGAGCTCTGAGTTTTTGTACTTGAGCGCGGCGGAGTAGAGATGCGCGGCGTTGCACGTGGTAATACCCTGTTTTATGATGCGCTCGCAGAGCACTTTTAGCTTGGGTTCGCAGTACGCGTTAGCTAAGTCCATGACATGTATCGCATCCTCTGGGTCCATGTTGATCTGGTCTGTGTAAAGGAACTCTAGGAATGCACGATACACGTCGTATGAGAACTGTGACACCTCAATAACGTCCTGAGTCGACTCTGTGAAGGGCGATCGGAACATTCCCTGGAAATACTGGGATCTGATCTTGAGGATCGCCTTGTGAGCATATATCTTGACGCCGTTCACGTTAAATGTGATGTCAGCTGTCGATTTGTCGTCGAATGCCTGTTCAATGCTCTTGTTCAGCGAACCCAGCTTGCTGTGTTCAACACTCATGGGATAGGGTGTGACAGAGGGCGTGGCAAAGCACGCAAACACGTCAACAACGTGAACAAACTTGGTCTCGGTTGGTATCTGGATTGACTGGTTCCTACACTGGCCCCACATATAAACCCTCCCAGTGTGGTTTACCGCTGCTGAAATGTGGTTGTAATGGCACGCTGCTATGTCCACGAATCGGCCAAACTCCTCCGCTATCTTCACGGGAGTGAGTGTGTTACACTTTGTGGAGGTACCCAGCTGCCCGTACGAGTTTGCTCCCCACACGTAAATCTCGCCAGAGTCCGTGAGGGCTAACGCGTGAGCGTAGCCGCACACAATCTTCACTATGACAACCTGCCCGGTTAGCAGTGAGATGCGGGGTGTCGGCTGGTTCGTCGTGTTTCCTATACCCAACTGTCCGTTTCCGTTATACCCCCACGCGTAGATGTCACCCTGACTTGACAGTGCCATGGACGACGTCTGTCCGCACGCTATGTCCACTATCTTCAGTCCGTTGAGCACACCTCCCACTTTGCGTGGCGTGACCTGGTTGTTTGTGGTCCCTGACCCAATCTGTCCGCAACTGTTGTACCCCCAGGAGAAGACTTCTCCCTCCTCGGTCCTGGCGAGGGAGTGGTGTGACCCACACGCTATCTGCGTGATCTTCTTGTTACACAGGGCCGTTACCACAGCAGGGGATACGCCCTGGGACGTGGTCCCGTTACCCAGCTGAGAGTATCCGTTGTGACCCCAGCTGTACAGCTCTCCGGACCCTGTTATACAGACGACATGGGGCCCGCTCCCGTACGCAAATGTCTTGATATCCTTCTTACAGAGAGCCTCCACTTTGCGAGGGGAGAGGGTGCTGGTCTGATACCCAAACCCGAGACAACAACACGAGTTGGACCCAATAGCATACACATCATCGTCATGATCAACCACAATTGCCTCATTCCCGTTATTCCCAAACACACAGACCATCTTGATAGTTCCGGTAAACTCCGTATCGAGGAGGGAAAATATGGGCCATCTCTCCAAATTCATCTCATTGGCAGCTGTGGTGCCGGCAGTGGAGGAGGGAGCGGAAATGAGCAAACTTTCGAGGAGGAGCTCGTCCCCGGGACCGGTCGCCGGGGGAGGGGGAGGAGTGGGCGGCGTGTCGTCAGGTACCGGAGTGGGAGGGTGGAGAGGGGGTGGTGCATCGGCTCCCGGCACATAGTTCCGCGATCTGAACATCACGCTAGAGCTGCTGGGGGTGAGAGTGTGATAGTTAGAGTGGGAGTAAGAGAGTTGGAGTAGGAGGGGGTGAGGGTAATGGAGTTAGGGAGGGTGCTAGAGGTGAGAGGAGGGATAACATGAGTCATGTGAGAGTGAATATATCCGGAAATAGGTGGATAACACAACTATGTATTCCGTTCTAGTTAGAGAAAGAGACTGAGCGAATATATAGGAGTTTAAACACTGTTCTTGATAAGGAGAGTGTCTAACATGAACCTGCGGTAATTGTCTGTAGTACCGCCAAATTATAGTGCTAGACATAAGCTGCAATTACAATATTACACTGACACGGCGCTATGTGACTCTGATATAAGGCTTTCTCAGGTTGTGACCTTCAAACAAACACGTACAGACATAGGCACACACACACACACACACACAGACACAGACACAGACACACACAGACAAACAGACAAACACACAACCGACAAAGAGATTGAAGTCAAGCTTAAAAAAATGATCAATCTA
>CAMPET010000005.1:362743-402388 GCA_946803715.1 Beroe ovata | reverse complement strand
TGTGTGTGCGTGTGTGTGCCTGTGTGTGTGTGCCTGTGTGTCTGTGTGTGTTTGTGTGCACTGTAATTACGCATTCTATCCTTACCATTGCGCTGGCTCGAAAAGATAAAGAACGTCCAAAGCAATCTAGCGACTCATAAGAAGCAATCAGCATAAAATGTTCATTGATCATTCACGGTATCACAAATATGCTTTCTGGTCAAAATATCACTTTCAGTTTCCCTATTTATTCCTCATAAGGAGAGCAAGCTTTGTGAACGAAATAGCATTTGAACTGGGTGGTGGGAGGCAAGAACAAGTAATTTCACGTATATCAGTTTCTTTGGTCTGGTGGATAATGCGGGATATTTATTGGCAAATCCCTACTACTGTGTCGAAAGGGTTCGGTGCTGTAACAAATGTCAAACAAATAATACTTTGGACTATCAAAAAGTAGCAGAGTTTTGTCGGGATATAGATTAATAACTGTCAAAACAACGTCAAGTACATGAATTCACACCCTCTAAAAGAAAGTTAAACCGTTGAATCACTTTAATCGGATAGATAGAGTAAAAGCCTTGTCATGAAAGCGAAGAAAAATTAGCTCGCATACCGTTACATGAACGGGCAAGTTTAGATACGCTGATTTTGCGTTGTAACTATGGCAACAATTTGACATATCGTGTCAACTCGGTAGATATCACATGGGTGACGCCCATTGGACGGCTTCTCTGAACGGGAACAAAAACACATGACTGCGTAACCCATATAAGCACGTGCAGACACACGTACAAACATGTTGCACAAAACAGACGATTTTGTCTCAGCATATACCAAATATTCCCAGTAAAATGTAGGAATAATCTGAATCTAGAAATTTCTCCAAGTTGCCTAACTAGAGTAGCTGCTGTCAAAACATAACCTTGAGCGCTGCTCAAATCCGTACAAAATGAACTCTGCATAATAGAGGGGAATGGTCACTGCATATATATGCGCGCGTAATATTAATGAATCAAATAAAGCACGTGGCATATATTGCCGCACGTGTGTCAATATCATATGAAAATATGAAATGTATGTTCCATAATATCAAACGCGCACTGGATATTGAAATTTCGACACATGGCAGCGTCTTTAGACCAGCGTTCAGGTCACGTGATAGCAACACTAGGTGACAGCCAATAAAGTTCTAATTCAGGATCAGATTCGATTCGTACGTGACGTGTATCATGTATGCTGCGTGGTATTACGTAGATTGCACGTGCAAGTCACGCGCGTTGCCCATGAAACTCTAAAATTAACACGCTGTGTTTTCTCCTAGCGGAAAAGGTAAATTAATTGTCGTTGTCAGCACCTCTCCCATGGCCATATCCTGGTCACAGGGTCAGCGAGACCTTGGCAAACATCCAACAAACAACACGTCTTGAAACCCCGGAACTGCACATATGAAGAGAAGAGTGGGTGTCTGTCTCCAAATATTGCGAGAGATGAGATCAGAGATGCTACATTGAAGTCCCAACGCGGAGGGCCGAAGGATGGATATCATATGTAACAGATTACAAAGTTTAACATTTACATAGAGCTAATATACCGCACGGTTATAGGATATATAGTGATCTGTCTTGTGATTTTTCTCGCTAAACTGACTTACCCGGAATCACATGATGAGTCATATATATTTTACCCAAAGCCCGGAGAAAGAATGTTTCAACAACACAATATATCATGACGCGTGTTCAAACTTTCTTTGGATTCTATAGTACTCTGATACTGCAGTATGTGATTTGAAATAGCGCGCTGAATCTCGAAAAAAGCCCAAAAATGTCTCTTATTCCGTTCTAAATGTCAATATGGTAGCCTGACTAACGCCCGCGGTTAGGAATTGTAAAAAGTACGAAATAGAGGGGCGATTTTCAAACAGCTTATACCCTGCACTGTACTATGGGGAGTGGCCATCAGCTCAACGTGATCTAAAGGAATAATGAGAGTAGCACGTCACTTAAATTCTCAGCTAAAAACAAAAAACCCCGCCCCTCAATATTAAAATACTGAAAAGAAAACATTTGTAGGGAGTGAAAGATAATGGCACAAATCGATCTATAAGGCATAATTAAGGACGGTTGAGCTAGGTGTATGATATATGTACGCATAGTAAATCCCAGAGGTAAACTTGAGAGCAGCAGGCTTATAGCTGTGGCTGGCTGTATACAGTTAGCTATAATTAACACTCTCCTGCATAGGTGTATTGTGATGTCACACATTATCACAATGAGGTCACCCGTGGAGGTTAGGTCATCCAACACGATCACTGATCGGGTGTGCGGGCTTCATCTGATCGGGTGTGCGGCCGTGCGGGCTTTATCTTAGCAGAGGGTAGCAGAGGAATACGGAGGCCATCTTGATAAGAAGTGGATTATAATGGTGTTGACAAGGAAGAAATTGACTCCAGATATCTAGGAGTCAGTAGGTAGAGAAAGTTAATTTAGACAAGACACAAAGAGAAAGATTCTCAGAGCTTCTAATGTACCACTTCAAAGCCTACATAATGATGTACGACCTTTTAACTTTTCACTAATGAGAAAATTTAATGGGAAGTTATTGAGTAAATTTATGAAGGAGTCGCCCAGGGGATTCTGGTGAAAGAGAGAGAGTGGTGGTTACTATGGAGAAGCTTGGGTTTAGAGACTGAATCAATAATGTCGTCTTTGAACACGTTATGTATGTGTTTATAATGTAGTAGTCTGAGACCAAACGTCCATCCGTTAGCTTTGCTTGTTAAAAGCGTTTTCTCGACTGATTATGGCATTTGACACCATTGTAAGAGAAATTGGCCCTGATGCCAACGATGATTCCGATGGCATCAGGCCTAAATCGGCCACGCCCTTTTTTGTGNGATGGACGGGTGATCGTGTACGAGAAGGGACAGGAACCCGTAGTGGAAGAGGCAGTTCGTCCCGCTGACGAGGAGAGTGGTGCCTCTTCCCCCTCGGCCCCCACTCGACCGACCAGACCTGCACGGCCCGCGGTGGAAATTCCGGTGAGTCTCCCTCTAGATAATTTCATTTCTTAGTTCATTTCTCAGTTCATTCTCCAATACATTGAATCATTTCTCAGTGCAATCTCTTAATGGATACGACTCTCATTACTTTCTGTTCAATTATCAGTATCTTAATACCCCTCAGATGAGTGAAATGTGCCTTATTGATCCTGATGACATATTCAATGAGGATCTCTCGTCTGAACCAGCTCTGGTTAACACGCCTCTTCCACCCGACCACCCTGAACAAGCGCCTCCATCACCCACCCTCCCTATTCCTCCCACCCGCCCTCTCAATCCCCCACCACGCCCTCTTGGTGACCACGTCCCTCTACAGGTTGATCTCACCTCCACCGCTCCCAAGCGCCCTGTTCGCCCGAATGCCGATGCGATTTCCCGCAGTTTACCCCGGGGAACTTCAGCCCCCACCCTGCCTGACAGTGAATCCCATGCTGCCAGTGATATCGCAGGTTACAGCACGCTCTCCAACGCGAGCTCCGCCATAATCTCGCCGGAGTGTGAGCAGCCTATGTTACAGGGGACGGACACCCTCCGCGCTAGCATTGAGCCGCAGCTCCACAGCATCAGATCGGACGGAGATATGGACAGTGTGATCAATCTTGAGGTACCGGGCAGTACCAATCAGTATGCTAACATCGATTTCGGGCCTGGTAGTCATGGCAACGGTGTGCCTCCTAGCAACCTAGTGCCTGGTGAGAGCACTCCACCACCCGTCAGGCCTCCCCGGCCTTCCAGGCCAAAGAAGAGACCAAACGTCTAAGTCTGACTCTGAATATGATGGTACCTAGATAATACATATTTACTTCATGGCTGAGAATTCTGATTTTAGTTTTTTTGTTATGGGAATGTTTTTTGTTCAAGCTGACGATGATTTTACTCAAGATGTTTGATTGTATCAATAGGAGAAGTGTTTCAATAGCAGTGTCGATTGTTCAAATACACAAATAAACTGTGAAAGCTTGCACTAATGCACTATGAATATGATTTCTACACTCATTTCTGTATGAAGATACTTACTTCAGGTTGTATCTTGCCGCTTGAGAATGATTTCGTTTAATACATTTTCGTTGTGTTTACATTTGATCCAGATCATCATGTTTGTTTATACTTTGCTGAATGGAATTATTAACATTAAAGATTGATCCCCATATCTTTGTTCTCTTATTTCCAATGAGTAGACCATGCCTTCGCTAACGGCTGCAGCCTCTGGAACAAGCAACTTCTAACTTGCAGCAATATACTGAAAAGTGATGCTGCAGTACAACTACAGTATTGAACATGTTGAGCGTGATATTCATTGAGACTCAGTCCGATTCGTTTCCCATTGTATTTGTACTCAAACTCCCGAGTCTCGCATGCTATATTTCAATTTGTACATTGTATTTCAATTTGTCCCATTTCAATTTCAATTTGTCCCATTGCTCCCATTAGATTATACGGCTTGCAATTGCATCAGCGGTCGCATGTCTATAGTAACGCTATGCACAAGTTGCGCGCCAACGGAAGGGAAATGTAAAACACTATCATAGTACATTCTACAAAAGAATTTGGTGTGTGCACGTTGTGCGCCCCTGTTCTACTCAGTGACTGTGAACGCGCGCGCGGAGTATTTGGGTCACGCGGCGCTTGCCGCATGTTATTTGTCCACTGTTTCTTGCGCGCGCGCCTTCATCGGAGTTTCATCACTGATCATGTTTCGGCCTTCGATGAAGGCGCGCGCGCAAGAAGCATGTTCCCGCGCTGCGTGATCTGCTGACCCAAATTCTCCGCTGCGCGTCTCCTTTCTACGACTTTTCAGTTCACTGAGTAGTGAGTAGAACAGGGCCAGGGGCGCGCAACATGTGCACAAAGAAACAGTGGACAGAATACAGATGTCTTGTCAGATTTTATCTGACCTCAGTTTCTCGCGCGCGCCTTCATCGAAGGCCGAAATCGATGAAGGCGCGCTCGCGCGAGAAACAGGTCAGGTAACATCTGACAACAGATGTCAGCTAGTATCTGGCAACGCAGCGCAGGGCCGCAGGAACAGAATTTGGGCCAGTCATGTCGCATTTCAATTTTGATTTTCAAAATTACATGAACAGCGAGCATGCGCATGCTNTTTTAGTTTTTTTGTTATGGGAATGTTTTTTGTTCAAGCTGACGATGATTTTACTCAAGATGTTTGATTGTATCAATAGGAGAAGTGTTTCAATAGCAGTGTCGATTGTTCAAATACACAAATAAACTGTGAAAGCTTGCACTAATGCACTATGAATATGATTTCTACACTCATTTCTGTATGAAGATACTTACTTCAGGTTGTATCTTGCCGCTTGAGAATGATTTCGTTTAATACATTTTCGTTGTGTTTACATTTGATCCAGATCATCATGTTTGTTTATACTTTGCTGAATGGAATTATTAACATTAAAGATTGATCCCCATATCTTTGTTCTCTTATTTCCAATGAGTAGACCATGCCTTCGCTAACGGCTGCAGCCTCTGGAACAAGCAACTTCTAACTTGCAGCAATATACTGAAAAGTGATGCTGCAGTACAACTACAGTATTGAACATGTTGAGCGTGATATTCATTGAGACTCAGTCCGATTCGTTTCCCATTGTATTTGTACTCAAACTCCCGAGTCTCGCATGCTATATTTCAATTTGTACATTGTATTTCAATTTGTCCCATTTCAATTTCAATTTGTCCCATTGCTCCCATTAGATTATACGGCTTGCAATTGCATCAGCGGTCGCATGTCTATAGTAACGCTATGCACAAGTTGCGCGCCAACGGAAGGGAAATGTAAAACACTATCATAGTACATTCTACAAAAGAATTTGGTGTGTGCACGTTGTGCGCCCCTGTTCTACTCAGTGACTGTGAACGCGCGCGCGGAGTATTTGGGTCACGCGGCGCTTGCCGCATGTTATTTGTCCACTGTTTCTTGCGCGCGCGCCTTCATCGGAGTTTCATCACTGATCATGTTTCGGCCTTCGATGAAGGCGCGCGCGCAAGAAGCATGTTCCCGCGCTGCGTGATCTGCTGACCCAAATTCTCCGCTGCGCGTCTCCTTTCTACGACTTTTCAGTTCACTGAGTAGTGAGTAGAACAGGGCCAGGGGCGCGCAACATGTGCACAAAGAAACAGTGGACAGAATACAGATGTCTTGTCAGATTTTATCTGACCTCAGTTTCTCGCGCGCGCCTTCATCGAAGGCCGAAATCGATGAAGGCGCGCTCGCGCGAGAAACAGGTCAGGTAACATCTGACAACAGATGTCAGCTAGTATCTGGCAACGCAGCGCAGGGCCGCAGGAACAGAATTTGGGCCAGTCATGTCGCATTTCAATTTTGATTTTCAAAATTACATGAACAGCGAGCATGCGCATGCTGAGAATGAGATTGGGGAAAGAAAGCCTCTGCACGTTCAGCACGGCGATATTCACAATCACGTGGTGTCTGGAGAGGGTGTGTGTGACCCTGTTTAACCTGGCAATCGCCAAATTCCTGACCCTCCTCATGTTCAACAACCATTTCATGACCGTGGTCACAGTTTACCTTCTCCTTCAGGTACTGGTATCCGTATATCAATGTGGTATAGGTAGAGTGAAGGCTGTCGGGAATTGTTCATTTTACAATCGTGTTCATTTTACAATCGTGTCTAAAATTTTTAGACACGATTGTCTGTTGTCCATTGCTGACATTTGACAATGTGAATGACGTAAATGGCTGTAGTCAGTAGTGCACTACACTGACACACAAGATGAAGAAACGACCACAAACAGTCACAGCTAACAACATTCTGTGTCACAGTCACAGGAAACAAACACGGTAACTAGTAAAAAATTGGTTGTAGAGTGACCTCCCAACTTTTCAGACTCTTCCCCTGACCATGATTTCCCTCTTCATTGGTGTATGGATTGACACCGTCAACAGGAGGATGGTGGTGTCAAGGACGCTGGGGATCAGAGCAGTGACTACCATTCTGACACTGCTGTTTTGTGCGGTTCTTGTCACACTTCACCCGCATGTGAAGTAAGATAGAGCATGAGATGGATTCAGTCTTCGGTTTGTCGATATTTCTATTGACACCACTCATAACAATAATTGACACCACTCTGCAGTATCCTAGCAACAGTTCCACTACTCATGTTCCTGATAGTCACCTGCGTAGTGACTGGAGCACTGCACCTTGTTATACACATCGCAACACAGCGAATATGGGTAGTGAATATAGCACAGCGGTGCGGAAATGCTTCCCGATACCTGCTACATTGCAACAGGTAATTTATGACACCATGTATACGACAACATATATGACACCATTTCATAGCATTCTTATTAGTGTCATCAGTCAAAGCTGTGTTAGGATATTAGGCAAAGTGGTATCGATAGATCTCGACTGGTGTCACTTAGGAAATGGTGTCAACAGTATGTAAAATTGTATGAAGTAGTGTTAAATTCATCTCTCCCCGACGCACTGACGCAGTGTGATGTCGATAGCACGTGATATCGGACATTTGGGTGCTCTGGCCGTGTTTGACGGGCTGACAAAGCACGTGACACCACTCTACATGTTCCTAACAATCGGAGTAGTGGTGTCATGTGCTACCCTCAACCAATGGCTGTGCTTCAAAACAATAGACCAGACACACCTAACAAAGCAGGTAAAATACTACTAAGGATAAAGGCTCCTCCCCAATGTTTCGGAATTTCACTCAGTCCTTAAAAACTCATGGCCACTCCACAGTCGACACTCGCTCTTATAATTGGCGGGAACTCATGGTCATTGGGTCACTCCACAGTCGACATTCGCTCTCCCATACTCATATGGCCACGCCCCAAACTTTCGCACTTGCTAAGGTGGCACTCTCTTAGGTGACACTTGCGATCGGGCAGCGCAGGTCACTAAGAAGATCCGTGGCGGAGTTCATGACCCATCCTGAGGCCCCGATAGGGCTATGCTGGGCAGCCAGGAGCTCATTCACCGCTGTGTGGCTAGCCGCTGCCATGATGGAACATTGGTAAATCAAAATGACAAAATATCTGTGATGTTAGAATGGTGTCATGAATACAATAATACATAAACATTACATCGTTGACACCATTCAGTATAGGCGCAATTCCCCACCGGCTGGTCTATTTCGGATGTGCAGCAACAACGTCTCTCTTCTACATGAAGATCTCCCCCTACTTCGGCAACCATGCAATGATTATGTCAGTTTCTATCCTGGAAATAGTCCTGGTTGCTATGGCAACAACATCAGTGTTGCTGGCAACGGTCCAGGTAACATCAAGACATCAACATAGGCCATCACACCTTTAGGTATCTGTCATCACAATGCCTCATGTGAGAGCCGAGAGGAGGATGGCGTCATCCTCCCGTAATAAACATTGGACCTTTGCTATCAGTTATCCTCGATAAATAAAGCTCTCATTTGACCCAAGACGCTGATTGCTGAGTCAAACCTTTCCAAAGATTAGTCATACCTCAGGACACAGTGAATGGTGGGAGTCTGATACGAGCAGCTGAGTACGCTTACCAGAACACAGGACCTATAACTATCACAGAAATCAAACAGGAGGTAATGGTCGGAGTTTTTCGCATTATTCCAATGTCCAAAACCTCATACCATTCATTCTCTATCAAACACAGGCATGTGACACAGTAACCCTGGTTTTGGGCTATCTAGGGATGGGATTTGGGGCTATGTGTATGAGAGTTTGGAACCTCACTGCACTCCAAATATACCAGGTAATAATACGAGGAATCCTCAATAAGGATACATAAATCCAGGATGCTACACTCCCACTCGGAACATTAACCTCTAATGGCTATGAAATTGAAAGTAGGGGAAGATGATACGAAATATCGGTGTCCGGGCTCTGTCCACCGATTTACCCAGCAAAACACAATGTAATCACTTCAACTGTATGCAGGACTATAACCCATACGAGTACACATCAGAGTAAAAGGTGGAAGGAACGAAAAACACGCATTCCATGTCAGCAATTGTATTTGTGAGCAGTTTCACTGTGTGCTGTGGAATGCGGGTCTTTTTCTTTCCGCCCCGATATGTACACCGATGTGTACACGTCATACGGGTAACAGCTCCCTTTGTCTCAGGAGGAGGCAGCCCCTCATATGAGGGGTACAGTGGGAGGAGTACAGCTATCCCTGGACCAGTGTCTCCTCTCCGTACACGCCTTCCTAGCGGTGTTCTTATCAGGGAAACAGGTATTATAGGGGGAGGGTGATTATACCTGGTGGTGAGAAGGAGGGGAGAGGCGGGCTTTCTGATGGATAGGGGATGTGGGATGAATTGAAACGGATGAACGAGGGGAAAGAATCGTTACTTGAAAATCACTTTATTTACAAAAGTTTCCCGCAGTACGCAGTGACATGTGCAGTGATTGGAGCAGCACTGACTTGTGTTTCCTGCGCTGTACTGATCTATTGGAACACAGCCAGAAAAGTGAGGTACTTGCCGGCAGATACTACAGACAGTGAGGAGGCTCATTACAACTTGGCTTTCCAGGAAACAGACACGTGACAGGGTGCTTACATGTGATAGGGACACGTGACATGTGATGATTGGTCACGTGGGTACAATCAACACAATGTTGTCATGGTAACTGGTTCAGAAATATCAGACTGTGATGTGATGGGACAGAATTCAGAATTCTAAGAAAGATGCTAAACAGAACCGTGTGAACTTTTTGCATCCTGCAAAGATAAACATGAGTTTCGGTCATCTTGATCTAGATAAGGAAGAAGTATATTTAACATGTCGATAATTATCAGGCTGAGGCACTGGAAAAACCTAGCTCGCTAAAATTAAACCTTTGCTAATTATCTTTCTATATTCTACAGGAAGCAGCCACTCTTTGTGGCTCTCCCAACGATGAATTTAAAACAAGAATTAAAAGATAACCTCCGTTAAGACTTGATTAATGAATGATATTGAGTAGTTTAACTTAATATTGTAGTTTAACTTAATCTATAAATATGATAACATAACATTGAAATAGAAATACTAAAATAATGCTAACTTAAAGTTTATGTCATACGAAATGTTATGGAATGCAAGATTATCAAAGTCTTTTCTTCAACTGTTTTCAAACTGTTTGTTGAACATCATACCTTGACGTTGCATCACAGGCGGTACCAATATCAGGAAGTATCCCATCCTTCAAACCTTCCTTTTCTTGTTCTTGCTCCTCCACTCAGGTGGTTGGTTTTCCTTTTCCTTGATGGGCAGGGGCACACTGGCGTGCTGCGTGTGACGGGTAACCGTGGATACTCCGTCCACAAACTTTGTTCTGCGATGAGACAATAATGCAAAAAATAATTCGAATCGAACCAAGAATTGAAGAACCAAGTCATAGGCGGCCCTCAAAAAAGAACGCTCAAAAGAACAATGATAGGTTAGTCAATTACCTGAAAAGGACATTGGCGTTCTGGAACATTCCGTCTTTGAGCGAGACAACTATAAACTGTGAATGTTTGAAGTGAGCTCTCAACATCTGTCCAATGTTCTGTGTATGAGACAAGTCCAGCGCAGCATCGACCTGAAGTGAAGAACAAATCATAGAACGTAACATCTCAAAAACTGCACAGAGAATTGGTCACCATCAACACGAGACATTTCAGAAAAAGTTGTTGATTCTGGTTTTCGATAACTCTTTCAAGTCCAGTAGGAAGTGTTTACGAGTGTAACAAAGACTCATCACGAACTAACCTCATCCAAGATGTAGAGAGGTGCAGGTTTGAAGAGAAGGAGGGATAGAATGAGTGATAGAGCCACCAGCGATCTCTGTCCACCACTCAACTCAGTGAGCGACTCCTTCCAGACATCACCGAACCCGACCTAACACAAATTGAATAGAAGTGAGGATAAAGTCGAGGATAGAACACCGGAGAATTTGGGATAGGATTTTCTCCCTCTTGCAATCCTTGCCAAGTAATAATCCAAGAAGATAATATAGAGGTTCATACAACATACTACAGAACAAGATACATCAACATTCAATCCTGATCTGCTGATATATACCTTGACTTCTAGGCCCTCTGTGACCGGCCCTCCCTCCAGAGTTTGTAGCTTGACGCGAGCTCCGGGGAGCAAGGTTGAGAAGATGGATCCGAAATCTTTGTTAACTTGCTCCCAGGCGTTACGAACAGCTTTGTTCTTCTTCTCGTCAAGATCGGTAATAACCTGCAAGTTTGGAGAAATTATGAGTTTGAATATATTTGAATTTTGAAGGAAATATATTTTGAAGGAAATATATTTTGGAGGAAATATATTTTGAAGGAAATATATTTTGTGAGGAGAAATGACGTCGCATCCTTAGAATGATCAAGTACCTTGCTGATCTTGTGCTTATCATGCTCCACCGTGTTCTTCCTTTTCACCAAATCAAGGTATCTCTTCTCAGCCTCGCCCAACAAGTGCATAGCTCTCATATTGACACTCTTTGCCAACTTATCCTTACTCATATTCAACTTCTCCAACTTCTTATCACTCTCCTTTATGTTGTGTTTCTCAAAATCGTACGCCGTGTTTGCCTGTCCGAAGTACTGTTTCTCGGAGGCAATCCACTCGTAGTTGTTGAGATAGTACTGAACTTGTTTCTTTGCCTCGCTTGCGTCCTTATTCAGTTTTGTCAGCTTGTGATTCAACTCCTTGTGCCTGATCCCCGAGGTGCTCACGAGCTTCTCTGCTCCTTTCTGCTCCTTCACCAAGTTTTCTATCTCAACAGAGCATTGCCGGATGATATCTCGCTGGGAATCCAGTTCGGCAGTGACGCGGTTCTTCAAATCTTGACACTCATCCAACCTTGCCTGTGCCCCCTCGACTAGGCTCTTTGCTGCAGCAATAGCTTCGTCACATTTTGGGAGTTGTGCCCTCAGGTTTTCCAGTTCTTTGGCCAGGTCACTACTCACTTCCAGCTCCAACTCCTTCAACTTATTCTCCTTTTCTCGCGCCTCCTTGGCGCACTTGTTCAGTTTCGCTTTCGCTTCCGCGATACGTTTCTCAGCTTTCTTCAGTTCCTTCTCTTGTTCTGTCTTGAAGTTTTTCATCCTTGCCTCAATCTCCGCACATTTTGACAACAGCTGCTTTTCTCTGGAACTAAAGTTATCGACAATCTCTTGCTGTTTTGCGAGATCTTCTTTTGTTTTTCGGAGCTCCTCGATATCTTTGTAGTGCGATGTCTGCTTCAGTCTCTCCTCTAGGAGGTCACGCTCGTGCTTCTTCAGTCGCAGTTGACCTACAGGTTATATTGAGGACGTTAGTCATTTGATTTCGACCAAAATAATTTATGGACCACGACCACGCATTATATTGAGAAATTGATAACTCGGGATTATTATTTTACATTAATTTTGACTCATATTATATTTGTTGCTGAAGTATGATGTAGAGCCGAGGGGCATGATTTTCGGTCCAGCGGAAATACAGCATTTCAATTTTCACAAATTAGTATTAATCTAGCGAGGTCTACCAAGTGTCACATTTTAGACACATTCAATCATGGAACGTCTGTCAGACCCAGACAAAGAATGTGGCTATAAGGTAAGACAAGTCCAGGGAGAGGGATATTTACGCGCTTGGGGGTCCATCTACAATATCGATGGACAGTTCAAGCATGCTTCCTACCCAAAACAGTCGCTACATTCAGGGTGGTACTGCGTGAACCAAGTTCACAGATCGGCCCTGCAACACTACGCCATACCCACCCTTGATCGGTCGGGTCGACCAATCAGACGACGTGGTTCGACGCACGTGATCCGCAAATGCATTTCCTGTAACTAGGGCGACAGTGAAGGAGTCACGTGACAGGGTGCGTCACGTGAGACGGTACTGCATGAGGCACGCCAATGCAACAAATAATGCATGTATTTAAATCTCGACATTTCCATAACACACATATTCCAATTCATATATATTTGTGTTTGATTCAGTTTTGTTTGCCATGTCCACGAACGAGCAGAACGTGATACCAGCTGGAGAGGTCAGCAGCTACACTGGATCATATCACCACGACCAACCTAGTGTTACATTCGCTAGCGAGATGTACTCAGATCTCGGTGGGGATTGCACTTTTTCTAGCAACCCCAGCTACATCGTACCATCGATGATGGACCCTGGACTTTGCTACGTTCCCATGCCACCACAATATGACTATAACCATTTAACGATAAAGTCAGAAGGTAGGTTATCGTGAAATTCTAACATCCCAGTAATTCATGTTCTGTTTATTATCGCCATCTCTCCCCAAACTTATTCCTGACTAAAACAGTATCTGACAGAGTATCTGACTAACACAGTATCTCCCGTCCAGGTTCAGCGTGCAGAGGACTCCATAACACCGAAGAACCGGCAGCAACACTTCTTGCTCCATACCAAAACAGCTACAACACTCCTCTGTCATTTTGCAGCACGTCAGTTTCATTCCCCTCTCCTTCTTCCTCCCACTTCACCCCTCCCTCAAGCTCCCTCTCTTCTCACCTGTCCCTCACCTCGGGGCACACCCCTGCTCCCCCATTCCGATCGGATCTATCGGGAAAACCACTCCGGCGACGCGCGGCACGGACAGTGTTCAGTGCTCACCAGCTTCAGGGACTGGAGGGTCGGTTCGCGGTACAGAAATACCTGTCGGTACCCGAGAGAATGGAAATGGCAAGGATGCTCGGACTGACGGGAACCCAGGTGAAAACATGGTTCCAGAATCGTAGGATGAAGTGGAAGAAACAGCCGGAGGAGAATTCCGTCAGCAGTAGCACGTGCCAGGGAGGTGCAGGTGTTGTCACGGACAAATTGGGAGATCACGTGACGCGGTCACCACACGTCGTTACGTCACTGTCTAGTTGCAGAGTGATAGCATCACCGAAATGATAAGAGCTAGGAGGAACAAAAGTCTCAGATCGTCATAGTAGTGACTTCTCTATGGTTTGAAATTGTTACGGACACTTTCATCGTTACTATGTCCATTGTCCATGATTGCTGATTATCAATTTATTTGTTTTTGGCTGTTGATTCATGTATATTTGATCTATTTGATATTTGTTTTCTTACAGATTTGTTTCTCAATAAACTTGCACGTGGCTGTTTATATCTCGGAAAAACAGTTATGGAACAGAGAATAAATCCGCGGCATTGAAAGTTTTTGTGACGAGCAGATAATAGCTCCTCACCTGAAAGCTCCTCCCATTGGGCGTACAGTTTCTGCATGCGACCCAACTCTTCCTGTATCTCTCGGTACTGGTTCTTATACTTGTCCAGGTCAGACCGTGCAGATTTACAGGTCGACAGCTCGGCCAGGACACACTTGGATGTGTTACGGGATCCACCAGTCAGGGTACCTAGTATGGGGATGAGAAGAGAGTCTTGAATATGTGGGCCAATGCGGGATAAAGTGATTTGAAGTGTTTAATATTCAGGCACCATTGTGAACCATGTGCAAATAAACACCAAAAGGGAGTGGTAAGGCTCCCAAGTGCCTCATGTCAGTCGTTTCACTTGTTCCCTATGCGGGATAAAATGAATTGAAGTGCATTATATTATCATTTCATTTCAGAGACCACTGTGCCAAACATGTCCATCTGAAAACCATTGCATCTATAAACCATTCGGCAACGCTCCTTCAGTGCCTCATGGAAAGGAATTCTAAACGTGTCTCACTTCTTTAGAGAAAAGCAAATCAACCTTCACGAATACAAGTTATATTATTACCTGCAGGGTCATAAACATCACCCTCCAATGTGATGACTGTTCGCTTGACTGAGTTATCAAACGCCACCCGTTTAGCTTGCTCCTTCGTTTTGCAGATAAGGACACCACCGAAACAGTACTTCATAGCGGCTTCAACCTGGCAAGCAAATAAATGTTGTAACTGTTGGTAAACATGTTGTAGGATTTCTCCTAACTGTTTGCGTCGCGCGGGTAATTCAACCCTTCAAAAATGGACGATCTTGTCACGGATAAAATACCAGCAAGGCTAGATAATCAAGTATCCTACAAGGGTAATTCATCTAGAAACTAGAATTGCGCTTGCTTTTCCGTTAGGCAAGCGGTTTACCTCTCCCTCTTCTGGTAGTGCCCGGAATATTTTGAGGCTGCTTTGAGGATGTTCACAATCACTGATCAGCGAATTACTCATTATTCTATTTTTTTCATGATACCTATTGATAATGCTCCCTGCTATAACACCCATTGATAAGAATATCATATCAGCTCTCGAATGATGGTCTCAAAGGGAGCAAAAGCTTTGCACAGCACCTTCATCTCCCCATCTCGATTCATCAAACAATAACTTGAGGGACGATAATTTCGAAACACTAGGGCTTGTCTCACAAAAGAATTATTTCATACAAAAGCGCATTGCAGCACTTTCGGCTCCAAAAGATGTTTCGAGTTCTCATCCTTATCATCGCTACTCGTTGTGCCACCTCGTCAAAAACTGCATGGTATCTGAATTATCGGAAGGCCGTTGAGTTTTATGATGGGAGCATTGGTGAGTTGAGATGCAACTCAGTATTACCTGAACATAGACTCGGATTGGAAATCAATAAACCTCCTAGGGATGATAAGGGATTGTTATGTCCCTTCAATCCCAGTTATTCTGAGTGTGTTGACTGGGAAGAAAGTAAACTCTACACGGAGTGTCTCTCTGACGCCTGGTACTGTGTCCTTCGCAAGGAGGACATGTGTGAGAGATCATCTCTTTGTCTGTCCGATTTGTGTAACTGCCCAGAGCACAGGGCCCTGTTTTACTGTGCAGATGGCAAGGGGTGCACCAGTATTGACACGGTCTGTGATGGACGATACGATTGCTTCGACTGGTCTGACGAAACACTCTGTCAGGATTTATTGGAGCTCCAGTGTAAGCTAGTTCCGGGGTTAACTCGCGTGGGCCCGAAACTCGATACAAAGCTCCTCTTCTCCCAACACGTATATTGTGGACGACACTATTGGAAGGTAATTAATTACCTGGAGCCGGTGTTGATATGTGACCCGTTGACACCGTGTTTGAAATCCTCAATCCCAACAAAAAGTTCGGCTGATTGCCTCATGAACATCTACGATCTGAACATAGATTACGAAGAGTACTTTAACGGAGGACTCAACTTCAGTCAAATCTGCTTGGACAATTGCCAAGATTTGCTTTCCGTAGCTTCTTGTAGCCACCTAGACTACAGCTATGGTGAGGAATATGTTGCATTCGTATGCGCCACATTAAAAAACGGGAAGATTCAACAAATTTCACTGGCATCAGTCTGTGATGGCAGCATCGACTGTCATGATAATTCTGACGAAATCGACTGTCTTGACAGATTTTACTGTAAAGCCGAAGTTAGCGGATTGGTGTCTTGGGTATCGCCCACAGCGGTGTGTGACAGTCACAAAGACTGTGAAAGTGGCATAGATGAGTGCTCAAATTGCTCAAAAGGTCTTGTTTCTTCGGATCAGTACTTGGTGCGTAATCATAGCGTCTTTGCTTGGCTTGTGATGTCCTGTTTCTTCAACCTCGTTATGAATGCATGGTCAGCAAAGAATGCCATCACTCCATCATGGAAAGATCAGCCAATGTTTGTCACCGTTGATAGGGTTCTAAATCTGCAGATATGCTTTTACGATTTTCTGATGGGTGCCTATCTTCTGTGTTTGGTCATAGCCAACATCGCATTCTTCGGAAAGTACTGCCTATTCGACGAGGATTGGAGGTTCAGCTGGAAGTGTAAAAGTCTGGGTATAATCTACAATTTCTCCTCCCACGGTTCACTTATCACAGTTCTCCTGATGAGTGTTACAAGAGCTTACAAAAGCAAGTTTAGCTTCTCTCAGGGGATCTCTATCAAAAGTGTCGTGACATTGTCAACCTTGCTGACCATATTCAACGCCTGTCACTCGATTCTTCCTGTTTTGCCCTTGGAAAAGATCCAGAATGCTTTCAGGGTGAAATTGTTGCTGCACCCGTCCAACCCCTTTATTGTCAATGATTTCAGCAATACGAGTCACGTTGACCGTATTTACTACTGGTATTATGAGCGTAACGGTACTCATGAAAAAGGGCTGTATGAGAAATTGGAGGCTCTGAGATCAATCACAAGCACGCCCGAGATATTTGACTACAAGGAACTCTCTTCCTACAGTTGGTCTCCTGTTTGTGTCCAAGACATCTACGGATTTAGAGAACCGTTACAGACATACAAAATCACATACTTGATCGGGATTCTCGTCATATTGCTCTCGATAACCTGCTCGTACACCTTGATACTACTCGTCTTCCTCAGATCTAATGCGGCGGTACAACAGGGAAACGCAGATGCAGGCGGCCACCAGCGAGAGCTGAAGATGAAGGTGAGTCTCATCATTGGGACAAAGTGGATATCGTGGCTCACCATCCTAGGAGCTATGTCTTACTACACCCTGACCCGGGCCAATGTCCCTGATGGTCTGTTTGAAGTCACAGCTATATGCATCATACCGACAAACAGCCTGCTTAATCCTGTCTTCAACTCCAACATTCTCAAGTCTCTCAAAAAGCTGATTGGGAGGTGTCGACGTGATCCCCGTGTTGGTCAAGAGGAGTTACAATTAGAGAGAATGTCATCTCCAAAGTGAGATGGAGTATTGGATTCATCTGAATTTGGTATCTTCAGAATGAACAATAGAGCTTATTCGTGAAGTGATTATTTCATCTTTCAACTGTAATTGCTTGCATGTAGCACTATATAAGATGTCATATTTTGGGAAAATACTCTTGTGTAACTTGAGTAAATGTGTCACGTAGCCTGAACTGATGTAATGAACAAACGCTACCGGATTTCGCGATCAGAGACAACTGAGCCACAGACAACCAAACTACAGACAATTCTGAACCACAGACAACTAAACTACAGACAATTCTGAACCACAGACAATTCTAAACTACAGACAATTCTGAACCACAGACAATTCTAAACTACAGACAACCCTGAAATGGAATTGTACCTCTTCGTCGAACTTTATCACATCCAGGGCCAAGTGACAGTTGTCATCTCCCACGAGTTTCTTAGCGTTCTCCACCACGTCCCTCCCGATTACATTACTCCGTATTTTGTTCAGCGGTATCATCACATACCGTCTCCTTAGCTGACCGTGCTTGATCAGTAACGAACTGGTTTCCTCCGTGTCCGTTACCACGTTGTAGAGCCGACTTCCTGCGGAGTAAGCAGTGGTGTCATGGCAACCGCTTACAGTAGTGTCAGTCAAGAGTGGTGTCATAGCAACGTGTAGTGGTGTCAGTCAAGTGCCATAGCACCGTGTAACGGTCTCTAAATTGTGTCATGAAAACCCAGGTATGTGTTATACGTCTTGTAGTGGTTGCATACTGTATAGAATCAGGTGAAGAGAACGTTTATACTGAATATCATATTTCTTGTGATAAACATTTCATTCCTCACGGTAACCTCTATTTGACGTATTTTTGTTTTACTCAACGGTAAATTCCAGTGAAAACCGTCCAGAGCAAGCGTTGCTCAAACACAACATAAACCATTGCTAGACCCAGTATCGAGTGTTGTTTTAGTCGGTGAATTCATCCCCGATGAACGAGGAATGGGTTAAGTTCATGTTGGACAAGTTAACATGGTTAGGTGCAGTTATCGGCAGCATTGCTATCATCCTCAATACTGTTACAGTATGGTGAGTGTGATGATACATTTGATGGTGAGATGAACATCTATCCAACCTTTATAATACAAATATGCCTGAGCGATAAGTGAGTGAAAGTATCGATACTATCGGGCATCGGCGGATAGAACTTAATTTTACCGGTAGGGCCGTAATTACTTTAGACCTATGCTGACGACGATAATCACATGATTTTCGAAAGCTTCTGCCTTGAAGTTAATCATATCAATTACCGTTATAAAATTGCTCTCTATCCCAAGTCCCAACAGTTAGGCTGATCAACTCATCTACAGGGTATTCAGCTCGATGAAACCTATGAAGTACCCCACATATCTGCTGTACATATCAATAGCTCTAGCTGATTCGATAAACGGACTGAACGGTATCCTGACACTCTTGGTGTACGAAACAAAGTATAAGAAAGTGAGTGATGCGATAGCTATCCAGTTTCCACAGTATATATGCTCTTTTGAGTTTTGGCACTAATTTAGAGATAATCTCTGCCGGCAATCAACAGTATGATTTCAGGTTCTCTGCAGGGTTCTAGGACCGATCACTATGACTGTCCGACTCACTCTGGACTACCTCACAATACTATCCGTTGGTCGTCTTATCGCAATAGCATTCCCCTTTCACTACCGATCAGTGTTCAGCGCACGGAACACCCTTATCTTCATATCTGTAGTGTGTGTCTTCTCCCTGGTTCAGTATCTCTTTGTACCGTTGACCGGTGGGCATTTCGACCCCCTCGATTACGGGTGGTGTGCTCCGAGAATAAATTGGACCGATGCCAGCGCAGTCTACGCATACACTGTCTCTCTGGATATGTTACCACTCGTTCTCAATTCTCTTGCTTGTACGGGGTGTTTCATTGCATCCATGTGCATATTGAGGAGAGGTAGGGGGAAATCAGGGGACACCATGCCCGTTATGACAGAGAACAAAGAAAGAGAAAAATCAGTGAGAATCCTCTCATACATGCTCATCTCATTTGTGTGCTGTTATAGCTCGTGGGTGGTACTGGAATTGTTGGGATGTCTACACGTGGTCGGAATTAACGCTGGTATCTACGTGGGACCTGACTCAGAACCGTCGTATAGCACCAAGCTCCTTTATAAACTCATGCTCACGGGAGTGTTTTCTAACGGAGTATTCAACGCACTTTTCCTACTCCGGGGATCAGGGAAGATCTGCAGAGCAGCGGCCATGCTCCCCAGATCATCTCATTCAGTACCTACCAATCACAGAGTACAGATCAGCTGAACAAGTTTACTCACCGGCTGCCACTTCGAGAGCCATGGCAAATTGAGTGTCGGGGATGGTGAAAAGGTCCGCTACCAGTCCCTTCACTTTTCTCCGGTCGAACCCGTTACTGGGACTCGTGTAGTCGAAATGGAGTTGGGGGTACTTGTGTAGGAGATCGTTCACCTTGGGATAGAATATGCGTGACACTGGCGTGACTATAACAGGGTATAGTACGAGTATTGGCGTGATTATAACAGGGTATAGTGCGAGTTTTGGCGTGATTATAACAGAGTACGAACGAGCACTGGCGTGATTTGGAAGTATCACATTATTACAGCTGGCGTGAGTGGTACTGAAACAATTCTACTGCTATTGACCTGCTTTGAGCATGATGCTATTGCAGTTTCTGTTTCCGATTTACGTTGTTGAAGCTCTGAAATGATCTATGTAATATTTGATTGTCAAAAAGCAAACACAAATTCCATGAAATGGAATACACTATTAAATCTATCCAGTGCCGATGTACTCCAATCTCCGTGAAATAGAATTCAATCGATCCGATGCCGATTCACCATTATACTTTTCCTCAGAGAACCGCAGATTCTCAATCTGTTGTTCCACCCTTTTCACCAGCTTAACAGCCGACTCATACTCAGACTTCTCCTTAGCTATCTCCTTCTCAGCTCTGTTAGAATCAGATTCCAGCTTCCTTATTGTGCTCTGTGAGTGTTTGAGTTTGAGTTGGGCCTGTTTGTTAGCTGTTTGGGCTTCACTCAACTCGTCCTTTAGTTTGATCAGGTGTTCTGTGTACGTTAGTTGTTGTCCATCCTCCCCTTCTATCTGACCTGTGGGAGAAAACTAATTAGATACCTAGTGTATACAGTATGGATGAGAAGTGGTGCCACGATTCAGGAAGAGAGCAGAAATGATGAAACCGTGGTGAGTGAGAGAAACTCCCTTAGGTGAAGAACAGGTGACAATACTATTCTTACCGGCTTGGACGGAAGTGAAATTTGCTTCAGCCTTTTCCACATTTTCCCGTTCTGTACTCTCTTTTTCTTTGAAACGGTCCACTTCTTCTCTCATAGAACCCAATTTCTGGGTAAAAAGCCAGTCAGGTGTGCTAGTCAGGCGAAATACCTTCAAAAGCTCGGACGTTTTCATCATTTTCAAATGTTCACCTCTGACTTTGATGAAATCAAATTTTCCGTCGTCTCAATGTTCTTGATCGTATTACTCTTCTCCTTTTCTTCTTGCTTCACTGCATCCAATACATTATCGAGATCTGACTTCGCCTTGACTTCTTTTTTGTTGAAATTCGCCATCTGAAAACAGGATATGACGTCTCAAATCACTTCTTTCGGGGAAAATCCTCTACAGGGTTACCCCAAGACTGTACAGAAGTCAATGGGCTTGTTAAATTCCGAACCTTAGTTTCGAGTTCATTCAGTTTATTAGAAGCGTCACCCTTCCTTGTTTGTTCGAGTTTTGCTATCTCCAGTTTTATCCGCTCAACTTCTGCCTTACTTTTCTCAACCTCGCTGTCAATGTTGTGTATCTCTGAGGGATAATACCAATAGATTAACAAATTTGCGATGAGAACGGCACGATTAATCGCAAAATAAATCATTTCCAATTAGTTGCCGTTTATGAACTGAACAATATGCTCAGATAAGATCTACTTACGGTCCTGAAGTGAGGACACCTCCTGAGCGGCGTTCTGATCCAGGTTTTCGGCACTGGTGAACTTGTATGCTACCACGAGACGTGTCAGTGTCTCGATCTGCCGCTGGATCTTCTGATACTCCAGATATGACGCTCGTTCAGCCTTCAGTTTCTCTGATAAGGGGAGGGGGTTAACACTTTACCAAGGTCAGATATGAGCAGCGGCGTCCCATTCGATATTCAGTGTTCAACTATTTCAGTATTAAGGCTCGTTTGATAACATTATAGATTCAAGCAATGAAGCAATTAGCCTACTAACCCAAGGTTGGATTGAGTTCCTCATCCAATATCTTGTTGATATCAATCAGTTTGTTATCCTTCTTTTCTATCGTTTTCAGAGCAGACTGCTTCTTGCTCTCATAGAGCGAAGTGCCGGCTGCTTCTTCGATCATGGATAAGATCTCCTGGGGCTTCATGTTCAGAACCTGTGATACAGCAGTGTCAGAACAGTGGAAGGGGAGGGGGTGATATTTGATCCCACGATGAGAATTATTGAGAGTAATATGGTGAAATTAATGATTAGAATTGACTCAATAACATGGCCATGTATTACATTCCTCACCTTAGTGATTCTCCCTTGCATAATTAGGAAGTGAGGATTGTTGATGTTGAGCTGGACTGATCTGAACAGATCTGAGACTCTATTGTTGTTGGCATTGGACCCGTTTATCAGGTACCTGTTTCTACCTCCCACAACCACCTGAACCATCAAGCGTGCAAAATATTCACTTTCAAACGGATATTAAAATGTAGATTGCTTGCATGCAAATGAATTTGAATTTCAAACTGGAATCATTTCGTTACACTCATGGTCTCGTGGCCGAGCGGTCTAAGGCGCCAGTTTAAGGCACTGGTCCGAAAGGGCGTGGGTTCGAATCCCACCGAGGCCAAGAGTTTTGATTTTAATCTAGACAAAACCAAACTTCACTGTGAAAGCTGATTAAGTCACCTGGCGTGTAATCGTGAGCTCGTCAAAGTTTTCATATCCAACAGGAGTCTGCTTTTTATCTGTATTGTCGAATACGATTGTGACGCTCGCTTTAGTGATCCCTGCTTGACCGTTCTTGTACACCAGTTCTTGCAGATTCGTTGCTCTAACCTGGAATAAACAGCTGTGCAAATGTGAGCATTTCAGACACCATCTGACGAGATTAGGAACTAATTCGACTGATTATCAATTGACACATGGTCTCGTGGCCGAGCGGTCTAAGGCGCCAGTTTAAGGCACTGGTCCGAAAGGGCGTGGGTTCGAATCCCACCGAGGCCAATTTTTTACCAATCATCCCGCTTCAAGCTTTCGCAACTTAATTTCACTGTAAAATAGTTTTTCAGTGACCAATTGCATTCTGAAAAAAAACAGGAATCGCGAGCCCGACAAAGTTCTAACAAACGCGGAAAAAACTCCGCAGTGTACTCAGATCCAGAGTACAGTGATGATCAAATGCAAAATGATACATAGGAGATCCAGAGTACAGTGATGATCAAATGCAAAATGATACATAGGATCGGAAGATCTCGTGTCATGGGACGGAATTTCTGATCAAACAAACCGTGAAATGTCGACGCATTCCTGTCCAGCATTGAGAGCACACAATTGTGAAGAATTGAAATTTAAGCGCCATGCCTAATTCGCGCGCGCAACGCGCGACTCGCGCGCAGAAAAAACATCATAAATTTGTCGTTTGGTGTTCGCGCGCCCGGAAAACACTCGCTATACAGTGCCATTGTTAGTGGTCGTAATGTATGGATTGACAGAAATTTGAATTCTCCACAAATTGCCACACTCCTGGCAGGAGTCATGTTCAGTGCTCACCGAGACCGTGAGAGAAAGGCATGTGACTCACAACTAACCTGAGCAACAGGTAACCCAGGACAATAACTAACCTGAGCAACAGGTAACCCAGGACAATAACTAACCTGACCAACAGCTTAGCTAGGGCGAAATCTTACCTGAGCAACAGCTTAGCTAGGGCGAAAACTTACCTGAGCAACAGCTTAGCTAGGGCAACAACTAACCTGTTTAGCAGCTAATTTGAGCAACGACTAACCTGAGCAAGATTGGAGATCCCCAAGACAAAGCAAATAGAGTCGAGAATATTGCTTTTCCCGCTACCATTGAGTCCCGTTATAGCATTGAACAGTGGGTCAAAGTTCTTGACATGAGTCCGTTGGGCATACGACTTGAACCCTTCGATAATCACTTCCTTGATGTACATTTTGGGCTAGAGGTGAAGAAAGCGTGAGCTATCTGGGGACTTGGGAGTTGTGAAAAGTAATACCTCATTAACTCACTAAAGCGAGTAACAAATGAAGAAAATAATTGAAGGCAGTCTGATATGTGAAGTTCATAAATGAATGATAATTCATTCAAACACTATAATAGATATCAGTTCAAAGTCACTATATTGCATTGACTGGAGTTAACATAGCCCATATGGAATATGTTTGGGGAACATTCAAAGTTTGTCGATAAAAGTACATCAAGGGCATAAAACTGGTGTGTCTAGTATTAAACTGCATCAATAAACGAATTGATATCAATGAACAATAAACATATCGGTTCAACTCAGGATTCGAATAAAAAGGGTAACATAAGACAAAACTTGATATCATAATTTATCTCTTTTTACGGGTGCCTGGTCTATGGAAAAAACTGCCATTGGCATATTCTCTGCCTGAGAATCATCAGGGACGCTCATCCCAGAGCTCAGCTCCGTTGCAAAGTTATGATCACAGTTATTTAGTGTGTGATTGTCGGTCGTTTGAGGGTAACAGTTGTTAACTTGAACACTCATATTCAAGTTACAGCTGGAATCTGTAGATGATCCATGCGACTCCAATGAATTGTTCAAACCATGATTCACATGATGCCCCAAATCCATATTTACATCACCAGATGATGTCACTGGCTGATGAGCAGACGATGTCACAGTACTCTCCGTGGGAGAGGTGTTAGGATCAATCGCAACAGCCTCCAGATTCTTCAGGAATTGTTCCTTGTGAACAGTTCGCATGTGCCGTGCCACATTCAACTTGTACGCGGTTCTGTACGGACACAAGCTGCACGCGTGTTGTTTCGGCCGTGAACTCGGACCACAACTCCTATCTAAAACATCCTCATGGTACTTCTTCATATGCGTTGCCATGGCAGCTTTAGAGGACGTCCTCTGATTGCAGTGTTCACACAAAGGCGAGTCATCGGGTGACATTTTGTCAGGGTGCTTGCATCTGAAATGGTTAACGTACCCGGCTTGGGAATGCGTGCGAAAATCACAGTGCTTGCATTTGATGTTTTCAGCTTTCTTCACCCCAAAAACACCCGGATGCTGGGTTTTCTTGTGCCGAACAAGCTGTTCTCGACGTTTCGTCTGGAAATCACAGATTTCGCACGATAGTACACAATCCTCGGGATTGAAAAGAACTGGCTCGGTGCTCGGTTCGCTCCGATCCGCATGACAAGATGAAATATGCCGTCTCAAACCGGCGGCGGTGGTAGTCTGGAATGGGCACTGAGTGCAACACTTGTCCCGCGGTTTTGCGGGTGTTCCCTCCATCATCTCAGGGTGTTTACTCTGGATATGTCGATGTAGATGGGTCGATGAAATCACTTGTTCACAGTACTGACAATTCACAATCGAAGTGGGTTTGGGATTCGTGTGTTTCATTTTCACATGACGATTCAAATTGTACACACTTTTGGATCCGTACGTGCAGCCGTCAACAGAGCAGGAGAAGGGGAGCGGGACAGGGTTTGGAGCAACTTGAATTTGTGGGTTTGGGTTTGGAGCAACTTGAATTTGTGGGTTTGCGTTTGGAGCAACACATATTTGTGGATTTGGAGCAACTTGGATTTGTGGGTTTGGGGCAACATTGATTTGCGGGTTCGGATTCTGAGCAACAACGATTTGCGGATTTAGACCATCATTGACTTTTGTATTTGGATCAACATGGTTTGTTTGGACATGGTTAAATCCCGTAGACGGAGAAGTCTGGGATCGAGAGCCATGACACGTTTCGATGTGTGATGTTAGCTCTGCGATAGTCCCTGCTCTCATCGAGCAAACACTGCACGTGTAAAATGTGTGCGGAGGATTTACTCCTTCCCCGAGATTTGGTACGTTTTGCTGCTCCCCAGTTTGGAAGTTTGGTACCCGGTTATCAAAGTACATCCTCACCAAATTACCTGGGGTTGTGAGCGGCACCATGGGGTGATTTAACTGAAAATGGGGTGCTATCTCCTGCTCCTTGTACATGACAAAGTTACACACGACACAGGAAAAGCATTTCCTGGGGCGTTTCTCACATCTGAACTCCAAATGCCGGCCCATATCACTCTGATCTTGAGTTCTAAACTCGCAGTAGTTACACTTGTATATGGGCGTGTGGTGGAGAGCCGAGTGGTTTGCCAGCGCCTGCTGACTCTGTCCCTTGTACGGGCATAACTTGCACGAAAACTGCCCAGTTGCAATGATAACTTGAGTTGTCTGCACTGAGGGAGGAGGGTTTGTAACGGGTATCACAGCCATGCTGCTCTGCGGGGAGACACCATGCGACACAATCTGTGGGTAGGCCGTGGTCACGACACCACCCGATGTGACTATACCGGGGGAGGAGCTGATCATGGAATTACCTTGATCTCTGATAACTATGGACCGTACCATATTCTGCCCTGTTACTCCTCGGGCGATGGCATCAGCAGTGGATGATGTCTGGGGAATTTGCACGTGTATAGGATTTTGCGGAGTAATGAGACGCAACTGTGTGGCGCCGGGATACAACCGATTCACCAGATGAGGAGACACAATGAGTTGGTGAGTGAAGGAGGTAGGGATCTGGATTCCCTTATTCTGAACCGCGGAGGAGGGAGGTTTAGGGGTGTCAAGACACGTTATCTCGTGGTGACGGAGTGATCTGATGTATCGTGTTTTGTAACTGCATGTGTTGCACATAAAGTTGTCTGTGCGGTTGTTCACGAGTTTGATTATTCGTGGACGGATTTCATGCGGCAAATCCTCCCCAACATTTGGCGTCTCCTGGACGACTGCGAAGGGCGGTTCATTAGCTACGTCAGAATGTGGTTCATTCGGTACACCATCTGAGTTGCTGTAATGGTGGTCCTGGAGAGCTGTCAATTCGATAGTACCTAAAGATTCAGTCTGACAAGTCTCAGATACGTGGTTTTCCGAATATGGAACCTCAGCTGCGGTATAATTGACATGAATGGGGTCGCAGTCATTTTCTGGATTAAAGGGGAGAGGGGAACAGTCTTTGGTCGAATCAGTTGGAGCTTGGGACTGGATGGGTGGTCGTGGAGCACTTTTAACATCAAGGTCCTCAAATATGAGACCCTTGGATTGTTCTGACATCAATCCATCAGTGCTAAAGAGGGAAAAAGGGTGTGAGCAACAAGCATGGGCCATGGGTCGAAATACTGTATATTATAAAATGAAGTCCATGGTTTCTGTGATGATTGATAAGAAATTCACTTCAGAAAATCCATTAAAATATTACGTCATGATACAGTAACTTATCTATCTGACACAAGCAATGGTTTTCAACCGTAGAAACACTTTTCTGCCCTCAATAATTGCCAATTGTCATGGGATCTGTATCTAACGAAATCTCAATGAGCCTTTTTTATCTCCACAAAATCGTTCTATTCTTCCTTCAGCTCCGGCATCGTTTCCAGGAATCGAATTCAACTTTGACTCCCTCAAGTCTCCAAAATCCAGATACTGACAGTTTCATCATCGCCACAGCTAGCGAGAATGTTATCCTTCCAGGATACGGAGTTCACGTCACCTGACAACAAATCCTGTTAACACACTGACAACATGGCAATGATGATCCCGCGTGGATTTATCGGAAACTTCACCCTTAGCTAAGCTTGCGTATGAACATTGATCATATTATTTAAATAGGTAAAACATGTTAATTCCTTATCCATAAACTTTGTTTCATCTCCATGGAATATTTCCACTTTGAATCTTTTTATCGGCAGGCTCAGTGTTTCGAAGCGCTGACAATTATTTTTTGAGTCCTGCAGGCGCCAAAATTTATTCAAATTTAAACAGGGCTAATTGTGATACTGATCTATATTAGATCCACGATCATTGATAAGCTCAAGGTAATTCAACAAAGTTGAATAACATTACTTCCACTGCTTTTGTTTGGATGAAGAAGAAGGCGCCCTGTTTCTTGATGAAGACTACTTTCATTAAGTTGAAGAAAAAGAGGGGTGGGGGGAAATTTTTGTTATAAAACTCCGTGATAAATCTGTCCTAAACATTGTCTTTTCTATTTGATGCGAGAAACATTTGACCTACCAATACCTACTGAGTTTACATAGCACAGTTTCTATTTTGTATACAGTTTCTTGTCTGCATACATACCGAGTTTCCGATCTATACAGTACACACTTTACATAATCAATAATTCAGATTTCAGTACAATTCCTCAATTTACCTATTTACCCACCAGGTCAACATGGTCCGATTTGTGCTCGCGCTCCTAGTCATAATGTGCAGTGTCTCAACAACACACGGTTTGGGTTCTCAATAGCTTTCACAATATCATCATGATTGAAGATAACTTCAATATCGCACAAAAAGCAAAGTTGTCTTTGCAGTTTTATCACTAAATTGCATCGATTTCAGGAAAGAGATTCTGGCGATTCGACTTGAGGTGCGGCCCAAATTACCCAGACGCCAATAATCAGCCAGCAATCTGCCAGCCTAATGGCGTGTACCCATGCTGCGCACCGAGCGGTTGGTGTGGCAACACCGTTAATCACTGCTCGTGCGCGGAGTGTGAAGATTACAAACAGTTCACCGATACCATCACCGACTATACTGAATCCATCTCTTAGATTTTAAATGATCTCATTTTCGTTGTGGAGCTATCTGTTGTTTCAGTGTGTCTACCCATTACGGGCCATAAGTCATTACGGAGCAAAATATACCGGATTTTTAACCAGTATATATGTATGAGCACAAAATTGACTAGACTCGCAACTAAAATACTAGAATACGACTAGATGATACTAGTTATTCGGTCTAACACCAAAGCATCCATTACAAATAATTTACCAGTAGGCACTACCTGAGTGGGCATTCTGTTCAGTGTGGCTCAGAATGAGTGATGTACCATGGTGTTGAAACACTCTGATACAGTTGTCCCCGCACGCGGATGCCACGTAGCCATGACAACTCCACGCCACGTCATAGATACACCGAGTGTGGTACCCACACACGCTACTCTTACACACAAACTTACTGCTCTGAGGATATGTCAATATTACAATGCCAATAAAGAAATGAACACTTATTCGACAATCGTCATAAGAATGTTACAAAAATAAATACAGCTGTTCGTCATTCGGAATTATCCGAGTCAACCTACCTTGGGGTCGTCCCTGACCCAGACTTTCAGTGACTTATCGTCACTACAACTCACAAACTGGTCTCCTTTCTCATTGAACGATAGTCCCCAAACCGTCGAGGAGTGACCTGGAACAAATGTTTGAAAAGCTTGACAGCATGATAACTTGAACTGACCCCCGGATATCTCATCACACTGAAGCCCACCACACTTAGCTTCCTCGACTTTGAAGGAGGAACATCACTGATCATAGCATCTGTCCTAGTCCCTAATTTACATAGGCAAATAGCCAGCTATCGATAATGGATAATGCATCACCGATTTACCAGTAAGAGAATCACAGCACTCCCAATCATCGCCAAATTCTTTGTACACTTTGATCGTATCATCGTAGCTGGTGGAGAAGAGAAGAGGTTCGGTCGGATGCCATACCACACGTTTCACATCTTGTGTGTGGACCTGCAGTTATGCTGTCACATGGTTTAAATAGCTACAGAGAGAGGATAGAATGCTGCAGGTCATAGTCTTTTTGGGAAAGAAGTTCCTAATAATAAAGTCGTCGTGTCGAAGGGAGAAATTGGAATTTGGAACATTTTACAGGAATATACGGACACAAACACACACACACAGACACACACAGACACACAGACACACACAGACACACACAGGTTACAGGCATACAGACACAGACACACNACACACACACACACACACACACACACACACACCTGGATGACACTGGCACACTCGTAATCATCATCGTCCATGACCTCCCACACCCAGACACTCTTATCTCTGCTACACGAGGCGAGGTAGTCGCCGTCAAGACTCCAGGAGACACTCTTAACCTCGTTCTCGTGTCCCTCCAGTGTTGTACCAAGCTCCCACGAAGAAGAGGACGAGGAATCGTATGTCCAGACACACGTACTCCTGATATTCGCGGGGGAGTGGTGAGTGAGGGGGTGGGGACTGTGGGGGAGGGCCGAGGGGTGGGGACAGTGGGGGAGTGGTGAGGAGTGGGGATAGTGAGGAGTGGTATCTGATCAGGTGACTTTCTTTGTTTGCAGTAATTGCTATGGCCAGTAGCCACCGTCATGTTCATAGGTAGTTTAGAGTAGCTTGCAATTTTTCACCCTTCCTACTTGGTAACTCTGGGTTGTTTATGATTAGAGATTAACATGATCAATGGAACAGGATGTCCTACTCAACTACCAACCCGTCAAAGCTGGCGGTGGCTATTTTGCTCCCACACGGAGACCATGCTATTTGTCTGATGGTACGAGTGTTACCACCCTCGATAGTGGTAACACACACCCACTGACTCCCTTCCTCCCTCCACAACTTGATAGTCTTGTCCTGCCCTGGGCAGCGTTGTCATGGCGATCATAATAAACAGTTGTTACCAAGGTAGTAACTTCTATAATCACAAGCTCCGCTCCCTACGAATGATTGATTGAAAGAAAGAGAGAGGCTATGGCTAACCTGCTGATGCTAGCGTTTTGGAAGTGGGGGACCAAGCAACTGACCAAACCTGACCTTTATGTCCCGTTAATGTTGCTGCTTTGACCAGTTTTACCATTGCTATCACAAAGATATGGACTTTAAAGTTTAAAGTCGAGGTTCAGCATTATCAAAGCGATATAGGTAAAGGGTCGGGTCATCAGTTATCAGCAAAAAGTTAGTTTCTGGGGCCACAATTAAACTGGTAAGGATTAAGGAATGAGTAAATCGGTAATAAATTAAAAGGTTCAGTATCTACCCCCAATATTTAAGGCTAAAATAAGTTGAAAACCTCAACTCAAGATTGAAGCTATCCATGAGAACACCTCTCCAGTCACTACCGTCCACCAATAAAAATCAAGTCGCAACTGCTCATTCACAATGCATTATAAACTCTGATACGATGACTATATCATGATGGGTTGCCTAATCTCACATGCACCAGAACCGAATGTTCCGAGTTTCCCCATAACGATAGTAGAGGACGGACTCCGTATGTCGTCACGCTCGTTATAAAACGCAGCACGGCGCAGGAATTCCGTACAAGTCTCGAAGGAAATCTTCTGGAAGGGCGACGAGCTGTCTCTGATTCCAATACTGGGAGAGAAGGGAAGTTGGCAGAACTCGATTGGAGACATCGCGTACATAATATCAACACAATAATAGAATAATCACTGAATATTAACACAATCAGAAATGTAAACATATAGATCTGATACCGGTTGAAAGGTCTGTAGACACCATGCTGGGTAACGTAGTCAGCCACCAAAGTCAGATGTCTTGAGTCCACTTTGATTCCATATGCTCCGAACACTTCCTTAATTTCTGTGATCAATGCTGCCATACCTGCTTCAATACCGTAATACTCACAAAACCTGAGAAATGGTTTATGATCTGACAACAAAAAGAAAGAATACCTAAATCATTAAAGATAAGGTATGCATAGAAGATCTCGAGTAAGTTTGATATTTGAGGGGCAGCTAACTTGTTGATATCGTTAGTGTATATATCGTGTGTGTCTACAATCTCGTGATGTTTCCACACTTCTAGCATGTTGATTCCCTCCGTCACAATAACAAATCTGTTCCTATCATCCTTGTCCGTGTTAACGAATGCTCGTTTAATACCTGCATGAGAGGAGTATGGGTCAGGCTGAGGTTGAGCCCCTTCAATGTGAAACGAACCCTGCAAACAATTTAGTAGTTCGGTTTGATTCAGTGCTCAGTGCTCATGAAATGTCCATCAACTTACCAGGAACTTTCCAAAGAAGACATTTCTTAGCCAGGTCTTCCACTACATTACTCATCAAGATATTAGCCCCACTGAGGGGGAAGTCCATGGAGACTTCACACCACAGGAGGGACTCTTTATCGTACTTGTAGTGAGATATGGCCTTCCGTTTCATCACATTCTGTTCTCGTAGATCGGGTTGGACTTCTTCCGTCGTTTCTTCCTGGGATGATATACCTATGTAACTAACGATAGGTAACGTGAGTAGAAAAAGAGCTTGCATCAATATTTGGGCATTCAGGCGACTTCTTAGTTGAGAGGAATTAAATTCAGAGTTACAGGCAGGAACTCACTGTATTATCCACGATCACAGCTTCCTCAAGATTGTTTTCTTCTTCAGCATCATCTTCATAACTGTTGATATTGCTCGACTGTTCAGCCCTCCTTCCACCAACTTCAACCTCATCATCCTCCGCGTTTTCGTCTCTAAGGGTGACTGATTCTGATGCCTCTGATGTGGCGGTGTCGTTGGCAAGGGATGCAGTGGTTGCCTGGTTACGACGAAGTTTAGCAAATTCACTCTGGAGACGTCCAATGAAAATATCCTCTATGTACTTGATTATGTCATGAGGCTTGCAGTAGCACTTCTCTCTGTAGTATTTTTCAGGGAGGATGTTGATTTTAAGCTTGTATCTCTGTACAATGCCTCCGCGTTCACTGACCAGAGTCTCACAAATGTCAACATGCTCTAGAACCTGTGACAAGTACACTTCAGTCATCATTCTTGCCAAGTTAACGGCAGTTGATTTAGCTGTGTCCACCTTCAGAGGTATTTTCATCATGGGAGTTTTCATATTTGCTCCTGACGTCATCAGTATCTCCCTTAGCCGAGGAATACCCATGGTCATGTTCATCTCTGCTCTTCCAGCGAAATGGAACGTGTTAAGGGTCATTTGGGTAGACGGCTCTCCGATACTCTGACCGGCCAGGACTCCCACTCCATCACCAGGCTGACTGAGTGCTTTCACAGAATGCAGATAGATTTGCTTCTCAATCTTATCCTTGTTAGATTCCTTCCTTAGGGCCAAGGTTACATCACTCTGCAAACGTTCTGAGATACTTCCCAAATACTTGTGAGGTGGAAAAGTAGAGAGGACTGGAGGTGGTTTAACTTTCCCTGCTTTCCGTTCCCAGATTTCTTTCTTGTTAGATTTCAAATCGTACCAAGACTTTGTTATGGCTAGTGTTTGTTCCGATCGGAATGAATTCAGTTTAACTTTATTCGACAGATTCTTAAACTTTTCCTTGTTTCTCATCTTCTTATCATACACATTGAATGGGTTGACATATTTCCTTCGAGTGTGAGTCATGTCGGCTATTTCTGATATCAGCGACAAAGCATCAGTGCAATTCAGCTTCGCTGTATTTCTCCCACTGTTCGTAATAATGTGAGAGTTCGTTTTCAAGTGTTTCAAACCACTGGGAGAAAGGAAGTTGGATTTCGTTATCTCAATCCCATCACAACCGTACAGAAACTGCACAATACTGCCATCACTATCACGAACAGTTTGATCATAAGAGATACATATCCCCTCGAGATGCTTTATCAGACATCTCTGCAGATAACCTGATCGACTTGTCTTGACAGCAGTATCAACAAGACCATCTCTGCCAGCCATACTGTTGAAATACATCTCCTGTGGCTTGATCCCGGTGAGAAAGCGGGATGTAATGAGTCCACCAGCTGACAGAGAGCTGTCGTATGGGAGGTATGAGGGGAGAGATCGTCCACTCAGCATCAGCGGGGGTCTTGCTCCCTCCAACTCAACCTGTCCCACCATACAGGAGATCTGAGTGCAGTTCACCTCACTCCCCTTCGCCCCACTCCTTACCATGAGTTGCAAGTTGTTGTGTGGGAATTTCTTCATCAGGTTTATCCCCATACAAGCTGAGCTGATCTCTGTTTCAATGATACCCGTCTCCTGTCTTGCCCCTCTGTCAAGTGCGGGTAAATCCTTGTAGAGCACTGGCTTCAGATGCGCTTGCTGGTACGCTTCTTGCAAATTGCAGGGCTGTTCAACGCCAAGTACCTTGCAGGCGATTTCTTCACCCTTGGACTCCCGAAAAGCAAGAATTGATTTCCTCTCTTCCTCTCCATGTGCTTGCACCAAGATGTCCTCTATCCCGAGAGAGAAGCCTCTCCAAGAGAGAAAAGATGTGAAGAGACGACCGAAAGCTGACAAGAGTTGAGTTGCTATTTCACCGCCATAGATCTCATACACGCAATGTACCAGACCAAAGTCTTTACCACACTGGCCTTTATCAATAACTCCACAAAGAAGCTCGCCCTCAAAGAAGATAACCTCACTATCCTTCAAATCATCGGTGTTGATATTAAAACTCGTGCTGGCTGCATTAATCCAGCATTTCTCTGGGGTAGAACTCTTCCCATTTAACGTGAGCAGCTGTTTGTTCGGGGGAACCAGAGCTCGTAGAATGGTTGTGATGATTTGCTTTCCACTCCAGAGTTTCTGAGGCTTAAGAATTGTAGGGGCCATCAACTTAATCCTCCTTGGAGCATCAACAAGACCCAGATATACAAAATGAACATATTCATCTCTAGTGAAGAATCGTCCTCTCTGTGTTAAGAGGGTGCCAGCGACTATATGATCCTGAATCAGACCACCCAATGGCTTACCATCCTTTGGTACAAGGTAGTTGTCATTAACACTCATCAAACCATAGGCTTCAGCGCGAGATATTTCATCTTGGGGCAAGTGAGCGTTCATTTCATCACCGTCAAAATCTGCATTGTACGCCTTACAAACCGAATAGTGTAGTCTTAGTGTCCGCTCATTACTAAGAATCCTAGCTTTATGAGCCATGATCGATGGCTTGTGGAGGGTAGGCTGTCTGTTCAACAATAATGCATCACCACTTTGTACATGTCGACACACTTTCTTGTTGTATCCAGGCCGATTCTTATCTTCTACCAACAGAGTTTTTGCAATGGCTTGCCTCTTACTTTTGCTATCTGCTGGCAGCTTAATTCTCTTTCCATCTTCCATTTCTACATGTGTGGCACCAGGATAAACAAGAGGACCATTGATCACAGCTTTTCTCAGTTCTATAACATTCCAGGGTGTAACAGGTTGTGGATAGGTCAGTCTGGTAGCGAAAACCAGTGGAATACCAACTTCGTCACAGTTTAGATATGGATCAGGAGATATGACACTGCGTGCAGCATAGTTTACACGTTTTCCCATCATATGCATCCTGAACAACCCCTGTTTCTTCTCCAGGACACCTCTCAACATCACTATAAACTGGTTTACTTCGTTCTGGCATTTCATCCATGCGGTTTGAATTGTTTGGTACTTGTCTCCCTGATCTTGTGACTTTGATACATTTTCTTCTTGGGATTTCTGCTCTTGCAGAAGGGAACTGAGGTGAATTGCAGCGGATAGGATATCACCAAGCTTAGCACTGACAGGATTATCATACTTGAGACCGTTTACAACTGAAATCGGCCTGAACTTGACGGGTGGAACACAAATTATGCTGTAGAACATTGTTGATGGAGGAGTATTGTTGAATATGGTGTTGTAAATGGCTGCGTCTGTGCTCCTGACTCCATTGAGGAAAGCCAGTGCTGAGTTGGGCGTGAGTAACACGATCTTAGATACCCTATGCCAGGGTGGTTGGGCTTTTGTATCCTGAAAGTGAAAGTCACATTGATTTTCAATTTTGATTCACCTGATAAATCTACTATATGAAGAAGTGAAGAAACCTTATTCTATACTAACTTCTGGAATTGGCTGCTTCTTCAGAGCTGACTCCCATGCGCTTGCTTTCTTACTTGCAAGGGGTTTGAGGTAAATCTTGATATTACCTGAAATGATTAATCTATCAGTGTAAACTGTATTGTGATGTCACAAATATTGGTCAGTCACGAATGGAGGTCAGTCAACATACCTTCACTGATAACATCTCTTACAGGAGCAGAGCAATGAGGACAAACTTTTCTACTGCACATTAACTTCAGTTGAGCAGTCAAGAGATCCTGATAAGAGAGAAAAGGTTACTGTAAATTACTAGAACCATCACTCAATTCATGATGAGTCAATCTCCCCTTGAATCTCAATGAATATTACCATCAAATACTCGTTGGAACTGGAGTTGCTTTGTAGTTCGGGGCTAGTGACAGACACTGTAGCATCAAACATACTCTGTGTGCTGCTTTTGATATTCTCAATGACAGAATCACTAATTTCAACAGGATCATCTTTTGTCTTCTTGTTGCTAGCATCTGCAGAACCATATTAAACAACTCTTCATTGAATATGTGACATTTTGACTAGTTTTAGGTATTCTATCTGTAACTTTTCACATTTTTATCTAAATTGAAAGCAAAACCATCAAGTAAAGTTCGAGATATCAAACAAACCCTCATTTTCTTTCATTTCTTTACTCCTATTAATTATGGAAACTGCAAGCTCCATAATGTTCTGAAATGAGCCATTATAGCATTATATCCCAATAACACATATCAGATAGCAATACCACTACGATGTCAGCTTGAAATACCTGAGCACATGCAACAAAACCCATCCTTATTGCCTTAAGTTGCAGAGCTAAAACATGGGATTCATAGTCTCTGCAGAGTAGTCTATTGCAGGCAAAGCAACATGATCTCAGAACAGACACTAGATAACTGAAATTAGTTCAGCTTTATTAATCAGTATCAAAGTATGATAGATTATATTCAATGAGTGCAATGAGTGCAATTCAATCAAATTAAATAATATTCAATTTACCTAAAATAAACTGGATTGAAAACTGGGAGTGGGAGTTGAATATGACCAAAGTGACCAGGACAATTCACACTGAACTGTTTACATGTAAGGCAAACTTCATTATTCTCATGTGGTCCAAGCGCTGGATCATAAAGACCTCCTGATGATGATAGGTTTTATCATACAGCTAATGCAAATATTTAGAACAAGCATAGAAGAACAAAATTACCAGTCAAAGGAGTTCCAACTCTGTCCAATGATGTAGGATTGGTAATACATTTTACACTTATTTCCTTAACCACTGTGTCATCAAAGGTTGAGAAGAATAAATGTGTTGGTTTTAAGTAAGGAAGCTCCATATTTCACATCATGCCTGGATAAATACCTAATAAAGATGCATTGATATGAATTTAGATCAAACTTGCAACTTGGTGATAATGGCCATCAGTAGGGATGATATCTAGCATCATAAAGAAAATAATTTTTGAGATGATTCAAAGATGCCATGTCAAGTAGCATTGGGAATGGTCATTGTCCATTAATAAACACCTTTCCACAATCTGCCCATATGAAGACAGATTTCCATATAATCTATAAGCAGAAGGTACATAGTATAGCCTGAGTACATAAATAAGATAAATATATGAACCTTACACTCCCAGGCCCAAATTAAAAGTTATACCGCTAAAATATTGTAATTCAAGTATATCTCTTAGAGATTTTGAAAATCAATTTGCGCTTTGGTCTTCAAATTTTTGGCCTGGAAAGGTTCTCCATTCTGGCAATTCAATATTGCGCGGCGCGTACAAAAGGCCGAAAGGGTCCGGGAACTCTCAATTTCGCAATATTTTATATTTTTCCCGTTCAGTTAAAAAGACGTAGTGCATAGTGACTAATGACTCAAGTTTTATTTGATGCTTGATTCGCGCGCGCGGCTTGGCGCGGAGGACGATAATAGCGTGGCATCGCGCACAAACAGTATAATGAAATAGCATGTCCAACAGAAGATTATGGCTTAAATTCATAATAAAAAACGTCAAATTTTTAACCGGATGTTATTCGTACTCAGTTTCTCGCGCGCGAGGAACAAAAGACTAACATAACACCCGGCAACAAATTTTTTAAATTTTCCCGCGCGCGATAAGTTGATAACTTTGTGCAATCGTGATTTTTATGAGATTGTTTTTTATGAATTAATTGATTCTAATTCAACCAAAGCATAATTTATCACGTAGTTTTAAAGTATACTGAATCACATAATGGACTTGTAGGATTTCACCCTACCCTTGCTGGCGGGATTTTATCGGGGCGGATTGAAAATCGCGCGCACCGACGGTAGGGTAAAATCCTACAAATAATGGACAAAAATCAAAGATAGGAACTTGAATAATAATAAATATACAGCTTTTATTTATTTATCTATTTAGCTGTATATCACTATACTCTGCATCTAGTTTTTAAGTTAATTAAATCCTCCTTTGTTTTTGTATGTTGCAATTCTCAGGGCTGATTTTGATTAGGAAGTTCTTAAGTTGTGTACATTGAAAAAAGGTTACTTAACTTTTCGAGATTTGCATTGAATTTGAGGTGATCTTTTGTTTTAAAGATTCGATTCGATTCTTGCATTTAGGGTTGAAGCTCAAAGAAGGATAATGGGATATTCATTATGCAGTCCTTTTCCTAATTCCTAATGGGATATGTAGATTTATGAGATGCTTCCTTCCCGAGAGAAGATGTTGTTATGTTTATCATCTGGTGACCAGTAAAATTGAAGGCAGAATCAAGGATGGCCAACCATTCCAATTAATATTACTAAGAGGGAATTTTGAACCATCTTCTTATGAAATTGAGGACCTTAGCAAAAGGTTTTTTGTTATTGATTGAGATAGTGCTGAATAACATTTGTGATGGTTCCATCTTCAGACTCAAGATATTATCCTGTGTTGAATCTGGGCATTAAAAATGATTTATACCCTTTTAGTTGAGCTTGATCATGGCTTCTATTATGGATATGCTTGCTGAGGTCCCTTTTGAGGTTTGTATATATTCTTCATAAGTGTAATCAGAGTCAAATTTCGTAGTTGATAGTTAATTTGAGTTATCAGTTGACTCTATTCAACCAGGATACAGATGAAAGCCCAGCAGTTGAAAGCCCAAAAGATGGAGATGAAGAACCACCAATCAAAGATCTTTTTGACTTGTCCAATGATGAGGATGAGGCTGTTGACACCAGTAACCTGAATTCATTCTATACAGAACCCCTGATAATTGAAAGTGAGTCATCAAAATCGAGAGTTCTCCATGACAAGCAATATAATCACAGTTTGCAAACTTTTTGCATGTTTCAATGTTTACATTCACCAGTCATAACTTGATAACCATAAAACCTTTTTCTAGACAAGATTACAGTTCCTGAAGTGCAACCAGCAGTGAAGGTAATTGATACTCCGAAAGAGAATAAACCAAAGCCTCAGAAGGACATTGAAGATTTGACTGAGGAGCATAACACTTCTCTAGAAGAGGTCACAGGGAATGATCCTAGCTTATCAGAACCAGAGGAAAAACCATATGATCCTGACAATCCAGATCCAGATGTAGGTGCCATTTTGATTAAAGAAATTTTCCTAATCCATCAACCTTTTTTTACTGAGTAATTATCGTAAGGTTATTGATTTACATACATCCAGGGCCCCAAATATTGCCATTGTCGCTGGGGAGAATCTGGCGTGATGGTGGAGTGTGAGCAATGTGGCGAATGGTAAGTATGGCCTATAGTTTTGAACCATGTTTACAAAATCCAATCATCCCCTAGCTCCGTTTGTGGTGGAGTTATGTTGTCGTTGTTGTGCTTGGTTTCGGTCATGTCATATGTAAACATCCATCAGGTACCATGATGAATGTATTGGTCTCACTGAGGAGGAAACATACAACATAGAAACGTATTACTGTGTGACTTGCTGCAGTGCCAATGTTGATCTCAAGACTCAGTACAAAGTTGATCCTGTAAGGTTGAGACAGAAAATCATATCTTCTGTAAGTAATTCACACCTTTCACCCTTTCAGTGTTCA